>JAYKKT010000071.1:8182500-8772500 GCA_036023115.1 Brasenia schreberi
CATTTGTTCTTCTACAGCTCTGTGCTTGTTCCTCTGCGGTTCTATGAGTTTATTCATCTGCCACTCTATGTGCGTTCCTTTACGCCTCTATGAGTTTGTTCATCTGCCGCTCTGTGTGCTTGTCGTTTGTTCCTCTGCAGCCCTGGGCGTTTCTTCCTCTGCTACTTTGTGCGCTTTCTGCTTGTTCCTTTGCGGCTTTATGCTTGTTCCACTTGTGCTTTGTGCACTTGCCGCTTGAGCCCCTATCAATTTAGAGGATGAAAACTAGAGGATACTCCAAGCCGAAGAAGAACTTGGAGTTGGAGATAATGAAGATAAAGGTGTTGGATGGGCGGATCCAATTATGGAGAATGAAGAGGGAGGAAATGATGATGGTGATCCTGACTATGTCGATTATAATGCTTTTATTGATTATTATCCATGTTTGTGGATGATTATTGTAAATGTAATTGTAACTTTATAACATTTTGGTATGGATGATTGTACCTTTATCACTTTGGTGTTTATTAAAGGTATTCAGTATTCATGTTATGGATGATTGTTTATTATGACATGTTATTTAACTTTGTTATACTCAACCTCAGAGTGACAAAGTGTTCTCTTCTTACCTATGTCATATAGACACCTCAGGAGGTGGAGTGTCGGCCCCGACACTAGTGCGACACCGACACCAACATCGACATCATGTCAATGCAGCACCGACATGGTGTCATGTTTTTCAAACATGATCAACATGTCGCATGTTATTTCGGGTATAGTCAACGTGTCATAGTCTATACTTAACCAGTTTTTTCGGTCATCTGGTATAAAAGGAGCATGTTCGGCTCTGTGCGTTTCTTTCTGCATTTGTTCTTCTACAGCTCTGTGCTTGTTCCTCTGCGGTTCTATGAGTTTATTCATCTGCCACTCTATGTGCGTTCCTTTACGCCTCTATGAGTTTGTTCATCTGCCGCTCTGTGTGCTTGTCGTTTGTTCCTCTGCAGCCCTGGGCGTTTCTTCCTCTGCTACTTTGTGCGCTTTCTGCTTGTTCCTTTGCGGCTTTATGCTTGTTCCACTTGTGCTTTGTGCACTTGCCGCTTGTGCCTCTGCAGCTAAGTGTACTTACTCTGTAATCCTTGTGGTCCCGAAGATGATACGACTTCTTGCTTATGCTTGTCTCTTGTGTGGACTTTCCCCTTGCAAATACAGGACAGGAGGAGCCCTAGTCGCAACAGGAGTCGTGGTCATAGCATCTCACATAGTCATGTCCACTATCATGGCCGTTGTGGGTCTTTTTTATCCTTGTGGAGTTATAGATAGACATTAAGGCATCTTCCTTTTCAGATGAGCACCTCGTTTTCAAGTGATAGTACTTTTTCCTGCCTGAAAATTTGACGATGAGTGCTTTTCTCAGTGTCTTGAACCATTTCTTTGTTGTGACCTTTCTAGACCGAAATTTTTAACAATCATGTGCTTAGTTTTGTTCTCTTTATAATACCCTACTTTTTTATTTGCTTCTCTTCTCCACACATTCTACCGTTTTATCATGAAGACCTTAATGTCTACCAAAATCAACCTCACTTTGACGGGGCTTTGTGATCAACTAAGTAGGGGAAAAAATCCTCATAATTAGGTTTTGAGACTACTTATTTATCCATTATCTATTGTTCCTCATTAGTTATCTTACAACAACAACAACTAAGCCTTTTCCCATACTAGACGGGGTCGGCTACATGGATTCTTTGTTTCCACAGATCCCTATCATGTGTCATGTTAGCAATTAACTCACAATAAGCTAGATCATTCTTTATTGTTTCTTTCCAACACTTTTGTGGTCGTCCTCTACCTCTTTTAATACTTTCTAAATTTAGTTTTTCTTTCTTACAGGTTCTTCTTTTGATCTTCTTTCTATATGTCCAAACCATCTTAAACGATATTCTCTCATTTTATCCTCTATTGGTGTCACTCCTAATTTGTTTCTAATAATCTCATTATGTATACGCTATTTTCTTGTATGACCATTCATCCATCTCAACATCTTCATTTTTGTCATACACATCTTTTGTACATGTTGATGATTAACTGCCCAACACTCAAAACCATAAAACATGGCAGGCCTAATTGCTGCTCTATAATATTTACCTTTTAACTTTAATAGTATCTTCTTATCATCCATTTTAACCAACCAGCATTAATTCTATGTGTAACATCTCCATCAATTCTTCCATCACTCTGAAAAAATAACCCTAGGCATTTAAAACTTTCCTTTTGGGGGATGCAATGTGTGCCAATTTTAATTTCTATGTCCTCTGATGTAACCAAATGATCAAACTTACATTCCATATATTCTGTCTTTGTTCTACTAAGTCGGAGGCCTTTAATTTCTAATGTTTGTCTCCATAGTTCCAATTTTCTATTAACTTTTTCCTTAGACTCCTCCACTAATTCAATGTCATCTGCAAATAACATACACCAAGGTACTTCATCTTGAATATATTTTGTTAACTCATCCATCACCATTATAAATAAGTATGGACTTAAAGTTGATTCTTGATGTAATCCAATATTAACTTCAAAGAAGTATGTCGTTCCTTCATGAGTCCTCACACATGTTTTTGCACCATCATACATGTCTCTTATAAGGTTAATATATGTCAATGGGATACCTCTTTTTTCCAAAGTTCTCCAAAGAACCTCCCTCAGTACCCTATCATAACTTTTTCTAGATCAATAAATATCATGTGAAGGTCTTTCTTTTTTGTTGTAAAATGTTCCATAAGATGTCTTAAAAGGTGAATTGCTTCAATAGTAGATCTGCCTCACATGAATCCAAATTGTTTCTTTGTTGTACTTGATACTTGTCTTAACCTACGTTCGATAATTCTTTCCCATAATTTTATATTATGGCTCATTAACTTGATATCTCGATAATTCACACAATTTTGAATGTCTCCCTTGTTCTTATATATGGGTATAAGTGTACTTGCTCTCCATTCCTCAGGCATCTTTTGGTTTTTCCATATTTCATTAAATAGTCTTGTGAGCCAAGTGATTCCTATTTCTCCTAGTATTTTCCAAACTTCTATAGGAATATTATCAGGTCCTACTGATTTACCACCCTTCATATGTTTAAGAGCCTCTTTGACTTCATTCTTTTGAATACGTCGGTAGAAATTATGGTTTATATACTTTTTTGATTTGGCTAACTCTCCTAAGCTAATACTAACATCTTTATTTTCATTAAAAAGATTATAAAAATAGTTTTTCCATCTATTTCTTATATCATCATTTGCCACTAAATTTTTTCATCCTCGTCTTTGATGCATCTAACATAATTAAGATCTTTAGTTTTCTTATCTCTAGCCCTAGCTATCTTAAAAATATCTCTTTCACCCTCTTTTGAGTTGAGTTTTTTTATATAAGTCCTCCCAAATTTTAGCTTTGCTTCACTCATGGCCTTTTTCGTTTCCTTCTTTGCTTTCTTATAAGCCTCTAAAGTTTCACTAGTTTTCTTAGCATAATGTAATTTGTAACATGTAGCCGACCCTGTCTAGTATGGGAAAAGGCTTAGTTGTTGTTGTAATGTAATTTGTAACATGCCCTCTTTGCCTTGATTTTATTTTGTACTACTTCACTCCACCACGAAGCTTCTTTTTGTGCCGGTACACCTCCCTTAATATACACAGATTTCGCCACTTTCCTAATATGTATAGTCATATTGTTCCACATATCACAGGGTGTACCAACATAATTCCAAACATCTCTTTGAAAGACTTTCTATTTAAATATATCTTCTTTCTCGCTTTTGAGGTTCCACCATTTAGTCTGAATAGCTTGATACACTCTTTTCTTCTTTGTCCATTTTTTATTTGTAAATCCATAACTAAAAGTCGATGTTGGGTAGTTAAGCTTTCTCCTGGAATTACCTTGCAATCTTTACAATACGCTCTATCTTTTTTTCTACAAATAAAGTAATCAATTTGTGTTTGTAATAAGCCACTCTTATAAGTAATTAAATGTTCATCTCATTTTTTGAAGATTGTATTGACTATAAAGAGATCAAATATCATAACAAAATTTAAAATCTCCCTACCTTCCTCATTTATATCCCCAAAACCAAAGTTTCCATTAATCTCTTATATCCTAATGCCTCTTTACCAACATGTCCATTTAAGTCTCCTCCTAAACAAATCATCTCCCTTTGTGGAATCTTTTGAATCACCTTATTTAACTCTTCCCAAAAAGCTATCTTTATACTATCTTCTAGTCCAACTTGGGGTGTGTAAGCACAAACTATATTCAAAACCTCTACTCCTAACACTAATTTCAACATCATGATTCTATCACCATATCGTTGTATGTCTACTACACTATCCTTTAAATCTTTATTTATGATAATACCAACTCCATTTCGAGCCTTTTCTTTACCTGAGTACCATAATTTAAAACCTCTATCATCTATCTTCTTTGCTTTTTCGCCAACCCATTTTGTCTCTTGCAAACATAGAATATGAATCTTTCTCTGAATCATGGTATCTACCGCCTCCATTAGCTTACTGGATAATGTTCTGATATTCTAAGAACCAATACGAATCTTATTATCTAGGACTAGCTTCCTTACCCCCTGCATCCGTCCATAATCAAAATGCGGAGACCCTCTCTGAAAATTTTTCACTACATTCGGGCGGCAATGTAGCGGGACTAACTTCTTTGCCCACACCCGTCCATGATGTGGAAACTCTCTCTGCAATTGATTCACTACATTCTGGCGAAAATGTAGTGGCCCTTGCTTACTTATTACTGCATTCGAGCTCTGCATCACGTCGCTAGGCGGGAACACCCCAAAGCAATGCTCATAATTTTTGTAATCCATGTTATAAAAATCCGACAAAGTTTTACGCTGGCTGTCGGAAGCCTAACACAACCCTCCTTTATCCGGGCTTGGGACCAGCAATGCAAGGGTGATCCCTTACATGGGCGGAGTTCATTAGTTATCTTAATTTAAATAAAATGTTTAAGTAAATATTTTACATATGATTGTCATTTTCCTATTATATTTTACATGTTCAGGACTTTTGTTAATGTTAACGGCCATGTCAAGTTTAGAAGAAGGGTTACATTTGAGGGACGTTGGATTGGTTGTCTACCATGTAACTAAGTCAATTAAGCTTTATCCTAGCTTATTCCAGAACAAATGAAATTAAAGTTCAGCTTGTGGTCAACTCTGATCTAGTCTTGGGCCTTGTACTAATCGCCCGTCACCCTAAGCTAGCGATGCCCAAAATCCTATCCTTGACCGTCCTTGAGTAGATGTTGGTACAAATAACAGAAACTCCATTGTAGCCATTTCTGTAGACGAATGAATACATAAGAGTTGAATATGGTAAAACAAGGAATCGGAAAAGAGCCATTTCTGTAGACGAATGAAGATCTATAATTTATCAGGTGCAGGTTCATTTTATTTATCAAACATTAAGATTTTGATTTTCTTTTGATTGATTTGTGTATTATGATGAAATTAGTAGTTGTTTACTTGTTTTGCTTTAATATAAAGTGTACTTACTATTGTCGTCATATACTTATGTTAATTGATATCTCACTTGTTCTAGCTTGAATATTATATATATGGTATATATAATATTATATACCTTAGCCGTGTCATCGCACTTAAAATTTTTGAAATTTGCCGTATCCCGCACCCATACCCGTGTGACATAGCTTCTTACAATCTCTCTGAATATTCTTATAGAGTTATAATCATTTATTAGGAATTATCAGTTTCAAATCAAGTTTTTGGATTCAACTTTGTTTAATTTTGATTGTGATATATATGTTTTGTTCATTCATTTCAATTCTTGCATTTTTTTTGGATTTATTAATATTTGTTTGATCTTTTAATCAAGAAATTAAAAAATTTGCATCATATCATTCGATACGGGCGTATAGGTGCCCATTGTGATACGAGCACCAATACACTTTTTACGGCATTGATGAAAAGTACTAATATATGCCAATGTTTAAGAGTTGCAAACCCACCATGATAATGCTTTCATATGCAAATCCACTGCCAACATACCAATATCTACCCGCTAAAGCAACTTACCTAGAATATGACGAAGATGTTGGCAAAATGCCTTGATCCGAGAAATAGCAATACCTACCCATGAAAGCATTTTGGTAGATATTGGCAAATTGCACACCCATCACAAATTTTTCACCCATCCTGAGAATGATGCATCTCAATTAAAGACAAATTTCACTAAAGTCCCGATAACAGATAAACTAAGAAGCATCTTAGACTTGGACTTCACATTGGCCTTACGGAATAATTTTTGGAAACAAGAACTGAAGGCAATTATGGATGAACTCACAATTAAAACAAAAGTTAGGAACTCAAAAAATACTTAAAATTGTTATTACTATTATTATTGTTGTTGTCATTGTTATTATGTTTATCTTGGTTACACTAAGTCGGAAGCCTTTACTTTCTAATGTTTCTCTCACTAGATCCACTTTCCTATTCACTTTTTCCTCATACTCATCCAATAAGATAATGTCATCCGCAAATAACATACACTAAGGTACTTTATTTTAAATATACTAAGGTACTTTATCTTGAATATGTTTTGTTAACTCGTAAATAAATATGGACTTAAAGTTGATTGTTTATGTAATCCAATAGTATCTTATCAATAGCAATTAGCAGATTGATAGGACTCAACTCTAATAATATAGCAATTATAGGGATATAGGAGATTTAGCAGTCACTATCACATAAAAATTTTAAATTTTAAAAAAGAATCCCTAATTTATGAAAAATAACAAAGAAACGTATATTCACCACATTCATAAATTTGAACCAATCTAACAAATTATATACAGATAAATAATAAATTGTATGTGGTATATCATTCATGTCGAATTGTTAAAATTAAAAAGCAAAGATATAAATGTAAGCAACTATTCTGACTAGCATTGAAGAATATAACCTGAAAATATTGAAAATCTCTCTAGAAAAATTAAGCAAAATTAAGAAATTAATGCAACAACTTGCAAAATTGACTTTTGCAGTACTTTCTTTCTAGCAAGAAAAACACAATAGAGTGTAGTGTAGTAAGGTGGAAAACTTCAAAACATGAAGTGGCACTCTAACTAGCTGAAATTAAAAGAAAGAAAATCAATTTCAAGAAACCATATTCTAGAGTAGGCAAAGAAAGTCAGAATCTTTTGATTATACTTCATCAGCACGAAACTGCCACTTATTCCTAATTAAAAATTTGCAACATGATACTAAATGTGAAACTAAGCTGATCATAATGACACCAAAAAATAAACTAAATAAGGAGCACTAAACTAATTCAAAAAAGGATAAACAAAAACTAAGCTGATTATATGACATTAAGACATAAAGTAAGTTGATTATCCTAAACGTCATACATGATACTAAAACAACGTTGGAAGGAAAACAAAAACATCAACTAAAACTAATTCAAAAAGCAAAAGCATTATAAAACAACCAGTCTACCAGAAACTAAAAATAAAACAAAACAAGCTAAAGAAACCAGTGTTGTCTGACGCGTATCGTATCATGTATCGTTGGGCTCCACGATATGGGCATGGCGTATCGTATCGTATCGTATCGTATCATACTTTAATATTAAAATAATGCAAAAATTAATTAAAAATCAATAAAAATTAGTAAAAATCCAAAAAAATCAAGAAAAATCTAGTAATTGCTTTAAATTCATATACTGTAAGTTTAGTACAGATTGAGCATTCAACATTGAACAATTGCATCCAAATTTACATATTTTGAATCCAAAAAGTGAAATACAGATTACAGATATAGTTACATTTTACAAATTGTAATCACAATCATCAACTGAATAATCTTCATCTTCTCCTTGTTGTAGATCCTCATCATCATCATCAGTGACACCTTCTTCTTGGAAATCAAATTCTTCATCTCCTTGATATTGTTGTTACGCTCCTTCCAAATTAATCCATATAACATCTTCTTCAGTTAGGAGGGCATTTTCTTCAGTGTCTTCCATAACCCAATCTTCTAATATATCAAAATTATCCAAACTTATTGGATCAAACTGACTTTCTTCTCTATTTACTTTTTTTAATTGCCTACGACAAACAAAGATAAAGAATTAGTAAATAATATTAACAATTGAAGACTGAAGTTAAACAATATTGAATTGAAAATTTGAAAGTAATACAACATTACATTTCACGAAGGCGCATGTTACAACGAATATAAACTAAATCATTTAGTCTTTTGTGTTTCAACCTATTGCACTTCTTTGTATGGATGTGTTCAAAAACACTCCAATTTCTTTCACAACCTATTGCACTACAGGTTTGGCTTAAGACTCTCACTACAAAATCTTTAAGGTTTGGACAATCAGTTCCAAACCTGTTCCACCAAACATCTATAGAAAAAGATAAACATTATAGACATAATCTACAGTAATGTAAGATAAAACTATATGAAAATAAATAATTTACCTGGACGCATCATAGTGCGGTTGCGAATTGCAACAGGCAAACCCATCAAGTGAAGAGCATTATCATATATCTCCATCTCTCGATGTATCGCATCTGCTATGCTCTCATCAAGGACTAATCTGTCGATACATTCAACGATTCCTCTATTAACCTCACCGTCTCTTTTGAAGGTTGCTAAGTACCTGAATGATGGGTTTAGATAGTAGGTTGTTGCATGAATAGGTTGATGCAATTGTTTATTCCATCTACTATCAATTATTTTCCACACGAGCACATAATTTCTCTTTTTTCCATTAAAGTTATTTCTGATCGCTTCTTTTGCCCTGTCCATGGCTTCATAAAGGTAGCCCATAGATGGTTTCTCCTTGCTGTCAGTCAATCTCAAAACTTTCACTAAAGGACGGGAAATTTTTAATAATCTAACACATGCATTCCAAAATGAACTTCTAAGAACTGTTTCTGCAATCTCATTCAACTTTCTATTCCTTCTATTTTGAGGTAACTCTACAAATTATTGTCATTCATCTGAGGAGAACATTCTCTTTAAAGCTTGCTTCTGTCTCACAATACTCTGTACAGATAAGAAGTTTATTGTGAACCGAGTTGCAGCTTTGCGAAGAAGCTCTGCAACTTTTATGTATCTCCTCATTATACACAAAACAAATACATGGTTGTAAATGAATTTTGTAATATCTTGGCAACACTTAGTTGCTGCCTTTATTTCATCCATCTCACCAATGTCCTCGAGGATGAGATCTAAACAATGGGCTGCACATGGTGTCCAGTAGAAAGTCTCATAAATATCAACTAACTCCTTCCCAGCTACTTTGTAGTTAGCTGCATTATCTGTAATCAATTGGACTACATTTTCTAGCCCAATCTAGTGTATAACCTTATCAAATTTCTGTCGTAGGATCTCTACAGTGTGTCTCTCCTCTGACATATCTAGAGATATCAAAAACATGAGTCCTTTAGGACAATATACAAGAAAGTTTAGTAATGTCCTTCCTCGCCTATCGGTCCATCCATCTGCCATGATAGTGCATCATGTTTCCTTCCATGACTGTCTCAAAGTCGAACAATATTACTGCACTTCAATGGCGGTCTGATCTAATATCTTCCCTCTCAACTTCTGATAAGAGGGCATCCTGTATCCTGGACCAATCTTAGCAATTGCATCTGCCATTGCTTGAAAATAAAAATTGTTTGTTGTATTAAATGGAATGCATGCATCATAAAACCATCTTCCCACTTCAAGGTATGCCTGATCATGCAGTTGTTATGAAGCCATAGCAGCACGAATTCCAGGTTGAGCACTAGGTGTAGTGGAAGAAGGAAAGAACGAATGTATGGTAGAAGAAGTTCTTCTTCTACTCCTTCCTGAACTTCCTCTTCTGCCACCTCTAAAGTTTTCAGCTGCAACCCTCTTTCCCCTGCTAGGTGCTCGCGAACTGTTACTACCAATCTCTGTTCTAGCATCTGAAGGCAAACTATCATGAATTCAACTCCAGTGGCAGTAGCATCATCAGCTTCTTCACACATTTGAAAATTATCATTTTGTTGTCTCCTTTCCTGTATGCTCTCAATCATCTGCAAGCATTGCCATTTAATACCTTCTGACACACTTCTAACTCTGTCTGTGCATGGAGCAACTTCTTTCCTGGTTCTTGCTAGGTGGTGTTTCAACCTTGAAATTCCACCACTAACCACCTTTTCACAAAATAAGCATCTAATCTTTAACCTAGAACCCTCAACTGGTATACCCCACTGCCATGCCGGATCATCAGACTGATAATGGGAGTCTCTACCACCCCTTCCTGTCATCTCAATCGAGTACTTTAATTCAAGCAAAAACTTGAAAATAAAAGCACTTCGTAAATCCCCCAATCTTCAAATAACAATCAAATCGAGTGTCTCCCACTTCATGAATGCAATAAAAATTATATACACACACTTAATAACTTCATATTTTGTCATTCAAAAAAAAAAGAAATAACACAAAAACAATAAATATAAAGGAAAAAAATAGAAAAACCATTAAAAATATACCTAAATTGGAGTTTAGAGGCTTGCACGGACACCGTAGGGCACGATTTTTGATCTTTGAACATTAAAGAAGCGAAAACCGACTCTTAAGGAGCTTGAAAAACCCAAGAGGAGAGAGAAAACCAGCGAGAAGACATGGGTTTCATGTGGCTGGGGACCCTTTATAAGGGTCCCAGGACATATCGCACGATACGGTGCGATACACCCGCATTCACGATACGGGCCCCCGTATTGTATCGTGGTGGCCCACGATACGGATAACACTGAAAGAAACAATTTAACACAGCGCATTTGAAAAGGTTGAAACTGACATAAAACTATACACAGACATATTGTTGTTTAAACCGCATTCACAAACACAAAACTAATTCCTATGAGTGAACCTTTTCATTAAAATTTTTTTAAAAATATATGAAAAACCAGAGGAATAGAAGAAGAAAAAGAGAAAGTAAATGGGGAAAAAGCAACACTCACAGTTGAGCATTTATATTGCCTCTGGCCTTGCAATCCATCACCATCATTGGTCATTGTTGCTAATGGCGGTGGTTTAGTAGAAGCAGCATAGAGAGAGAGCTACGGGGTCTGGACTCTATCTCTCGTACGGCTACCGCATCTCCTTCATTAAGAGAGATGCAACAGGACCATGTCCCCTCCTTAAGGAAGATGCAGTCTACCTGCGTCTTCTTTAAAGATGGAGACGCGATGGAACCACATCTCCCATAAAGATAGAGATGCGAATGTCCCGCATCTACTTCAATCGAATAATTTTTTCCTAATATTTGATATCCATATTTTTATTACATAATGACAAATAACTAGAACAAAAGCACATACAATATAAGTGATTCGGAAAAGATGTTGACTGATCAACGTACTTATCATATAATGACTAAGGATTGTGGTACATCGGATGATATATTTGTTAACTAATTAAGAGAAGAGGTAGATGATGAATTTTTTTATTACGAGAGTGATGAGTTAGACTATTCTCTTGTGTTTATAATTGATGATATGCTTAGGAGTCGTAATGAACTTATTAACTATATAATACTAGTTGGGAGGAAGCATAACATTGTTACGGTTATTAATCATTTTAAGAGCAAAGGCATTTGAAAGGATTGACAAGTATAGGCAAAATCATGGTATTGATGTTAAAAGTACTAGGTAGACGGGTACTAAGAAGGTTTATTGCCCCTTTTGTTAAGAGGATAGTGTAGAGTAGATGGATATTGGAAGTTGCATGTAGTGAATGTGATACATAACCACCATTTCGGAATGTATTTCAAAGGATATGCTTTTGCAAGGAGATTAAGTAACTATGAGTACAGTATAACAAAAATGTCACACAAAGTCATTTCAAACTGAAGCATATTATGACATATTTGAAGTGGGTGGACGTAGAAAATATGAGTACGACAAGGAATATTTAGGATGTGATGATGAAAATTAAGAAGAAAAATCATGCTTCTTAAAGTATTTTATAATAACTACTACATGATCTATATATTAACCATTATTATACATGGCATCACAAAGTCCCTGATATGGATATTGTCAATGACATTTTATTTACACAGCCTCATTCCATGTATTTAACTCCGCCCATGTAAGGGATCACCCATGCATTGCCGGTCCCAAGCCCGGATAAAGGAGGAGGGTTGTGTTAGGCTTCCGACAGCCAGCGTAAAACTTCATCGAATTTTTATAATATGGATTACAAAAATTATGAATATTGCTTTGGGGCATCCCCGTCTAGCGACGTGCTGCAAAGCCCGAATGCAGTAAGAAGTAAGCAAGGGCCACTACATTTTCGCCAGAATATAGTGAATCAATTGCAAAGAGGGTTCCCACATCATGGACGGGTGTGGGTAAAGAAGTTAGTCCCACTATATTTTCGCCCGAATGTAGTGAAAATTTTTCAGAGAGGGTCTCCGCATTTTGATTATGGACGGATGCGGGGGGTAAGGAAGCTAATCCTAGATAATAAGATTCATATTGGTTCTTGGAATATCGGAACATTATCGGGTAAGCTAATGGAGGTGGTAGATACTATGATTCGGAGAAGGATTCATATTCTATGTTTACAAGAGACAAAATGGGTTGGAGAAAAAGCAAAGGAGATAGAGGGTACAGGTTTTAAATTATGGTACTTAGGTAAAGAAAAGGCTCGAAATGGAGTTGGTATTATCATAAATAAAGATTTAAAGGAGAGTGTAGTAGACATACAATGATATGGTGACCGAATCATGACATTGAAATTAGTGTTAGGAACAGAGATTTTGAATATAGTTTGTGCTTATGCACCCCAAGTAGGACTAGAAGATAGTATAAAGACAGTTTTTTGGGAAGAGCTAGATAAGGTGTTTCAAAAGATTCCACAAAGGGAGATGATTTATTTAGGAGGAGATTTAAATGGACATGTCAGTAAAGAGGCATTAGGATATCAAGGGATTCATGAAAACTTTGGTTTTGGGGATATAAATGAGGAAGGTAGAGAGATTTTAAATTTTGCTATGACATTTGATCTCTTTATAGTCAATACAATCTTCAAAAAACGAGATGAACATTTAATTACTTATAAGAGTGGCTTGTCACAAACACAAATTGATTACTTTATTTGTAAAAAAAAGATAGAGTGTATTGTAAAGATTATAAGGTAATTCCAGGAGAAAGCTTAACCACCCAACATCGACTTTTAGTTATGGATTTATAAATAAAAAAATGGACAAAAAAGAAAAGAGTGCATCGAGCTATTCGGACTAAATGGTGGAACCTCAAAAGCGAGAAAGAAGATATATTTAAACAGAAAGTTCTTCAATGAGATGTTTGGAATTATGTTGGCACACCCTGTGATATGTGGAACAATATGGCTATACATATTAGGAAAGTGGCGAAATATGTGTTAGGGGTATCTAAGGGAGGTGTACCGGCACAAAAAGAAGTTTGGTGGTGGAGTGAAGTAGTACAAAATAAAATCAAGATAAAGAGGGCATGTTACAAATTACATTATGCTAAGAAAACTAGTGAAACTTTAGAAGCTTATAAGAAAGCAAAGAAGGAAGTGAAAAAAGCCGTTAGTGAAGCAAAAGCTAAGATTTGAGAGAACTTATATAAAAAACTCAACTCAAAAGAGGGTGAAAGATATATTTTTAGGATAGCTAGGGCTAGAGATAAGAAAACTAAAGATCTTAATTATGTTAGATGCATAAAAGACGAGGATGAAAAAATTCTAGTGGCAAATGATGATATAAGACATAGATGGAAAAACTATTTTTATAATCTTTTTAATGAAAATAAAGATGTTAATATTAGTTTAAGAGATTTAACCAAGTCAGAAAAGTATATAAACCACAATTTCTACCGACGTATTCAAAAGAATGAAGTCAAAGAGGCTCTTAAACATATGAAGGGTGGTAAATCGATAGGACCAGATAATATTCCTATAGAAGTTTGGAAAATACTAGGAGAAATAGGAATCACTTGGCTCACAAGACTATTTAATGAAATATGGAAAAACCAAAAGATGCCCGAGGAATGGAGAGCAAGTACACTTGTACCCATATATAAGAACAAGGGAGACATTCAAAATTGTGCGAATTATCGAGGTATCAAGTTAATGAGTCATACTATGAAATTATGGGAAAGATATATCGAATGTAGGTTAAGACAAGTATCAAGTACAACAAAGAACCAATTTGGATTCATGTCAGGCAGATCTACTATTGAAGCGATTCACCTTTTGTGACTTCTTATGGAACATTTTAGAGTAAAAAAGAAAGACTTTCACATAATATTTATTGATCTAGAAAAAGCTTATGATAGAGTATCGAGGGAGGTTCTTTGGAGAACTTTGGAAAAAAGCGGTATCCCATTGACATATATTAACCTTATAAGAGACATGTATGATGGTGCAAAAACATGTGTGAGGACTCATGAAGGAATGACAGACTTCTTTGAAGTTAATATTGGGTTACATCAAGGATCAACTTTAAGTCCATACTTATTTATAATGGTGATGGATGAGTTAACAAAGACCTCCAACTTAGTAAATTGGATACTTTAGAGGACATAGAAGTTAAAATTGGCACCATCATACATGTGGTGTATGTTATTTGCAGATGACATTGTATTAGTGGAGGAGTCTAAGGAAAAAGTTAATAGAAAGTTGGAACTATGGAGAGAAACATTAGAAAGCAAAGGCCTCTGACTTAGTAAAACAAAGACAGAATATATGAAATATAAGTTTGATCATTTGGTTACTTTAGAGGACATAGAAGTTAAAATTGGCACACATTGCATTTCCCAAAAGGAAATTTTTAAATACCTAGGATCATTTTTTTAGAGTGATGGAAGAATTGATGGAGATGTTACACATAGAATTAATGCTGGTTGGTTAAAATGGAGAGGAGCATCAGGTATTCTTTGTGATAAGAAGATACCATTAAAATTAAAAGGTAAATATTATAGAGCAACAATTAGGCCTACCATGTTTTATGGTTTTGAGTGTTGGGCAGTTAATCATCAACATGTACAAAAGATGTCTGTGACAGAAATGAAGATGTTGAGATGGATGAGTGGTCATACAAGAAAAGACCGTATACATAATGAGGTTATTAGAAACAAATTAGGAGTGGTACCAATAGAGGATAAAATGAGATAACATCATTTTAGATGGTCTGGACATATAGAAAGAAGATCAAAAAAAGAACCTGTAAGAAGGTTAGAAAAACTAAATTTGGAAAGTATTAAAAGAGGTAGAGGACGACCACAAAAGTGTTGGAAAGAAACAATAAAGAATGATCTAGCTTAGTGTGAGTTAACTGCTTACATGGCACACGATAGGGATATGTGGAAACAAAGAATCCATGTAGCCGACCCCGTCTAGTATGGGAAAAGGCTTAGTTGTTGTTGTTGTATCCTCATTCCATGTATTTACTTCATACATTTTCATGGGTATTGGAATTTAACAACACATATAAGACTCACATATAAATATTTTATTATTGTCATTAACGTTTATATATTTGTAATACTTTTTTAGGTATAATATGTTTTTCTTTGAGGTTGATGGGTTCACATCAACCTCTAAGAACTTCTCTACAACCTTTACTTGTATGAGAAAAGAAAATGAAGAGAATTATATTTGGGTGTTGAGGTATGTGAGAGAGTTATTTCCTTTAAATAGAATGTTACATATTATATACAATAACTATGATCTAGCTTTCGTAAATGTCATTCAAATAATTTCTACATATGTGAAATACCATTTGTATAAACGATATAAAAATATTGAAGCTTTTATTATAAAGTTAATAAGAAATAAATAGATGACAAGTGCATTTGTTGTAAGTTGAAGGAAGGTCATTTAATTATTAGATGAGAGCAATTACCAAGATATTGTGGAGGTAATAGAATTAAAGTTAAAAAAAAAAGTTCGTTTTACTCTCGTATATTAAAGAGCAGTGGTTGAACTTATACAATGAGAGAATTGTCTCAGCATAGAAAGATAGGGTTATTCATTATAGTACTCATACGAGTAACAGGTATATGAATTTGGTTTTCAATATATTTATATTATCTACTATTCTTCAAAAGTATAATGATTGTATATTCATATTTCTTAGGGTGAAAAGTTCTCATGTAAGGTTTAAAGGGTTCATTGGTACCTCAATTGACAAATTTGATACAATTAGAAACCAATTATATTAATTAATAGAATTACAGATTACATAATTGAAGAAGTCATTTGAATAATCAAAAACTCTAACCATACATTATGTTGATGTGATAGAAGAGCTTGTTGTGAATCTTTAAAGAAGAGTATCACGACACACTCTTAAACTTATTATAAAAGAGTACAATTGTGAGGTGATGATAGAGTAAAATATAGGAACATGTTGTAACTTGCGATATTGACATGGTCTATGTTATGCCTACGAGCTCAACTTTCTACTTAAATGTTGTTTTTCGATAGAATGTCAACTATTGATCCATTTTAGAAGAACCTAGACATTGAGGAAGATATCACATTTACTATCAATTAAGTATTAGAGGATGCAGGGACATCTGTGGAGATTGTTTGGAGAAAGTTATTTAATCATCTATAACAAGAGAAATTTGTTAAGATATTAGATGAGCAGTTGACTCATAAGTACACTACCCTGTATGAACCACCAATTTGTCGTCTTAAAGGGAGACCATCCTATTTAGGAGTTATACTCATGCCTCTACCATTGAGAGAAATATTTTCAAGTAATTTGACTTTGAATCGACTTATGAAAGGATAATGTCATAATTTATGAGCATCTTTATAAATGCTTAAGTAAATGTTATTAGAGATTAAAATTATGGGTATAGAGTCATTGGTGTACTTGCAGGATAAGGAGAGGAGTGGTAGCGTTGAAGCTCATAGAGAGTACTTGACAGAAGTGGCATGTAGGTGTAACATATATTCACAGATTTTCATAGAGAGTGTTAGTGTTAATGTTGCTATTTGACGTATTACATACATTAGAGATGGGTAAAGCCCTAATCAATATTGGATGGCAATACCAAATATGGGTTCAGTTATCGCTACTCGATAGAATGTGACATTGATATTCCTCTCTACAATAGGATCAACGATATTTTTATCACTAGTATAACACACTTAATAGTTTGTTGTGAGGGATGTGTAGTACATGTGCTATCATTATGTTGCATGATATTTTTTAGCGGTAAGTATAATATCTATATGTTTCATCATGTTATAATGATAATTTATAGATTTAAGTATATATTAATTCTCTATTTTGTTTATGGTTTTTCACAAATGCACATGACTGATGGCTCTTCAATGTATCCTATTTTTTTAACATTACAACATTACCGAGATAAAAGTGTTGAGAGTTGGCTAACTATGTTTTAATAACATATTAACTTCTATATATAATTTAAAGGATCAAAAGACGATGTTATATATGATATTGAGGATGATGACTAAGTGTCAACGATTGTTCATTTGTATATGTCATTGCATGATTTCGAGATTTGAATGGATATCATGTATTATGTTGATTGATAGTGTACCACATTTCATTACAATCATATATATTGTAAAAAACCCAAATATCTTTCATTACAATCGTCATTTATATATACAATGTTTCAAATTTACAAAATAATATTTAAATATAGTCCCAGAAAAATGTCATTGATCATCATCATCATTATCAATGCTCATTAAGTTGGCCCTCTATGATATATATACAATGTTTCTAGCATTGATATAGCAAGCAATAATAGTAAATATAAAGGCAACAAATCACCTAAAATGCATTGATATTGCCTTTATACAATGTTTCTAGCAATGATAAACGCGAGCTGGATATCCTTCATGTATTTTACTATGTTATTTATTCAAAGACTCAACTTACCAAAAAAAATTCAAACTTAATAGCCCCAAACTTAATCTCACATACGATTTTATCAATGCTCATTCCCAACATATCACCTAAAATTTCTTCCATGCTTCTAACTATCATTTCTTGTATAAAGGAAACAAGTTGGCCCTCTATTATAAGACCAAGTATTTCGTGGATATCGTGAAGTGTGATAATCATCTACTCTATAACATATGGAAGCTATTTTTGTTTAGTTACATACACAGGATAAAAGTAGTAAAAAATGCATGATTTATCACCTCGTATAGTATGTTTGTGTGTCCAATCGTATTGTGGTCTACAAGCTCAACCCAATTTTTGGGCCTAATATTCATCCTCTTCACTAGCTAGGCTCTTTCCAAAGTGTAATATGTATGAAATGTTATTACTTTTCGTATTGCTTTTAAATATATATTTACATAACACATTAGAATAGAGAGTATTGATATCAATATATGTATAGTGAGTATTTAAATAAATTTATACTAAAGTTTTAAAGTATGTGTTTTTCATAGATCTTATATGCAATGTAATCTTTAAAGTTTGGGTACAATCTTTACTTGTGTGACTACTCATCCATCTCAATATCTTCATTTATGCTACAAACATCTTTTGCATATATTGATAATTAACTGCCCAACACTCAAAACCATTAAACATAATAGGTCTACTTGTTGCTCTATAATATTTACATTTTAACTTTAGTGATATCTTCTTATCACAAAGAATACTTAATGCCCTTCTTCATTTTAACCAACCGGCATTAATTTTATGGGTGACATCTCTATCAATTTTACTTTGAAAACTTAGCCATAAGTATTTAAAACTTTTCTTGTGAGGGATTTCGATCTATATAAAAGCATTAGGCAGATGGATGTGTTTCCTTTCCAAATACATACTAGAGATAGTTTTGATTGATTTTAAATGATGCATATGATTATGATTTTTTTTGTAAATGCTTTGAAACTGTTATCTATTGGTTTAATTAATATGTGTATTGAAAACTACTTTATTAATTGTATTGATGCATTGCATAAGTATACCTAAGTGCAACTGAATTTATCATATATAGACCCACTTTCTTCACAATCGTATGGGACATTGTATGTTGGATGTTCATATCTAGTAGTGTTAACTCATGGGTCTTTGTGGAGTGAAGCATCAATCGCCATGAAGTCATGATTCATAATCCTGACAGCCAAACATGTGTTATTGGGATGGGATGGTTAAATTTCTCGTATAGGCATGTTAGTGGTACAAACTTGTTGGCTATTTTTTCTATCATACAAGTACACTTATAGTTTGGATTTAACGGCTCATATTGTATTATATATCATACATGGGTTGGGACATGTTAAGTCTTATATTAAACCAGCAAGAGTAGTGAGTAAAAAAAGTAAATAGGGTATTCCTATATAGATATCTCATGTTAGTTCTAACACAATACCATCAATCAATTGTTGTTGCCCTTCAGTTGTATGGTAACCTAAACAATCACACACCCCACAACTCTCACATATACTCACTACCCCACTATGCATCCACACAACCATCAACCAATACATGGTACACAACCATACAACCCCTTCAAACACAACTCTCCAAATCCTCAACTAACACAAAACCCCCAACCCCATCCAGATTACAACCCCTCAAAAGTACCTCATATTCCCCAAACCCTACACCCACTTGACACCCCTCCTTTTAATCCTTTTTAATGACCTAAAACCTGACACCACAACTCCCCAAACATCAAATCCACCCAACTTTATGACTCCACAACCTAGAAAAGGCACAAAACACCCCATACAAACCAATTGATCCTTGTTTTATGGCTTTTCTTATATCACCTATGCACCAACTACACAAAATAATCATATATGTGTTTCCTAGTGATTGAGGTGCCTAAAAACCCAAGAGTTCAATATTTACAGAATCCCATGAAGGGGATCAATCTCTATATAGACACATAGATCCATGGATCTATACATCTTGATCAAAAACTAATCATTAGAGAAACAAAGAATCAGAATTGATCATTTCTCGAAACAAATAAAAAGAAAGATGAAACATAAATAATGGAGCAACTAAGACCTTTTGGGGGCTTGCTTAAGAATAAGAAAGAGGAATCTCATGGAAAAAGGTTTGATCATTCTAGATGTTGAAATTTTCACTCCAAGCCTATGTAGAGACTTGGAATAAAACTCTCAACTCTACTCGATGCACGAGCGTGTCAGCTAGTTTTCAAAAACTAGCAAAGTATATAAAAATCTGACTTAATTGATGATTGTGGTTAAGCGGGCTCTTTTCGCTTTAGGACTTCTTAAACCGATACTCAAGGGTCAGCCTAAGTACTTAAGAATTTCAAGTTCATAGGTGATAGACTCCAATTCATGTGGAGATGAGGTGTTTTGCTAAGAAAATAATGGGTGCACTTGGTTTGAAGCTTGAAACTCACCAAGTTCTAAAAAACAGAAACTGGTCCTATTTTCAGAAATTGTTCCCGAATTTTTCTTGGTGGTCTAAAGATCTCCAAAATTCATAAAAATTTTACAGGATATAGCCTGATGTATTGGGATCCTAAACTTTTTACTTTGAATTTTGGGACAGTAGATTTGCAAAATTAAATCGGGAATTGGACTTGACTCAATAATTTCAGGACATTTTGTGATAGAAATACAAAGGCTCAAAGAATCCTTTATATCTCAGTGTACAAAACTCCAAATATTATGATTTTAATCTATTCAGAAATCTATGGATGTTAGCTTTCTGATGAGACTAATTTCATCAAATTTGGATTACTACAGATAGAGATATGGGACTTTTACCTAACCCTTATTGTAGGAAAACTGACTGTATAGAGAACAAAACTGAGTTTGTCTGATTTTACCCAATTTTATTCACGAGATTGCACAATCCTAAAATTCTTACCAATTTTATTTCTAATGTGTTAGTGTGTAGGTGTTGTGCACAAAATTTTAAGAGCATTCGGATCATAGATCAGAGAATTAAAATTACAACAATCAAGGTATGCAAATACTGGAAAATCATAATTTTGTTTTTTAGAATATACATGAATGCATACTCACCCAAATTTAAATTGCAACAACCCAACAACACCATGCAAATTGCTGAAGGAAAATGAATGAAAATATGTATCTTAGCTTAAGCATAGAGGGGGTTAGAGAATATAGAGTGTTTTATAAAATATATTAGGATAGAATCACAAAAACAAACACATAGAGTGCGTAAGTAAGAATGAAAAATTTACAGCACATCTACTTCTTATTACAACATGAGGGGAGACAAGGCTCCATTAATACAACCCCTTTCAAATTGAATAGGAAGAAGAGATGTATAGGAATCAAAAATTAGAAATACTTATAAAATTTCTGCAAGAACCGAACCTCCAAGATGCAATTCGGCCCACTCTTCACCTTGATTTACTCACCTAATCTCATGATTTTCTCTAAGTGCAGCAGCCCTTAGCCTAGAAACTACCCAATTTCCCCTCTCTTCACTCTTCCCTTAGCAACCCACGAAGCTCTCTCTCTTGCTGGCCCTTTTCCCTTAGTGCAACCCCTTTTCTTCCCAATCTCCCATATGCAAAACACGCCCCCCCTTGGCCCTATTTATAGGCCAAGGGGGGCCTTCTAGGGTCTTCCTTGGGTCGAGTCTTTCTTGGCCCAAATCCAGCCCCAAGGGCTAGTTGTGTGGTCCCCCTTTAGGCAATATAGACCAGCCCCATGTGGGTTGGTCTTGACTCCCATTAGGCATCCCAAGCTCTAGCCGTGTGAGCCTACATGTGCTTGGCTAGTCTTGAATGGATGCCTTGACCAAATCTTCAACATGTCTTGTTCATTTGAGTCTTGATACACGGGTTGAACGAGGCTTTAGTACATTTATGGAACCTACTTTAAAATGTCCTTCCACCTTTGATTCGAAGTGAACCAGTCCATCTTCATCTGATCCAAACAGTATCCTTGATTTTCATAACCAATCTGAGATGCTTTGATGGCTCATGTAGCTTGATTTGTTTGAGGAAGATGTGCCTCTGACTTAGTCCACCCTTCGCTTTCGGACTTGATCTCGATCTTGAATTGGATTGGGTCTCACATGTTTGCCTGATTTATTCAAATCATTTGGGCTTTTTAACTTGATTTTAAAACCTTTATTTTAAAGTGTTTCTAAAAAGATTTGAACTTTTCCAAAAAGGTTTTAAATCATTTGTATTTTTAAAATTTGTATTTTAAGAAATTTTTTTATTTTGGGTGTTTACAATCATATTAATGGATTAACGAAAATATGCAAACGCTATTGATAAGACCGTTCACTATTTTTTGAAGCTCGATATCTCCCCTGATGAACCATATAGCGAAGATAAACTATAAACCAGAATAGAAGAGCTTGCTCCACCCATGAGTAAATATGTCATAGTAGCCTCATTAGATGATATCTCTCTCTTGATATATCTAGATAATAGGTAGGAGCATAAATTGAAACATTTTGGATCTACATAGATATTTATTAAATTGTTGGCACAACATAAAAGTGTTCTTCCTAGAGTAGTTGTTAATACAAATAATAAGAACTTTCTTATGGTCATTTCTATGCATTCAATGTACTCTATATTTTATAGAGGGCCAATATGGACCATTGTGAATGGTTTTGGATATTTTATAGAATTAAATATAGTAAATTAAGGAATTGAAAGATTTCATTGTTCTACAAGGAAATGGTTTTGGATATTGGATTTGAAATATATAGTTTTTGAGACACAAAAATAAAAATGTAATATGGTCCATTGTGAATGAATTGAAATAAAAGGATGTCTAAGATAAATGTATATGACTTTGGATTTGTTTACATAATTGTATAAAAGCATGACACTACTTTTGTGGTTTCAAAGAATTGTATCCATGTAGAATCGAGGGGTTACACTTGATGCATTATTTAATGGTCTGACAAGGTGTGAGACCACATTAGCTTGGTTGATAGTTGTTAGAGGCTACATGTTAGGACAAGAGGAGGAATTAGGGGCCTCCTATGATATGGTTGTGGTTGGACAGAGTTGTGGTCCTAATATCAAAACTAAACTTGCATTATATAGGTGTGTTTGATTATACATGTTTGCATTAATGATATTTATTTGAATTATTGTATAGATTTTCTGCTTATATGATGTATGATTTGAAACATACATATCTTTAATGTACATGTGGCTATTGAAAGATCACATCTACCTATGAGCATGATTGTTGGTGCTTATATTTTATAATAGTAAAATATCCAGTTAGTAGAGGCATTGAGGGGATCATGAAGGTTGCAGCATCAAGGGTAGTGCGCTAACAACAGTATAGTACCTAGTTAGATTGTAAATAGTTTGACTATTTTAATTGTACCACCATATTTACTGAATTTTGATGGTAAATAAATAATGAATATTGATTATATCATTATTGAATTGTCAACAATCCATGAAATTTGGCCATGTGGCGTGGAATACCCTATGTTCACATTATTTATTTCTCAATTAATACATGCATCAACATTATGCTTCATGTAAACACCCCAAAATCCCACGATTTTGCAAAAACATACACCTGGTTTGAAAATCAATCCAAGAGGCCAAATTTGAGATTTTCCAAAACCCAGGAGCTTCTAGAAACTTGTAAATTCTGTTTTAAAACACCGTATCCAATGTGGATTTCTTAAACTCGGGCCAAGTCCCATTTTACCAAAAAGCCAAAGACGAATAGGTGAAGCATGGAAGACGACGCCTGATCAAGAAGTAGCCCAGAAAGCAGCTCAAAAGGGCTAAATTGAAAGCAGCTCCAGAAATAGGTGCAGGAGCCCAAAAGCAGCACCCTGGCCTGATAAAAGCTAGGGTCAAAATGTGAAAGGAAGGCCCAGGCCTAATGCAGAATGCAAGCCTAGAGCACCTAAAAGCCAAATCAAGCATCCCCATCCAAGCAACAGAAATTTGAACCAGAAAAGACAAAAATAAGCAGAAACGGAGTCTAAAAAGGCGAAGAGGAGTCCGGACGACAAAACTAGGGAAAACCCAGCATAAGATGAAGCGCTGATAAAGCCAGGGCCCGCACAAAATGTCTGCCTCAAAAAGTCAAGAAGGACCATCCAGAGAAAATTTGGATTAGATCTGGACCATATATATCCAGATCCGTATCCATATAAATGTTTGGATATGGATCTAAAATATCTGAGATCTAGACCCAAATAGTGTTTGGATTGGATCTGGATTCCAAGACCCAAATCCAAAACCCATATCCAAGAACCACCTCATTTGCCTATAAATAGGAGTGAGGGGGTCCCCAAAAATCACATGTGAATTTCCTTGGAGGAGAGAGAGTGAGAGAGAGGCTAAGACATGTTGGCTCAAGGGTGAGTGTGGGTTCAAGCCATTGTGGGCTAAGTGGGCTGCAACCAAGGTGGGCTCGATCAAGGGAGGCTGCAACCGTGGCTTGGAAGTGGGCTCAATCAAGAAGGATCGGCTCCAAGAGGTAGGTCCCCTAATCCTAGCCTAATCTCTCCTAATCCTAGCCTAATCACCTAACCCACTTCACTAAACCTCACCTTAACTGAACCTAACCTAACCTAACCGACTCAAACTAAACACCTAAGCTAGACCCCAAGGACGCCCCCGGCTCAGCCTTAGCGCCCCCACCGCGTCCCTGCGCCTGCCGCGCGCCCTGCCTACGCGCGCCACCTGACAACCCGTGCGCCCCAGCGTGCTCCTGCAGCACCCCTTAGCGCCAGGCATCCTGCCTCCCGTGCCAGACTGCCAGCGCGGACCCTGCCTGCAATGACAGCACCTGGCGCCCCTGTTCATCACCGACTGCCTTGCTGCCACTCCAGCCGACCCATCCTAGGATCAGCCACCACTCAAGACCGTCACCCCTTGGACCGTGACCTTCTACTTAGGACCGTGACCTTCCTTAGGACCGATCCTAGACAACCCTACCTTGTTGCCGTGAGCTTCTTGGCCGTGACCTTCCACTTAGGCCGTAACCTCTTCTCGACCAAACCTACGTTCACCTAAAACCGCGCCTCTTCAAAGCCCACTCAAACTCTCTCAAACCCGCCTAGGGAGACCCCTCTTGGCTGCCCAAGGTGGACACAAGCCCGAGGTGGACGCAAGCTCAAACGTGAGCAAGGAGAAGAAAGCCCAAATCACTTGTAAGTGTTTAAAATTCGGTATGTACATTACTCCTTTCATATTCAATTTAATTCGGATACAGGGTTATAGTAATGGAGCGTGGTCTCCCCCTGGGATGTAATATGGATGCTTGACACACGAGACACATACGTGCACTTGAGCCTTAGCTTTTATCTCGTACACGAGACACACACGTGCACTTGAGCCTTAGCTCTTATCTCGTACATCAAGCACCCACGTATACAATTGAGCTTTCGCTCTTACTCCAAAGACTCTAGTAAGAGCCATATAAGCTGCAATTTCATTCGGGTTGTTACTTTAAAGTCATGTGAGTTTGTCATTTCAATTCCACACTCAGACCCAAGGAACACCCGAGCACTTGCTCAAGCACTCTCGCACCTTTTGGCCTTGGCAGCCACTAAGATATAAGCATATTTATATACTTTCAGCTGCGTGAGTTTTCCCGGTTCAGCTGTGTATGTCTTTACATTCCGGGTTGTTAATTTTAAGTCGTGTGAGTTGTCTTTACATTTATACACAACACACACATACACATTGAGCCTTTCCGCTCTTATATCTATATTTTCCCGTTTCGCAAGTTAAATTTCAATCGTGTGTGTGAGTTGTCTTTCAATTTATACACCACACACACGAACACGTTGATGCCTTAGGGCTCATATATATATATATATATATATATATATATATATATATATACGTATTTCCCATTCCACGCTTTACATTTAAGTCGGGTGGCTTTTATATATATATATATATATATATATATATATACGTATTTCCCATTCCACGCTTTACATTTAAGTCGTGTGGCTTCTAAATTCAAGTTGCGTGAGTTTGTCTTTACATTTATACACAACACACATGCACATATTGAGCCTTCTGCAATTTCCCTTCCGCAATTTACATTTAAGTCGTGTGAGTTGCATTCAATTTGGGTATTTCCCTTCAGCTATGTCTTTCAATTTCGGGTTTTACATTCAAGTTGTGTGAGTTGCATAGCATATCTGCCAAACTCGAGATATTGCGCATACTTGCATACAAAAAAGCCCCGAATACCCCATGTAAACACGTCAATCTTAGGCCACTTGATGCACACACATCCCACCTAAGTAGATAAAACCTAAAGACTTAGATACGTGCAACCCCACGTAAATAAAATATGCAAATAGGCATACAAATCGATCAAGTACTTTCATATTCTTTTCAAAAGTCCATGCTTGTTCAAAATCGATATTTTCTAAGCGTTTAAACCGACCCTTGAGCACCGGTTCAAGAAGGTTTATAACGAAAAGATCTCACTTATCTACAGTCGCCCCATAAGTCAGTGTAGACGCAGAAAGTTCCCGCTTCTGGTTCTTGGGCCTGAAGCGAATCTTTTCGTGTGTCTAAGTCCTATTTAAGCAAAAGGGCGTGCCAGCTAGCTTGCTTAAGCTAGCGAAGAGATATTTTGAAATCTGACTCCTAACGTGGTGACTGTGAGCAAGCAAGCTCTTTTCGTCGTAGACCTTCTTGCACCGATGCGCAAGGGTCAGTCTGTACGCTTAGAAAATCGAGTTTTAAATATGAGAACCTACGAAAATGTTTGAGGTGTTCGATTCGAGCTGTTTTTGTAGATTTTCAAGTTTTATTTCACGTGGATTTGCACGTGCCTATGTCTTTCTTTTTATCCCTTTTCGGGCCAACTAGGTGTGTGTTATGAACACGTGACCTAAGTGGGGCGACTTTGAGCGGGAGTGTGGGGTTTGCTTTGATGCAATATGCGTCCTAACTCGTGGTATGGCGTATATGCAATGCAAACTCAAGCAACTCCAAAGGGAAAACCCGAATTGAAAGACAATGCGGAAGGGAAATGACTTGAATGTAAATTACAAAAGAGAAATATGGCTATATCTTAAGAGCGGAAAGGCTCAATTGTGCAAGTGTGTGCCGTGTATATATGTAAAGACTACGCACACGGCTGAACCTTAAAACCCAAATATATATTGCAATAGGCCTTGACTAAGGTCTTGGGAGTAAGAGCGAAAGCTCAATGTGTGTGAGTGTATAATTGAAATACTACGCACACGACATGAGGTAAAACACCCAAGGGAAATGATAGCACGGCCCTTACTAGGGTCTTTAAAATAAGAGCAAAAGCTCAATGTGTGTGAGTGTGAAAATTGAAAGACAACGCACACAACTTAAGCAAAACCCCACGCAACTTAAATTATATAAGTAAGTCTATATCTTAAGGGCTGATTAGGCCCATGTGTGTGTCGAAATCGTGTGCAGCTAAGAGCGAGATAGGCTCAAGTGCACGTGTGTGTGGGTGTAACAAACCACGTTATTACAAGTGGGGGAAGATAATGCTCCGTTATTACAACCCCATATCAAATTTAATTAAGCTTAAGCAAGTCTATAAACAAGGACCGAGTTAGGCACTTACGTATAGCTGGTCCGGGGGTGACTTGCTTGCGCTTGGGCTTGAGTATCGCCTTGGGCTGCAAGAGGGAGCTCCTCGGAAGGGTGCGGCAAAGGGGTGCTGGCCGGGTGACAAGGGTGCAGTGGGTGTGGCACCTTGGAGCTAGCCGAATGGTGTGGGGGGGGGCTGCCTTGGTTGAGGTTGGGGCGCTTAGGGAAAGCAAAGGGGAGTTAAGGTATGGCTATGGTATTGTCTAAGGGAAAAGGGGAGCAGGTCCTAGGGAAAGATGAGGCTGGATGTATTGCCTAGGGGTGCCTAAGGGAGAAGTAAGGTGGCGGGTGTTGCAGTCGGTTGTGGCTGGCCGAAGGGTGAAGGGTGGCAGATTCAAAAATCCAATCTAATATCCATATCCATGGCCCACATCACCTTCTCATAAATGGAGGTGGGGCCCACTTGAATTTTACATGGGATTATGGGCATGAGAGAGAGTGGGGGTTGATAAGATCAAGTGTGTGTTGTAATTAAGCTTGACTTGTGTGTCAAGTTTGGGGTTAATCATGTGGGTTAGCCTAATTAAGTGGGTTTAAGCTTGTAATTAGCCAAAACCTAACCTAGGGCTGCACCAACATGATGTGGTTAAGGTCCATGGGCCATGCAAAGGGAGCTCCTTCACCTAAACCTAACCAAAAACACCTAATCCTAGCCTTCTACCCTAATCCCGTCATAATCTGAGCCTAATCACCTAACTCACTTCCCTAATCCCGGCCTAATCCCAACCTAATCACCTAACCCACTTCCCTAATCCTTCCCTAAACCTAGGTTAATTTCCCTAAACCTAGCCTAATCCTAGCCTAATCACCTAACCTACCTCACTAAACCTCACCCTAAAACCAACCCACCTAGCTAAACCCTAAACCTCTAAACCACCCCTAGCACACAACCTACCCAAACCCCTTGTATTTAAAATATCTGGCCCTACCCTTTCCAGCCCACCTTATCACCACACCACCCTACCTAAACCACCTAACCACTACCCCAAAACCAGCCCCAACCGACCTAGCCCAGCTGTATATAAACCCCCCCCTTTGGGGCGGGTTTTTCCCATCTTCAAGCTCCATCTTCCACCAGCCGGGTCCTCCACTCTCCAGCCCAGCCGACTCCCATCTTGCTCCACCCGCCCCACAGCCAGCCACCACCTGCGCCACTACCTCCCAGCCGAGCACCACCACCACCACCACCACTCCAGCCGAGGTCCACATTGTCACCCTTCCTCCCGGCCGAACCTCATCCTGCGCATCCCAATCACCCGGCTGCTCCCCTTTCATCCGCCACCACCTTTCATCATCCGGTTAGTATCCTCCACCTTACTCCTTCTCCACTCCCTCCCCACTCTCAGCCACCTAACCCACTACCATATCACCCTAATACCAGCCACTTGCCGCCACCATTCCCACTCGGCCAGGTCATAACCACCCTAACTATCCGCCACCACCTAGACACCTCAGCTCCATTCGGCCACCCTATCCGACTCCCTAAGACCTGCCCATATCACCCCACTACACCCATTACATCCACTACCACCTGACCCCATCTCCTAGCTAGTTCCCTTCCCTTACACCACTCCTAGCCACCCTAGCAACCCGCCACCATCAAGTCCTCTTAGTCGGCCACTCCAACCGACTGTGATTCCATTCGGCCACCCTAGCAACCCGCCAACCTTAGGTGCTCCATTAGACCTTCCCTTAGGTTCCCTCTTTGCACAACCTACCTTAAAACTAAACCCTATCCTAGTGACCTTCCTTAGCCACATTAGCCCAATACATTAAGGCGGCACCCTTGCTAGCAGCCGGTCACCTTCAAGGCGCCCTTCCCGTGCGCCCAAGGCACCCAACCAGCAACCCCTTGCCATTCAATTTCGAGGAGCTCCCGCTTGCAGCCCAAGGCGAAGGCCAAGCCCACGCTCAAGCAAGGCTTCTTCGGACCAGCTATAAGTAAGTGCCTAACTCGGTCCTTAGTTGTATACTTGCTTAAGATTCAATTTGATACGGGGTTGTAATAACAGAGCATAGTGTAGACACGGAAAATGCTTGACTCCGGGTTCTTAGGCCTGAAGCGAATTTTTTTTCGTGTTTACGTCGCTTTTAAAAAGGGCGTGCCAGCTAGCTTTCTCAAACTAGCGAAGTAAGTTTTGAAAAATATCTGACTTTTGGGGCGACTGTGGATAAGTGGGATCTTTTCGTCGCAGACCTTCTTGAACCGGCGCTCAAGGGTCAGTCTGTATGCTTTTTAGAAATTTTTGATTTTTGAACAAACACGACTCTTTTGAAAACGTAAAAGTGTTTTTATCAATTGGTTTTGTCAAAATTTGCAAATTTTATACAAGGGATCTACACGTTCCTATTTTCTTGGATTTTTAGCCAATTCAGGCTTGTGTTTGTGTGCATCAAGTGCTCGATTTTGGCAGATTTTTACACGATTTGCCTAAGATTGTTCGATGCAAATATGCTTCCTATCTCGAGTGTGGCGTGTATGCGATGCAACTCACACAACTTAAAGGGAAAAACCCGAAATTTTAAAGACAGGACAAAATGGAAATTGCAGAAGGGAATTTGCAAAAGGGAAATTGCAGAAGGGAAATATAGCTATATCTTAAGAGCGGAAAGGCTCAATTGTGCGAGTGTGTGTTGTGTATAAATTAAAAGACAACTCACACAGTGGAACCTTAAAACCCAGCAGAAAGTATATAAATACAGCTATATCTTATGGGCTGACAAGGCCCAAAATGTGCATGTAAGTGTGGAGCAAGCGCTCATGTGAACTTGGGTGCACATGTGAGAGCTGGAATTGAAATGCACACGACTTTGAATATAAAACCCACGCAACTGAAAGTATATAAATATGGCTATATCCTATGGACTGTCGAGGCCCAAAATGTGCATGTGAGTGTGGAGCAAGCGCTCATGTGAACTTGGGTGCACGTGTGAGAACTTGAAATAGAACACACGCACGCAACTCCAAAGCAAAGGTGTGTGCAATGTGTATAGTTAAGAGCGGAAAGGCTCGAGTGTACGTATGTGATTCGTGTTTCAAACCATAATATTACATCTTGGGGGGAGACTACGCTCCATTATTACAACCCTGTATCAAATTGAATTGAATTTGAAACAACGTAAAGAACCAGATTCGAGCACTTACTCGTCATTTGCTTGGGCTTCCTTTTTCAACGAAACTTGACCTTGGATATAGCCGTTGGATGGACTTTCCTCTGCGAGGTGACCAGCTGCGTAGAAGGTTGATCCTAGATCGTTACCTGGGCTAGATTGACAAGCTAATGCACTATGGGTTTTGGGCTTAGATATGATAGATCTAGGGTGAAAAACTAACAGATCTAAGTTAGGTGTAGGTGGTTTGTTTTGGTCGAAGGTTAGCTCAAGGTTCTAAGGGAAAAACCCGACCAACTAATGGTCGAGTTAGGGGATGTCTAAGGAAGTGGTTCGGGCGAGATGCTAAGGGATACTCGTCTCACGATGGGTCGAGATTGGTTTAGGGATTGTGAGTGATCTTAGGGGAAATCCTAAGGTAAGCTCTAGGGCAATGCTTGGCCGAAGGGTGGCCGAGCTTGGGTTGGTGTTGGGTGTTTGATCTCATGTGAGATCCTAAGGGAGTGGCTCGGCCAAAGGGTGGTCGAGCTGGGTAGGTTTTGGTTAGTTCTTTTGGTTAGGATCTAACTTAGGTAATGGATTTAGTTTAGGGAAAAACCTAAGATGAACTCAGCTAGCATGGGCCGAACTAGATGGGTGAAAATGGGTTCGTCCAAAGGAAGGGACCGAGAGTTTTAGACACTCGGTTTTGGCTAGGTCTCTAGGAGTAGTTTTTGGTTTAGGAAATAGTTTAGGTGGTTTAGTGCTAGATGGTTTGGCTGGGAGGGATCTAAGGTGAGCTTGGCCAGCCAATGGCCGAGCTGGGTATGGTTCTAGATTAGAGTAGTCTTAGGTAGAACTAGGATCGTTCCTTTAGTAAAGTTCGGCCAGCATCTTGGCTGGACTTTTTGACGTTTTATGTTTTAGAGTTTAGGTGGTTTGGAGAGGTACGAAAAGAGGGGGCTTTGGGCAGGATTTGAGGGGCTTACCTTGACAACCTATCAGCCCATTTGATCTCGTTTCCAACGCAGCCAATCTCCATTGAAGAAAGCCCATCCAATGCCACCAGGTTTCTCTTTATTTTCAGCAACATACAAGGTGTGAAATGCTTCAACTTACACTTGAGTGCAGCCCACAAGATCAACCCACGATTTTACAAAACAAGAGGGGAAGGCCAGCCCCTTTTGTTGACCTTCCTCTCTCTCTCTCTCTCTCTTCCCCCCCCAAACTACCAACGTGAAATGCTGGAAATTCGTCCCCTTCAAAGCCAGCCCACTCACGTCCTTTTATAGGCCCCTTGTGTGGATATGGATCCTTTGTTGGTTTCTAAAATCCGGATCCAATCCAATCCAAGTTTCGTTTGGATATGGATCTTGGATCTAGATTTTTGGATCCAGATTTGATCCAAATTTTTCTCTTCTTCAGTCCTTTCTGGTGTCTCAAGCCGGATGCTTCGTGCGGGTCCTGAGTTCATCAAGATTCCGTCTTACGCTGGGTTTTTCCCATTTTCATCGTCCGAGCTTCTTTTCATCTTTCTGGACTCTGTTTCGACTGTTTCTTCTTGCTTTTGACTTGGATTTTTCGTGATTTCAGAGATGCTTTTGGCTTGGCCTTTGATGCTTCAGGCTTGAAACGCGTTTGTGGCCTGGGCTTCTTTTTCGTCCTCGAAATTCACTTTTCATCGGGCTGGGCTTGACCTTTGAACTTTTTGAATCTTTTGCGACTGTTTTGAGCCAGGCTTCATCTGTTCGTCTGGTCTTTCGTAAAAAAATAGGACTTTCATCCATTTTCAAGATTTTTCATGTTTCAAACAAGGTTGGGAAAACAGATTTTTGAAATGTTTTGAGTTCCTGAGTTTTTTTTCGAAAATTCCAAACTTAGCTTTTGAACTGGTTTTCAAACCAGGCATTTGGTTTTGAAAAGTATTTGGGGTGTTTACAGATGCCCCTCTTTGGCATTATCCAAATTGATTTGGATAATGGCGAAGAAGATAACAACCCTATTTGTTTTCTCCCGGATTTGATCTTGAGAATATGGGATTGTCCCAAATTTTGAGAAAAAGAACCTTTCTTTTAAAACCCGATAGGAGGGGATTTTTTTTTGCCAAAAGGGGACTTTCTATGGATCTAGCCCTAAGTGGAGATCATATATGAAATGTTCATGCGTGGATATGCAAAGGTGCATGATATGGATGAGGTGTTAGAAAGGGCGATCTCCTAGAGACCAAATCATATGGTCGAACTTTTGAGACTTTTATGAAGACCTACTGCTCCAAGTGAGCGGTCCTTACGTATGCTCGATGTTCAAGTTTTTGGAAAATTTGTTTTTAGAAGGAAAAAAACCTTTTTGAACCGTTGATCCTAAGGACCTTCGGCTCCTCGTGTTTGCCTTTACTTGAGCCTCGACACTTGCTAAACTAGCAGAGGTTTTACGAGAAAACAAGCTACTTTTTTAAAATTCCTACTCCTTACTTAAAACGTCGAATTCTCAAACAAGATGAAATTCAAGTTAAGTAAATCCTATTTTTACTTTAGGATTCCCTGAAATGAACCATGTTTCGCTTGGGATAAGTCGTAGGGATGGGAAAGAAGTACCACGGTCCCTTCTGAAGTGTCCCGTGGTTTGAGGCAGAGAAGGAAGAAAACTGCTCTTTTGAGCTTTTTGGCCTTTTTCTTTCTTTTTTCATAGAGGGTCTCCCTTTGGGAGTATTTTTTCTTTAATCCCTCTTTTCCATGGAAGAATCAATTTTTTCTTTTGATTCAGGTTTCTTTCTTTGGAAAGAGATTTTGGCGGGAATTTCCCTTTATTTTGGCCAAGTTTTCCTTTTGGAAGGAGAAGAGAAGAGGGGAAGACTTATCCCAAGGTCATATTCGATCCATTCCAGATCAGCCTATTTAGAAATAGCACGTACTACTTGTAAATATCTTGCTATATTGAACTGTAACCACATATTTGAAAAGCTCTACCTTTTTCACAAAATGTCGATTCTCTCATCCAGGTTTACACAACTCACCTTGAGTCCTTGATTTCGAAGTTTCAAAATAGATTTTTCCAAATATATTTTTTTTTGCAGAATGGGAATTTAACTCAGACCCTATACGTGATACTTTTTCAAATACTGAATATTTATGGGATCTGCTAAATTCCTACCCTCGACATCAGTTAACCAATAAGAATTGTTCGTGGTGGTTCCACGTACAACGTAAGGGCCATCCCACTTGGGCCGCCACTTTCCGAGTGGATGTGGGCCACGATGGTGGATGATTTTTAAAATGAGATCTCTCTCTTTGAAATGGCGAGGTTTCATATGCTTCTCATAATGTCGGGCGATCCTTTGCCAGTATGCGTGAGCATGATCCATAGCAAGGAGTCGCCTTTCATCTAACAGATCTAATTCGGCCATCCTAGCATGCTGAAGTGTCTCTATGGGGAGGTCGAGTGTAATGGATGTGTGAAATGAATGCAGACGTGTATGAATGGGGAGAACAGCATTGGTGTCGTAGACCAACTCAAAGGGCGTGGCATTTGTGGGAGTGCGGATGGAAGTCTTGTACGCCCATAAGGCTTCATCCAATTTCTCGTGCCATGTTCTACCCTTTTCTAATGTTTTCTCAACAATGCTGATGAGAGTCTTGTTGGTGGCTTCGGCTTGGCCGTTGCCTTGAGGGTAATAAGGCGACGAGAAGAGATGATTTATGCCATACTTGTTGCACAGCTTGACCATCCGCTCATTTTTGAATGGGGTGCCATTATCGGACACGAGATCTCTTGGAACTCCAAATCGAGCCAAGATGTTTTTCCTAATAAAAGCTACCACGTGTTGCCCCTGGACGTTGGTCAGGGAGGTGGCTTCGACCCATTTGGAAAAATACTCAGTGGCTGCTAAAATGAACCTGTGTCCATTCGATGCCTTTGGAGAAATTGGTCCTACGATATCAAACGCCCATATGGTGAATGGCCAGGGGTTGACTATGAAATGCAGTGATGATGAGGGGATATGGATGGCATGACCATGCACCTGACATGGATGACATTTCCTAACATGATCGTGGCAATCTTTTCTCAGGGTGGACCAAAAATAACCTGCTCTAAGTATTTTCATTGCCATCATGTTGGCATTGACATGACCTCCACATTCTCCATCGTGGAATTCGTGCATAACAGTCCTAGCCTCCTCTAGGTCGACACATCTTAGTAAGATGCCGGTAAAACTTTTTTTTATACAGAACCCCGCCTAAAATCGTGTATCGGGTAGAAATTTTTAGGACGAATGCCTTATCTTTAGATGTGGCGTCTTCAGCGAATCCCCCGTTTTCTAAAAAATGCTTTATGTCATAAAACCAAGGTTTTTCATCCAGATCCGTGTTATTTTGGCAAATTTCCAAATCATGTATGGAAGGAGTGGGTGCGTGCCATATTTCAAGGGGTCTGGTTCCCATAGTGGGATCGACCCTCAGGGCTGAACCCAGGGATGAGAGGGCATCAGCAACGCCATTATCCTCTCTTCCCACGTGTGTGAGTGTACATGATTGGAATGACTCGACCAGTCGAGTGGCCAATTCGTGATATGGAAGTAGTTTTTCATTTCGAACTTGCCAAATTTTTAAAACTTGGTTTATGACCAGGAGTGAATCTCCAAAGACCTCGATGCATGATGCCCCTAGAGTTTTCGAAACTTTTAAACCTTGTATGAGTGCTTCATACTCGGCTATATTGTTGGAACATTCGAAATCTAGGCGAATTGCTATGGGGATCTCTCCCTTTTCAGGGGATACGAGGATGATCCCGGCACCGGCCCCTCGTTGGTTTCGTGCCCCGTCGAAGTGCATCTTCCACACTTGTTTTTCGAAAGAGTTTGCCAGAATGTGGTTTTGAAAATGGTTTTGCAATATGCCTTCATCAGGCATTTCATTGAGTGTGGGATACGCATCTTCTAGGGGGAAGTCAGCCACGTAGTCTGCTAGGGCTTGCCCCTTAATGGAGACCTGGTGATGGTATTTTAAATCATACTCCATTAGAAGGAGTTGCCATTTGCCCAATCTACTCGTGAGAATGGGTTTTTCGAATAAGTGCTTGATTGGGTCAAGCTTGGACACTATCCAGATCTCATGATCTAGGAAATAGTGTCGAAATTTATGGCAGGCCCAAACTAGGGCCAAGCATGTCTTCTCCATGGCCTGATAATTCCTTTCGTAAGCCAGGAGAGTTTTCGAAAGATAGTATATGGCACATTCCTTGTGAGTGTCATCCTCGTATTGAGCTAACAGAGCTCCCAAGGCATTCGCATGCACAGAAATGTAAAGTAGAAGAGGTTTTCCTGGTTTTGGAGGGTTTAAAACAGGGGGATTAACTAAGTACGCTTTTAACCTTTCAAATGATTTTTGGCACTCGTCATCCCATAAAAATTTCGTACCCTTCCTCAGCAACTTGTTGAAGGGTTCGCATCTAGTTGCCAGGTTTGAAATAAACCTGTGAATGGATTGTAATCGACCCTGGAGGCTACGAATCTACGTGAGATTGGAGGGTGGAGTCATGTCTATGATGGCTCTACACTTAGAGGGGTCGACTTCTATGCCCCTTTGGCTTACCATAAATCCTAAAAGCTTACCGGATTCTACACCGAATACGCACTTTTGAGGGTTTAGCTTTATGTTATAAAGTCTAAGCCTTTCGAAAATCTTTTGTAAGCATTCGAGATGAGTGCATCGAGTTTTTGACTTAGCCAGGAGATCATCTACATATACCTCTACGAGCTCATGAATCTGATCGTGAAAGATCGAGGTCATAGCTCTCTGGTATGTGGCGCCAGCATTTTTCAAACCAAAGGGCATGACTGTATAGAAGTACGTGCCCCATGGGGTTGTGAAAGCGGTCTTAGCCTGATCTCGTGGGTTTAGTTTGATTTGGTTATATCCTGAATAGCCATCCATGAATGAAAACATTTCATGATTTGCAGTACTATCGACTATCAAATCAATGTTTGGTAAAGGGAAATTATCTTTTGGCGTGGCTTTATTCAGGTTTCTAAAATCGATGCATATCCGAATTTTCCCACTGGTTTTTCGAACAACAACTATATTGGACAACCAATCAGAATATGCAATGGGTTTTATAAATCTGGCTTTTAACAGATCTTCTAAACCCTCTTTGACTTGTGAATGCACATTCGGATGTATCTTCCTAAGCTTTTGTTTTACGGGTTTTGCATTTGAATCTAAGGGAAGGCGATGCTCTACAACATTCGAGTCTATACCCGGCATGTCTTCATACGTCCTTGCGAACACATCAACGTAGGTTTTCAAAAATTCAATGAATGATGCTCTTTCATGCTCATGCAAACATGCACCTACCTTAATTAGTTTGGGCTTCGAATTATTCCCTAAGTTTATCTCTATGAAATCCCCTCCTACTGATTTCGAAGGTTTTTCAAAATTGAGAATTTTGTGAAATTCTGGGAGTTCAGAAGTAGGATCTTCTTCGAGAGGATCTACTTCTGGTCTTTGATCATTCTCAAGAATTCTGAATCTTAGGGAATTTGGACTTGACGCATAGTTTTCGCAAACGCCTGGTTTTTGTTTTGGATTTTCTGGAGGTTTTGAAGACTTTGGTCCTCTTATGAAGAGGACTTTCTTTTCGAAATTCTTTTCTCTTTCAAAACCTTTATCAGGAGCTGCTAAATACAGGATTTTGTTTTTGGTATTTTGCGAATTTTTGATTTTTTTGGATTTTTGTAAGGAAAGAACTTTAGGAACTATACAAACAACTCTTTTTTCGAATTTTTGATCTTTTTCAAATGTTTTTGGTTTTTGGGATTTTTCAATTTTTTGAATTTCAAGTTTTTCAAATATTTTTGGATTTTTGATTGAGGGATCTTCCATCATACCTACAAAGGAAAAACGCCACTAGTTAGACTCCGAACAAGAGATCTAAATCGTAGGTTTTTGCTTGGGTAGGCTCCAGGGCACCCTTGACCCAGGTGGTCACAAGGGGTGGTTCTGGCGGTATTCTGGGAGTATAGCTGATCCCGTGTCGGTTTTGGTTGACCTTAGGCAAGATGGGTTCTATGAGACCCCGGTTTTGTGCCCCTAGACTTTTGTAAGGCATATACCCCATGTTCAATAACATGTTCCAGGATTTTTTGTTTTTGAAAAAGTTTTCATATAATTTGTGGTCCTAGAACTTGCTATCGTCCATGTTATGCACATAAGGTTTTCGGTCCAGGGGTTTTGAAAACAACTGACGTTTGGATTTTCCTGGGATGGTTAACGTCTTGAGTGGGCTAGCCTTGGGCGGCCCCTGAATATATACAACCTTCCTAGGCATCTGAAGGGTGAGCTTTGGTAGCTCGACTATGGTTTGCCCCAGGTCGACCTTGTAGGTCTGGGAACTTGATAGACATGGGGAGCTCTGAATCCCCTGCAGTTGTGGATGGCTCTCACTTAGGATCACAACGACTTGATTTTCGAAAGGGATTTTTACGCACCTATGGAAGGTGGACGGCACAGCATGCAGGCTGTGTATCCAAGGCCTTCCCAGCAATAGGTTGTAGTGGGGGTGGATGTCCAAAACATGGAGTACCCCCACGTGAGCTATCCCTCCCGTTTCCATGGGGAGTTCAATGGATCCTAAGGGTCTGGACGCATTTCCATCGTATCCAGTGATTACGATGGGGCTTGGATTCATGGAAGTCAAGGTGACTCTGATTTGATATGCTATGTGAAGCGGAAGGATATTGAGCCCTCCTCCTCCGTCAACTAGACACCTATCCAGAGAGTGGTGATTCAATACCACCTCGATGTGTAGGGCCTGATTATGGGATTCGTAAGGTCTTTCAAGATCCTCTTCCGAAAACACGATAGGCGTTTTTGCACCTATGGACGCCACTTGGTTGGACAAGGACTCTGGGGTAATATTTGAACTAACTTTTGCTCTTTCTAGCATTTTTTCTAACACAAGTCTATGCCTAGGCGAGGTTTGTATTAGCTCTAGGATGGACATGTTAATGGGAATCTTCGAAAGATGGTTTTCAAAATCATACAAGTTCAAAACAATTTTTCCTTTGTCCGTTTTGGGCAGAACTCCAGGAATACATGCTTTTGAGGGGCCAGGTACACTGACCACCTTTTTAGTGTTTTGCAGATGTGGGGGCTGATAGATCCTTCCGGATCTTGTCACCTCTCCCACGATCAACCTAGGATTCGTACCTACCATGGCTCTAATCGGATATTTTGGAGCACCTCGGATTTTTAAAACTGGTTTAACTGGGGATGGAACTCTTGGTGGTTCCCGAATCACTACTTGGGCAGGTTTCCTATGAAGGATGAGTGTAGATGCACAAGTGGAAAAACCACACTTATATGTATGCGCTAGACTCTTTGAAATCGTGAGAGCACATACCTCTTTGCCCTTCCCATTGGTACTCGCGTGATTGGAGAAGGGTTCTTTGAAAATAGCTTGGGCAGGCTCCGGTTCCTCAGTGACCTGGAGCCGGCCCTCTGCTATCAAGTTCTCGATTTGGTTTAGGAGGGAAAAACATTGTTTTGTATCATGGCCTTTGAGCCGATGATACTTGCAGAATTGATTCAAAAACCTCCCTTTGGAAGTGATTCCCTCGGGGATTTCAGGGAGTTCGATCATGCCTTGGGCGAGTAGGAGGTCTAGGACCTCCGACACAGGTTGCCCCAGCGGAGTATACTCTCGTTTTTCAAATGGTTTTTGTATTTTTTTGTCTTTTCTGTTTTCAAAATTTTCGAAATTCTTTGAAGTGCTCGCCAGCCTTGGATCTACCCGGACATTGGCGATCTTGTGGGGCTTTTCCCCTTTGTCCATGGTGGGTAGCCCGTAATTGCCGGGCTTTTCCAAGCGAGTCTTTGAATTTATGCTCCCTTTCCACAGGTGGTCGTAAACCCCTTTTTTCAAATTCGTCTCAAAAAGAGATGCTTTTTTAATCAGTTTGTGGAAAGTAGAGATTTCATGTAAAGAAAGAAGAGTTTTCAATTCAGTTTTGAAATTGTCCAGGATGAGCATTACTGCGCATCCTTCGGATATGGGTTCTCGTACTTGCCCAAGGAGAGACCTCTATCGAACGATAAATGTATGCACATCTTCGTTCATACCTTGCTTCGTATCCCTCAAAGTGTTCAATGTAGGCGTGACTTCTACGTTGTGTGAAAATCTTTGCATGAAGCAGTTCGCCAACTCTTCAAAAGTTGCGAACTGGCTCAAATCATAGGAAGCCAGCCATTTAGAAGCTGTGCCTTTGAGGGATAAGGGGAACCAATACACCCATTTCATCGAGTCCTTCTTTTTCTTGTGGGCTCGATGAGAGAAAAGCTGTAGGTGAGACCTAGGGTCTCCCGTGCCATCATACCGATGGAAATTCGGTATTTCGTCGTCACTGTCTGTTTCGTAATCTAAAGGGAGAAAATCAGACAGGACGTACGTTGTTTTCTCTCTATTTTGCCCCTTCAGCAACTGCTGTAGGGCTTTTCAATCCTTGTGAGTGAAGGAATCGAGGTATTGGTTGCCTTCCATCTCGGAGGTCTCCTTGTTTTTACGAGTTTTTCCAAACTTCTTTTTGGCCTTTATTGGTTCGCCATGTGACGAACAAGAATCAGCTGCTTCAGCCTCTTGGCTGAGAGCAGCGACCTTGGCCTCGTATTCTCTTCTTAACTCTTCCTCCTTTTGTTTTCGATTTTTCAAAGATCTTCTAGAATGAGAACTTGAAGAGCATGAGAACTGGCTAGACACTTCATTGGAGTCTGAACTCGACATGACTCCAACGCTTTTAAATCCAACTATGAAATGCAAGAAGACAAAGAGTTAAAACACTTTTCTTTGAAAAAATGATTTTTTTAGAGATTGGTTTGTTTTGTATCGACTTTTCCTAAAGACCCACGTCCCACCGGGTGTGCCAAATCTGTAGACACGGAAAATCCTTGACTCCGGGTTCTTAGGCCTGAAGCGAATTTTTTTTCGTGTTTACGTCGCTTTTAAAAAGGGCGTGCCAGCTAGCTTTCTCAAACTAGCGAAGTAAGTTTTGAAAAATATCTGACTTTTGGGGCGACTGTGGATAAGTGGGATCTTTTCGTCGCAGACCTTCTTGAACCGGCGCTCAAGGGTCAGTCTGTACGCTTTTCAGAAAATTTCGATTTTTGAACAAACACGACTCTTTTGAAAACGTAAAAGTGTTTTTATCAATTGGTTTTGTCAAAATTTGCAAATTTTATACAAGGGATCTACACGTTCCTATTTTCTTGGATTTTTAGCCAATTCAGGCTTGTGTTTGTGTGCATCAAGTGCTCGATTTTGGCAGATTTTTACACGATTTGCCTAATATTGTTCAATGCAAATATGCTTCCTATCTCGAGTGTGGCGTGTATGCGATGCAACTCACACAACTTAAAGGGAAAAATCCGAAATTTTAAAGACAGGACAAAATGGAAATTGCAGAAGGGAATTTGCAAAAGGAAAATTGCAGAAGGGAAATATAGCTATATCTTAAGAGCAGAAAGGCTCAATTGTGCGGGTGTGTGTTGTGTATAAATTAAAAGACAACTCACACAGCGGAACCTTAAAACCCAGTAGAAAGTATATAGATACAGCTATATCTTATGGGCTGACAAGGCCCAAAATGTGCGTGTAAGTGTGGAGCAAGCGCTCATGTGAACTTGGGTGCACGTGTGAGAGCTGGAATTGAAATGCACACGACTTTGAATATAAAACCCACGCAACTGAAAGTATATAAATATGGCTATATCCTATGGACTGTCGAGGCCCAAAATGTGCATGTGAGTGTGGAGCAAGCGCTCATGTGAACTTGCGTGCACGTGTGAGAACTTGAAATAGAACACACGCATGCAACTCCAAAGCAAAGGTGTGTGGAATGTGTACAGTTAAGAGCGGAAAGGCTCAAGTGTACGTGTGTGATTCGTGTTTCAAACCATAATATTACATCCTGGGGGAGACTACGCTCCATTATTACAACCTCGTATCAAATTGAATTGAATTTGAAACAACGTAAAGAACGAGATTCGAGCACTTACTCGTCGTTTGCTTGGGCTTCCTTTTTCAACGAAACCTGACCTTGGATAGCCGTTGGATGGACTTTCCTCTGCGAGGTGACCAGCTGCGTAGAAGGTTGATCCTAGATCGTGACCTGGGCTAGATTGACAAGCTAATGCACTATGGGTTTTGGGCTTAGATATGATAGATCTAGGGTGAAAAACTAACGGATCTAAGTTAGGTGTAGGTGGTTTGTTTTGGTCGAAGGTTAGCTCAAGGTTCTAAGGGAAAAACCCGACCAGCTAATGGTCGAGTTAGGGGATGTCTAAGGAAGTGGTTCGGGCGAGATGCTAAGGGATACTCGTCTCACGATGGGTCGAGATTGGTTTAGGGATTGTGAGTGATCTTAGGGGAAATCCTAAGGTAAGCTCTAGGGCAATGCTTGGCCAAAGGGTGGCCGAGCTTGGGCTGGTGTTGGGTGTTTGATCTCACGTGAGATCCTATGGGAGTGGCTCGGCCAAAGGGTGGCCGAGCTGGGTAGGTTTTGGTTAGTTCTTTTGGTTAGGATCTAACTTAGGTAATGGATTTAGTTTAGGGAAAAACCTAAGATGAACTCAGCTAGCATGGGCCGAACTAGATGGGTGAAAATGGGTTCGTCCAAAGGAAGGAACCGAGAGTTTTAGACACTCGGTTTTGGCTAGGTCTCTAGGAGTAGTTTTTGGTTTAGGAAATAGTTTAGGTGGTTTAGTGCTAGATGGTTTGGCTGGGAGGGATCTAAGGTGAGCTTGGCCAGCCAATGGCCGAGCTGGGTATGGTTCTAGATTAGAGTAGTCTTAGGTAGAACTAGGATCGTTCCTTTAGTGAAGTTCGGCCAGCATCTTGGCTGGACTTTTTGACGTTTTATGTTTTAGAGTTTAGGTGGTTTGGAGAGGTATGAAAAGAGGGGGCTTTGGGCAGGATTTGAGGGGCTTACCTTGACAACCTATCAGCCCATTTGATCTTGTTTCCAACGCAGCCAATCTCCATTGAAGAAAGCCCATCCAATGCCGCCAGGTTTCTCTTTATTTCCAGCAACATACAGGGCGTGAAATGCTTTAACTTACACTTGAGTGCTGCCCACAAGATCAACCCACGATTTTACAAAACAAGAGGGGAAGGCCAGCCCCTTTTGTTGACCTTCCTCTCTCTCTCTCTCTCTCTCTCTCTCTCTCCTCCCCCCCAAACTACCAACGTGAAATGCTGGAAATTCGTCCCCTTCAAAGCCAGCCCACTCACGTCCTTTTATAGGCCCCTTGTGTGGATATGGATCCTTTGTTGGTTTCTAAAATCCGGATCCAATCCAATCCAAGTTTCGTTTGGATATGGATCTTGGATCTGGATCTGGATTTTTGGATCCAGATTTGATCCAAAATTTTCTCTTCTTCAGTCCTTTCTGGCGTCTCAAGCCGGATGCTTCGTGCGGGTCCTGAGTTCATCAAGATTCCGTCTTACGCTGGGTTTTTTCCATTTTCATCGTCCGAGCTTCATTTCGTCTTTCTGGACTCTGTTTCGACTGTTTCTTCTTGCTTTTGACTTGGATTTTTCATGATTTCAGAGATGCTTTTGGCTTGGCCTTTGATGCTTCAGGCTTGAAACGTGTTTGTGGCCTGGGCTTCTTTTTCGTCCTCGAAATTCACTTTTCATCGGGCTGGGCTTGACCTTTGAACTTTTTGAATCTTTTGCGACTGTTTTGAGCCAGGCTTCATCTGTTCGTCTGGTCTTTCGTAAAAAAATAGGACTTTCGTCCATTTTCAAGATTTTTCATGTTTCAAACAGGCTTGGGAAAACAGATTTTTGAAATGTTTTGAGTTCCTGAGTTTTTTTTCGAAAATTCCAAACTTAGCTTTTGAACTGGTTTTGGAACCAGGCATTTGGTTTTGAAAAGTATTTGGGGTGTTTACACATAGTCTCCCCCCGCTAGTAATAACGTGGCTTGGCACACCCACACACGTGCACTCTCTTAGTTGTGCACGATTTTGAACACACACAGGCCTAATCAGCCCCCAATACATAAGTGTAGATATATACTTTAATTTTCATAGGGTTTTGCTTATGTTGGGTGTGTTGTCTTTCAATTCAAGCACTCACACACATTGAGCCTCCGCTCTTATTTGAAAGACCCAAGTAAGGGCCGTGTTATACTATTTGGGCTTTCATTTCAGGTCGTGTGTGTAAGTCTTTCAATTCAAGCACTCACACACATTGAGCCTTTGCTCTTATTTGAAAGACCCAAGTAAGGGCCGTGTTATACTATTTGGGTTTAATTTCATGTTGTGTGCGTAGTACTTCAATTCAAGCACTCACACACATTGAGCTTTCGCTCTTATTCCCAAGACCTTAATCAAGGCCATACTGCAAGTTATATTTGGGTTTAATTTCATGTCGTGTGTGTAAGCCTTTCAATTCAAGCACGCACACACATTGAGCCTTTGCTCTTATTTGCAAGACCCGAGTAAGGGCCCATATACATACTCTATATACATATCTCCCTTCGGTATTTACATTACAAGTCATTTCCCTTTGGTTATTTCCCTTCGGTTATTTCCCTTCGGCATTGTCTTTACATTTTGGGTTTTCCCTTTGGAGTAGCATGAGTTTGCATTGCATCTACGCCATACCACGAGGTAGGACGCATATTGCATCAAAGCAAGCCCCGTACTCCTACTCAAATTCGCCCCATGTAGTGGAGTGTTCATAACACACAAACTAGGTGGCCCATCAAGGGATAAAAAAAGAAAGACTTAGGCACGTGCAAATCCACGTGATCTAAAATCTGTAATCGTATCTAAAAGACCCGAATTAGACACCTCGAACCGCTTCGTAGGCTTTCTACACCCCAAAACTTGATTTTTCAAAGCGTACAGACTGACCCTTGTGCATCGGTGCAAGAAGGTCTGCGATGTATCTAAAAGCCCTTGCTCATAGTAGCCACGATTAGAAGTCAGTTTAAAAATATATCTTCGCTAGCTTAGGTAAGCTAGCTGGCATGCCCTGTTTATATAAATAGGCCTTAGACACAAGAGAGGATCCGCTCCAAGCCCTAAAAAGGCAAGAGGCGGGGATTTTTCGTGCGTCTACAGAGATTGGCATGCCCAGTGGGACGTGAGCCTTTCAAAAATTGAGTTTTAAGTTAGAAGCTTGCAAAAAATTTTTAAAGGGTGTCGTTTTTAACTTGTTTTCTTTGCTTGTACTTAGGAAATTTTGAAAAAGCTTGAAAAGCATGTCAAAATCCAATCCAAGTGAAGTGTCGAGCCAAGGCTCATGCACATCAAGTTCTCACTCTAGGAGGATTTTCAAAAACTTGTCTTTCTCTGTTTTTCTCCTGTTAACCCCCCTTTTCCTTAAGGATGGACACGCCATTGAATTTCATCTAATTGGTGTAGCTGAATCCTTGGAGCAATTAAAATCTTCATTAAAGCATAACGCCAAGTTACATACATGGTGATGTGCATAGTTAACATTTTTAAAAATTCCAAGTCTCATGTCATTTCTTCTTTCAGAATGCAGCCAGACATGCTAATTTTCAAGCAGCTAGCAAGGAGCATAAAAAGTCCGAGGAAAGTTTAATGGAACTCTTGGAAGTGCACGAGGTATACTGGAATTCTCTTTGATTACATTTTCCAGTTCCTTTGTTCTTTCTTTAATAGCTTTTGACGTGATTATTTTGACGGGCAGAGAGAAAAAGAGGAAGCATATAAGAAGATCTCTGAGATGCAGAAGAAGCTGGAGGATAAGCAAAATTTGGAGTTGAAAATAGAAATGGTAAAAGGAAAAATACAAATGCTGGAGCATATGGAAGGTGATGATGTAAGAGGCAAAATGGAGGCTATGATGAAAGAGCTTGAGGAGAAAGAAAGTGATTTGAAAGATATGGAGGATCTTTACAATACCCTCTTAAAGAAGGAACGGCTAGCAAATGATGAACTAGTGGATGCTCGCAAGGCAGCAATAGCTGTATGCATTTAGTTGTTCTCTTTGCATTTTTCTATGCTTTTTAGATTTTGGTTTCCTTGAATATTTTTTTGTGGGGAATAACTTGTTCCTCTAGTGTTGATGTTTCCAATTAAACTTTGAATTGTTGGGTAGAATTATTATTGATCATTGCATTTACTGAGTTAACCTGAATTTCTATTTAGGGTTTTGAAGATTTGTTTGGTAACGGAGCTGACATTGGCATTAAAAGAATGGGTGAAGAGAAGAGAAGAATAGCCTATACTCATGCAAAAATCAAGGATCATTATAAATAATGAGTACGGTTAACCTTTTTCCTTTCTTCCTCAAGTTTTTGCATCTCATATCCGTTCTCTGCTTCTCCTTGCTGCAAGTCTCTGTGGTGCCTTGCCAGTTTGTCCTTCTCCTTTTCTAATTCGATACTCCATCTTTTACGCTCCTCAAGAAGTTCCATCCACAAATCATGCTGTTTTCTTTCTGACCTCCTCCTTTCTGACAAGGTAAAGTAGTACTCTTGTAATCAGAAATGGAAGGAAACCGCTATATGGGAACGAAATCGATGGATTAAGGAATGTGTGCAAGGATACTTTAAGTAAATTCAGATGATCTTCAAAATGTTCACAAGAACCGAATGGCTTACTCCACAAGCATTGGCCGAGGTATAGAGAACATAGATATGCACAAATTATTGACGTTGCAGGTGAACTTGATAAGACATGAAATCAAATTTTTGCTTTGCAACTTAGGGACTTTGTTTATGTTCCGTCTCCTTGTGGTTTGACATCCAATAGTAGCAAAATCACAAGGAGAAAGAGCACAGCATTGACAGTTCAGAAACAAAAGGCAACCTACGTATCATGCAACGGCCAGTCCCAATTCCATTAAGGAGGATCACATAAGGAAGCTGGCTGCCAGTAGAAAACACGATCAAATCTTTATCCACGGACCATACCACCTATAAAAGTCCATAAGGGCATCCCCTCTTAATGGGCCATTATATAAAGCCAGATGCAAGGAGGACTGCTCGTATTGCAAAGAGCGTTCCTATTTAAAAGCTGATGTTAGTAAATAAAGAGTCTCGCTCCTCGGTGCTCAAATGTAGCACAAATGGCAGAAGGGCCACCACATTTTATAGATGGATAGGGAACAAAGAGGTAGTACCATAAAGTTTTGAATGAAAATGTGGAGAATTAGATGTTATAATCTCGATATTGATTTATATTTTTGTACTATATAGACAAAGTAAATTACAGTAAAAGTTGAAAGTTCAAAAAGACAAGCTTAAACTGTAGTATTCAGGCAGAGAAAGCTTGATATGGGGTTGTCATTCTTATAAGAAATGGGAAGTGTGTCGCTGAGGTAAAGCTGTATGAGGACCAGGCTATGATGATCGTTAGTGCTTAAAGAAGACATGCATCACAAGTTAGATAGGAAGAAATCGCAGAAAAGGAATGTCACGGGTAGATAAAGTGATGCAAGGATTCTTACAAACTTAAATGGGTATGAAGGTAAGAAGGCTAAAGTAGTATACATGTACTCATGGAAACTGCGATTTCTAACAAATAAATTAATATGACAAGGAAATTCTTAATTTTTCTATGGAAAATAATGAGCATTTGATTACTTAAAAGAGTAAATTATTCATAATTCAAATTGATTGTCTTGCCTGTAGGATTCAAAGTTATCACAAGAGAGCTTTTAACATTGCATACAGAAAAAGAAAAAAAAGGGGGAAAACAGCACATCTAGCTACTTGGTCTAAATGGTAGAATCTACAATGAGCAAGAATTATTGTTTAGATAAGAAATAATTTAAATAGATGCTTCCCGATTGAAATGGTTGCAAGATGTGAAGGATTATGCTAGCTACTATTAAGAGTGATAAGAGATGTTAAGAGAATCCAAAACAATCAAACTAAAGTAAAAAGAGACATAAAGATGGAGCAAAGCAATCACGAGAAAAATAGAGCAGAAAGTTTCTATCATACAAACAAATCCTGGATGCTTGGAGAAATACAAAACGGCCACAACAAAGCAAATAAAGTAAGTTAGCAAGGTAAAGGCAAAAACAAAGAAGATTGTCTTTTAATCTTAATACAAAGGAAGGAGAAACAGATATTTTAAAGATATATAAGACTAAGAAAAGAAGAACAAAAGGATCCCACTAAGTCAAATACATCAAAGATGAGGAAAAAAGGTACTTATGATGAGCAATGCTGTCAAGATAAAGACAGAAGAATTGTTTTCACAAACTTAATGGGAGCATACATATTCACATCAACTTGGGAGAGCTAGTGAACTCAAAAACATAAATAAACCAAGTTATCTAGGGTTCATTCAAAGGAAGAGAAGGTGGCCTGAAACGAATGGATACTAGCACTTTAGCGAGATGAATGTTTCTATAGAATTCAAGAAAAATGTTAGGGAAAAGATATCGTGTGGCTTGTAAAATAAGTTGACATTATTTCAAAGAGCAAGGAAATGCTACAGCAATGGCAGGGTATAGTGATATTCATATAAAAGGACAGAACATAAAAGACCAGTATCAATAGATTCAATACCAGTCATATTATAAAAGCTTGAGAAAGAGCAATTGAAACAATGTTGGGACATAAATTTAGTATAACAATCAGCTCGGTATTATGCTTAGAAGATCTACTATCAAGGCTGTCCACATGTTAAAGGCTTAAAGCAACACATTTAACACTCCAAGGCAAAAATAAAATATACAAAAATGTAAGTTTATTAAGGTGGAAGATAAGTACAATTCATCGGTTTAATTGCAGTGCTTTGCATCCCAAACAAAGATTATTTTGAATACTTAGGATTAGTGTCTCAACAATATGAGGAGATAGTAGGAAGAGATTCAAGCACAATGAATGCATGATGGATAAAAGTGAGAACAGCATCAAATGTCCTCTGCTATAAGAACATATGATTCAAATCAAAAAGCAAAATTTACAAACGAACAATAAGAGAAGCAATGCTTTACAATAACAAGTTGTTGACAGTCAACCATTGGATGTGCACAAGATATGAAACTATCAATGAAATAAATAAAGATGTTGATTATTAGATGCGTCCATATACAAAGAGGCTAGAACCATGATGAATTTCTCAAATGAAAAGTTAATGTAACACTAATAGCACATAAAATAAGAGAAAGAAGATGAATGTAGATTATGCATTTAGCAAGATTGGCTAGCTAAAGAAGCTCATACGAGAAAACATGAGAAATTGGATGGTAAACGCTTCAAAAGAGTCTTCACAAGCATTAGGAAGATAAACATAAAGCATCACATTTTTCTTTCTGAAGCTGAACACATATATGGCACACGATAGAATAATGGAGACTAAGAATCATTGAGCAGCCCCAACTGATTACGAGAAAAGATTTGGTTTTGGTTATGGTTGGACAGTTTAATACATTGAGCATCCCCCTATGTTATCAATAACGCGCTATAGCTAAAACCGCTACTGCAGGTAGCCCTTAGAGGGCGACCCGTCAAAACGAAATTAGCGCCACAAGCAGCGCTATAGCAGTCCGCTATGGCGCTCTAAGCGGACGCATTCAAATCAGATTGGGTCGGGTCGATCCGACCCAAATGATATAAAGGGACGAACGAGGGTTTCTCGTTCGTCCCTCTTAAGAACAAATCTTGTATTAATCAACATAGCAAGAACTTACAATATGCGGCAGATTGGAGGCATTCCTCCGATCTTCATCATGCCCAAAATCAGCACCCACTGTGCAGCTGTCCCCTTCCTTCTCTTATGCCTCTAACTAAACCCTAATCAACTATTAATACCCTATCTAACTTAATTTCCTAATCTACCCCTAATAAGTATTAACAATTTCTAAGATGACATAAGACTCAAAATGACATGAGACATGAATATGCATTTACACAACCCGATTTTCATTACACTACACGACTTTCCTTAACACTCCCCCTCAAGTTGGGTGGAAAATGTTGATGACACCCAACTTGGATAAGGTCTCATTTAATAGTTTACTGGTAGTAGCTTTAATTAAAAAATCAGCCCTCAGTTTGATAGAATGAACATACTCCAGTTGGAATTCTTTATTAGATATCTTCTCCCTTATGAAGTGACATTTAATTTCTATATGCTTGGTCCTTTCATGATATATTAAATTAGATGCCATCTGAATTGCTGCACTGCTATCACAATATAAAGGTATAGGATAGTTAAGTGAATAACCCAATTCGCTAATCAATGAAGATATCCATTTTTCTTCACACATAGCTTGTGTTATAGCTCTATATTCAGCTTCTGCTGTAGATCTTGCAACCACTGTCTGTTTTTTACTCTTCCAAGATATAATATTACCCCCAAGTAAAGTAACATAACCAGTAGTTGACTTCCTGTCATCATAAGAACCAGCCCAGTCAGCATCAGAATAAAGTTCAATGTCCAAATTTGATGATTTCGAATAAAGTAAACCCATTCCTGAAGTTGATTTGAGATATTGAAGAATTCTATACAGTGAGTGCATATATCTGCTCACAATCCCAACTGCATACGCAATATCTGGTCGAGTAATAGTCAAATATATGAGCTTACCAACTAGCTTCTGATATTTGTGGATGTCCTTGAACTCTTCACTGTCACCGTTAAAAAATTTCTGGTTTACCTCCATTGGAATGTCGCTAAGTTTGCATTCAAACATTTGAGTTTCTTCAAGGAGATCCATTAGGTATTTTCGTTGAGTTAAGAAGATTCCTTTATCAAAGTAAAGAACTTCTATGCCCAAGAAATAGTGAAGCCTACCCAAATCCTTAATATCAAATAATTTATGAAGATTCATTTTCAACTTTGATATTTCTTCAAGGTCATCTCTTATAACAATAATGTCATCAACATAAACAACAAGAATAGATATTTTTGTCCATTTCTTGAAGAATATTGTATGATCATTGAGGCTTGTGTTCTATCCTAGACTGCACACTGCTTTGCTGAATTTATCAAACCAAGCTCTTGGAGACTATTTCAACCCATATATTGCTTTATTGAGTTTACATACTCTATTAGAAGATGACAGATTTCTGATCATTCCTGGAGGTAGTTCCATGTACACTTCTTCATTTCAGTCTCCCTGTAAGAAAGCGTTTTTAACATCCAATTGCCATAGATCCCATCCCAAGTTTGTTGCCATACTTAGAAGTATTCTGATTGATTTAAGTTTAGCCACGGGTACAAATGTTTCTGTATAATCAATGCCATATGACTGATTGTATCCTTTAGCAACCAATCTGGCTTTATATCTCTCAACTGTTCCATCTGCCTTATATTTAATAGTAAACACCCACTTGCATCCTACAGTATTCCTATCAGAAGGCAACTGTGTGATGGTCCATGTATTATTTTTTACCAGTGCATTCAATTCTTCTTCAATTGCAGCTTTTCATAAGGGGCACTTGATTGCTTCTTCAAACTTCGAAGGAATCTTATGTTTTTCAGCATTCATAATGAAGTTTTGATAACTCTGAGAAGTGTTGGCATATGAAACATAATTAGAAATTGGATATCGTGCACATGTACGCTTACCTTTGCAAACAGCAATAGGAATCTCAAGGTCACTGTCCACTTGCACTTGAATCTGATTCAGGAGAAATCTCTTTAGCACATGGTTCTTCTTGAGAATACAAAATCTTCTGTTGTCCTTTCTTGTACGTCAGAATCTCTTTTGATTGTTTTGTGTTCTCACTCTGGCTTTCAACTATCTCATTATACTCCCCCTCACTAGAAACTAGTGGAAGGACACAAGATGTTGTTTTAGTAGATTTCATGGGAGTAGAATAATAAGGAGTAAGTTCAAATAAAGTAATATCCATGGAAACATATAGTTTTTTAAGCAATGGGTCATAGCATTCGTATCCTTTTTTAGAGGTCGAATAACCAAGAAAAATACACTTATTAGACTTGGCATCAAGTTTATCACGATTGGGAAGATGAATATGTACAAAATAGGTACACCCAAAAATACGAGGAACTAGATGAAATGGTTTTTTATGCTTTATTAAGACTATGAATAGGACTTTCCCCCTGAATGGTATTACTGGGCATTCGATTTATAAGATAAACAACAGTAAGGACATCTCCCCAATAGAATTTTGGAACATTACTTTGAAGGAGAAGGGTTCTGGCTACTTCCAGAATATGACGATTCTTCCATTCAGCAAGACCATTCTATTGAGGTGTATAAGGACATGTAGTCTGATGAACAATTCCCTGTGCTTGTAAATAATTTGCTAACTGAGTCCCAATGTATTCTCCCCCATTATCAGACCGAAGAATTTTAACAATAGCATTGAATTGAGTACAAATAAATTTATGCGCAATGGTTAAAATAGAGGCAACTTCAGACTTTGTTTTCATTAAGTAAACGATTGTAAGACGAGTGCAATCATCAATAAATGACAAAATCATCATTTGCACCCGTAAATATTAGGAATGGATGCCAGGACCTCAAACATCAAGATAGATAAGAGAAAAAGGAAACCACCGCTTTCTATTACCATTTGGAGGAAAACTCACTTGATGGTGTTTGGAAAACTCACAAATATCACAATTAAAGGACTCAACCGACTCATTTAAAAACAAAGAAGGAAACATGGATTTAAGTAAAGTAAATGAGGGTGTCCAGATCGTTTACGGTGGGAGCCAAATTTGGGAGGCACAAGACTCGATACTAGATTTCTGATGACATAGAATGTTGCAACTTTTGACTGTAGAGCCACCCTGATTTCTTTCATCTATCTGCAAGGTAGTACAACCCTCCCTGCACCTTAGTAACCCCAATCGCTCTCCCTAAGTGATAAGATCCCTAAATACACAATGAGAAAGTGGAAAAATGTTAAAGCACAATTAAGGTTCTTTGGTAAGTTTATGTATAGAAACAAGGTTGGATGAAAAATTTAGGAACATGAAGCACATTTTTCAAATTTAGAAGCTGGACTAAGTTTAACATTTACTGTGACCAAAGAACTCGATGTAGCGAGAGCCCATCTGCCTAAGCGCTTACGTGATGATTAACCCGGTGGGATTTTTTATATGATGAAAAATGGTAAGAACTGTAAGGTCGCGTGATCAAGAGTACACCAGAATCAATAATCCAAGAATCCTCAGAATAAGTACAAGAAGTACGGGAGAATAAAGAACACATGTAATTCTTATCATTCCACATGACTAGAGAGCAAGTTAATCGGAAGTGCTTACTAAGTGGGAAGCCATAAAAGACCTTAAATGTTCCAGCTCCTCCTTGCTAAGGGCTTTTAAATGTTCCAGCTTCCTCCTTGCTAAGGGGCAGGATATCATCTTTCACCTCGTTTAGCCTCCACCTCTAACTCCGAGTTCTACAGTTGGCCGGCGTGCTCCTCCGTCCTCGGGCAACATTTGGGAATCCCCCCGTGCGCTGGAAGTGACTCCACCTGGTCCTTCCCATGGAGTTTAAAACAATTCTCCTTGGTAATGACCTCGTATTTCTCGGCAGGTCAGGAGCACCAACAATTAGATTTAGACGAGGATGAATACGGCCCGTTTTGACAGATTTTTAATGCCGACCCATCGGGCCATTTTTCATCAAGCATGACCGGCTTCTCCCGTCTTTCCCAATGCGATTGTATAGAACACTTCCTCAGTTGGTTGCACCCTATCTTTTCCTAAGATTCAGTACCCGAATCAGATCAAATTGTGGATTCAAACTCCGAGAGGAATTCAAATATCCTATCTTTCTCAATAAATTCTAGCCAAGGTGGTTGAAGCTCCTATCGTATTCTATCTTTAAGTTCTCGGTGCCATCCAAGATCAATCCATAAACCATTTAAAGTTCCATAATAATCACATAGAGTGCCTTGTTTGGTGTTGAAGACGGGTCTTCAACTCATAGCAAACCATAAACCATTTAAAGTTCCATAATAATCAGTCATTTCAGTTCCTTGTCTTGTCAAGATTTTAACAACTCATAGCAAAGTAAAGAACATCTGCTTTCATTGAAAACGCTACAAAGATTCTCCCAAATTTCCCGGATGATGAAAAGAACATACAATTCCGCGCACTTCCGAAGTCACGGAATTCCAAAGCCAAGTCATACGATGAGAATCCCCATCATCCCAAGCCTCAAACACTGGTCATTTTTTCTGTGTGTAGTTCCTCAATGTGGTTCAACTTTTCGTCGACCTTTCGAGGGTTGTTCTCAATGACTTCAGTTTCATTATAAATAATTTTTTCCATTGAGTCGATAATACGAAGACTGCAGCGAGGAGGAAGGCTCGCTCTGGGTTCGAAGATCACAGGTCGGGTCGTATTGCTTTGGGAAGATAAGTGACTCCTGCCCTCATACATGATTTTGTAGGAACAAGAGGTAAGAAAGAAAGTGGTTTTAGGATGCACCACTATTAAGGCACAAGATTCTCATGACGAAACAGTGAAAGGAAGGGGCCGACAAATGTGTTGACGTGGGGCGCGACCTGCCGTTATCGTGGCCGGAAAGGCTGCTGCGGAGCTCACGCCCAGAGGAGCAGCGCGTGTCCGATGGATGAAACAGTGGAAAGGAAGTGGCCGAGCAATCGTTGGATGGGCGGTCGACGGCCATCGTACGAGAAGGATGGCGCGCGCGAGTCTCACGGCCCAGAAAGGTGCGGCGTGTGGTGGTTTCCTGGAGCCGGGTCGTTTTGGCCGTCGAGGACAGCTCGAGAAGGATGGTGAACTTGGTCTGAAGGCAAGTGAAGAAAGTCGTCCTCCGAATGGTTGGGCAAGAGGAAGGAACTGTGCATGCTTATGAGAACCGGTAACTTGCACGAAGGCAATGTGAAAAGATACTCCCAATGGTCGGGAGCTCCCATGCCAAATGAAGGCAAGAATACCGAAGAGTTTTTCAGATTGCTTGTATCAAGGCCGAGGCACAATGAAAAGATACTTGCTGTGCATACAGTTCGACGCCATTAATTACAACTTTAGCTTACAATACAAAATAAATGAGATAGTTTCTCAATTGCTTGTAGTACAATCCACTAGAAAATACATGAATCTAAAATTACCCTAAATTAATGTGGATTATGGACTTGCATGATATGAAATTACAACTTGTATGGTACAACACTAGCATTGTTTCATGATGATAGTTTTTCCATCCAAGTAGTTGAACTAGAAAATATTCATGAATCTAAAATGACAGCCTAGGATTAGACGTGGATTTTTATGGATACAGACATTTGTCATAGAATGATAATACCCATGTTAGCACATGTTGCATATTACGAAACATGTGTCATAGGACTTAGTGTCTTTCATGTTCAAGTTATGTTGGACAGCTAGTTTGGTACTTATTTTACGGGGCCACACCACTATGCTTATATGAGAATACTAGTTTATACCGTGTGTTTCACATGTTGACACACAATTTCCTCAAATCATCTCTATATTCTATATGACTATCGCAGGTTCCAGATCCTCCCACTTAGTGTTTGTACACCAATACAAATATGTACCTCTATGTATAAACCACCGCGTTCCACCAGGTATGAGAGTTTGACACACAATTCCCACCACCATCTCTACAACCCGTGATACGGTATCGCAGAAGGCTGCCGACCGCCTCAACCGTCAGCCGACCCACCGCCACCCGCCACCTGGTTTCGCGGCCCAACCACGTGCGCCCCACGCACAACTCCTAGTTTCCCAACAACGCTACTCACTGCCGACAACCGTGTGAATCACGTGGAGTAACCCGCCGACCGCCCAACCGCCGCCGACCCACCGCCACCCGCCACCGCACGCGTCCCCACGTGCCCCCACGCACAACTCCTATATTCCCGCTTCTACTCACGTGCCGGCGCGGGCAGAGCACGTGAGCTCCTCCCGCCTCCGTATTCAAAGACCACCGTCGCTACCCTCTACCCTTCGACCTCACCTCCCTTTCTCCCCACCTCTATACTCAACCCACAACCCCATCTCACCTCTTTGTTCTTTCTTTCTTTTGCACTACTACGAGCATTTCTCTTTCCTATCATCCGCTCTAGCCATCTCAAGGTTTCTCCCAAGCCTATTACTTTTTTTTTTTTTCCTCACCAAAGATGTCTACTTCCTCTATACCTCACCTTTTGCCATTAGCTTCACTACTATCCCGTTGATCCCATGTGACAAATTGGTGCGGGCCAACCAATTATACATCTTGGCCATCACAGTGAAAGAGAGCCACAATACATTATCATGAACACCCAAATACACCAAACAAGGACATTCGTCAAGCACCAAGCTCAGTGGAAACATGATTACACATTCTTGGCAAGATGTCAGGTTCCATCCATGGACAAGCTTCCAACGACAATATCGTCCAAGCTAAGGGAAACAGATTGACAAGCATCTTTGCGTATGTCGTGGCTCTATTGATGCCAAGCCTAACCTCAATATCGTGATTTGTCTGGACATGCTATATCAGGGGCCAAGGTTAAGAAATTGTACTCCAATGATGTCAATCAGTTTTCTACAACATCAGTTTCTAACTCCGATCGCGACGTTAAGAAACAAGACAATGGACATGGAGACCTATATGAGTAAGCTTGATACTTTGGATTGCTCGTAGGCTTGATGCACTTATGCTTCTTCATCGGTTACAATGCAGCAGAAACATGCCGAACAACGAGGAAAGTTCTTCATGGTCCTTGCCTTTTGTTGGTTCGCTGTTCTGAGCCGACTCGCCTCCACAATCAAATACTCTCAAGCTTTACCGTTCCTCTCATACAGCATACAGCCCTCCTGAACAACTGCTGCGTGATTTCTCAACTCCTATAACCGTTGCTCCATCCCTTGCACCTCCGCCGAATCATCTACCCCGATTTCCCAATCCAACAACTCGTGCGTACGAGAGAGGAGTCGTGGTGGTACTCGGTGCACTGCCCTCGCTCCCGCCGCACCTTTGCAACATATTTGGGTCACATCGAGGAACAATGCAGTAACCAAGGCCAACCAAATATCTAAACTGTGAATGCGTTGTCTCAAGTTATCCCATCCGACTCATTTGGACAAGGTTTCTCTCTCCGCCACCGATTATAACGAGTACATCCGACCTACAAGGCAGCTATGTGCCTCACTACACTGCTTACTCAACCTCGGTAATCTCAGCCTTCATTTCACGCCTTCTATCTCTGGGACCTTTGGATCCTCGATTTTGGAGCTTTCTCGAATCACATGTCCGGGTAACAAATCCCTCTTCTCTCACATTACCTATACACGTACACACTACCCAAGCGTTATTTTCAGCCAATGGTTCTCAAACCAAAGTCCAAGTGCATTGGTCAAGCTAAACCCCTCCCCACCGTATCTTTAGATTCTGCATCGTTTTGTTCCTCGATTTGTCCCTTTAATTTGATATTCATGAAGCAAAACTCATACACTGCCTTATTCTGGGCTATCTTTGCTAATGACACCGGTTTTGTACGAGATCTGGGTAATCGGACAAGACGAACAATGGAGTCAGACATGTCTCGAGGCTATTTGTATCACCTCATTGTTCCAAAGATCTCCTCGAAATCGAGTCACCCGAAATCATTCATCAATGTCAGACATCCTAGTCTATAGAAATTACATGTTATGATACCTAGTCTTTCTAAATGTCAAACACTAGAGTGTGACTCTTATCACTGGGAAAGTACGTCCGTAGTTCATTTCCCCGAAAAGAAGTCAATAAACGAGCTAATGCACGTTCCTTTTGCTTTAATCCATTCAAATATTTAGAGTCCTAGTCGTGTTTCTTCTATATTGAGTTATCAATATTTTGGTTACTTTTATCGATGCATTTTTCCGTCGCTTTACTCGGGTTATTTTTAATGAAATATCAATTTCTAAACTTTTTCTCCATATTTAAAGGTTTTTATTCAGTATATCCAAACTTACTTTGGATACCTCTATTAGAGTTCGCAATGTGGGCGGACAATGCCCGCGGATTATTTTCTACCCTATTTCAATCTTTTTTGACTTCATAGGGCATTTTACATCCATCGTCATATGCTCATACCCCACAACAAAATGGTGTAGCCGAAAGGAAAAAATTGACACCTAGCTTGAAACCGGCTTATACCTTTGCTCCTTCACTCCAATACACCACTTCGCTGGGCAATGTAAATCCATGACCGCATGCTACCTCATTAACTCCATGCCTCTTTCTCTCCTCCAAAATCGTACCCCATTCTCTCGTTGTTTCCCCAACCAAGATCTTCTATCCTCTTCCTCTTCGTGTTTTTTGGATGTACTTGTTTTGTACATATTTTTAGCAATACAAGGGTCAAGAGCAGTTAAGTGTATTTTCTTAGAATACTCATATACTCAAAAAGGATATAAGTATTGACCCCGAGAAGAGGAAGAACTATGTCACGATGGATGTGACATTTCTTGAAAATGTACCATACTTTAGTGATGATGCGACCAATTTATCACACACTCCGATCTCCATTGTCTTGCCGATATTACCTTTGGAGGAGGATCCCGAAAAAGGAAATGAAGAGAAGGTGACTATTGTTGAAGATATGAGTTTAGAGTTAGTTTTAGTACATATAATGTCTTAGGACAATAAAATTGATGTTTAGAGTATTATTGTAATTGTCCGAAGTCGTAAGGGCATTTTGGTAATTTTTTGTACTATGAGTATTTTGGTCATTTTATGTTTGACTAGGCTGTATTAGGGTTTTAGGTTCCTAGGATTAAGAAAGAGAGAGAAAGAGGGGGGGCCTCCATTGGAGGTCTGCCGCCCTCCTCCGATCTCCATTGTTACCCTTATTTTTATCAATATATTCTATTGTTTATTATCCGTTGCATTTATTGGTAATTACAACATGGTATCAGAGCTTAATGGTGAAGATCGTGGACGTATAGATTCGAGAGATGATTAAATCAATGGTGCGGTGAGCGTGGAAGGCATAATTTGTCTTGGAGCAGAGAAGAGTTATGAAATACTGTTCGTGAAATGGACAGTCCTAGGAACCATTAAAAAGATCCGAAATACAAGCGTTTCCTCCCTCTAACAAAAGTTTTGCTGAGAAAGGTTAGTGTTCCCATTCATACTGATTTGGGATAGCAACCATGAGTCGCTTAGTCTTGAGTTTTTTGGAGGACTCTGTAGCATGCATGCAGAAGAGATGCCACATCTTATAGTCGACAAAATTGTTCATCTTTTAGAGGAACAGACCATAAGAAAGATTGGTTGGCGGATGAAATCAATTTTTTGCTGGAACCGATGTTAGTTTGTCCCTTATATGGGTGACAATTTGTTGCAACAATCTCTTTCTCTGCTACAAGTCAAGGATCCTTTGTTAAACAGAATGGGGGCATCCAGACTTTCTCGTTTTACAACTGATGATGAAAGGAGGATACAAATCGTAGAGATGGGAGGAGCTCAAAGGCTTGTCAACATGCTAGAAAGAGCTCTAGATGACCGCACATGCAAAGAAGCTCTCAAAGCGATCAATGCCCTTTCACAATCTGATGTGGCTGTGAAAGTTTTACAAGAGGTTGATGCTATAAGAATCATCAACTCAGTATCTATTTCCTCCGATGGTGATGTTGCAAAGTACAAATCTAACCTGTTGAAACGATTTCAAGATCTTAAGTACGAGATACCTGAAGTAGAGATGGAAATAGGTAGTCATGGCCAGGATTCCTTAATGCAGGTTTAAGAGGGAAATAAATCATTGTCATGACATAGCCCCGATTCATCTCTAAATTGGAGGTTGACGATCCCAAGATCAAGGCTGCGTTATGTTAAGAAACTGCATATTGTAAAGATTGGTGTTTAACATGTTCTTGTGATTTACGTGAAATTCTCAAGAAAGAAGAAGAAGAAGATGAAAAAGGAAGTTGCTGGCTGCCAAAAGTAACAATGTTGGCTAACCCATTCTTTCCAGATTTTTCAAAGAAGGTCCCACAAAATCTTGAAAAGGAATATTCGAATTGTTTAAGAAAGGTTACACAAAATCGTGGAAAGAAAGATTTGAAAGGTAATTTCAAAACCTTTGAATAATCAAATGATCAAATGCTGGAAAAGTAAAGTTCCAAAGTACTTACCTGATTTTGTGGGAAAGTAGTTATGGAAACTTCCCTTTCTAATTGGATGAAAAAGTAAACCAGTAAGTCTTATCCCCACGTTTTTGGGAAAGAAAAATGGTAACTGCTATCCTAACTACTATGCATTATCCACATAAATAAAGTAGTTACTGCAGATAAAGGAAATACAGGTATTCTGCCTGCAGAGCATAAGGTGACGATGCAGATGGTGAGTTGTTGGATGAAGGAGAATCTGATTCGTGTGAGAGAGATTCCTTTAATGGTAAAATAGAGGAGGAAGACGTTGAAGAGGAAGATGCTGAAAAGAAGCCAAAGACGAAAATGATTAAGGAAACAACTTATCAGTGAGAGCGTTTGAACGATGTCAAGGCTATATGATTAAGAAGTCCAAAGGAATTTTCTGATGAATAGTACGAAAAATTTTACCGCTCTCTTGCAAAGGACTTAAATGATGAGAAGCCCTTAGCTAGGAGACATTTTACTGTCGAAGGTGATGTAGAATTCATGTTCTCTTTGTGCCTCCTAAGGCTCCACATGATCTATATGAGAGCTACTACAACAGCAAATTGAACTTGAAGTTATATGTTCATCGTGTATTCATCTCTGATGAGTTTGATGAATTTTTTGAAGGGTCTACTTGATTCTGACACTTTGCCACTCAATGTTTCACGTGAAATGCTTCAACAACACAATAGCTTGAAGACTATCAAGAAGAAACTTATCTGTAAAGCTCTTGATATGATCCGACGGATTGCAGATGAAGATCCCAATGAGTCTAATGACAAAGAGAAAGCAGATGCTGCAGCTGAATCTGAAAACAATGAGAAAAAGGGATAGGATGCCAACTTCTGGAAAGAGTTTGGGAAGTCTATTAAACTTGGTATCATAGAAGATGCATCTGTACATATCGCGAATGAAACCAGGGCAAAAGGGATATATTCTACCTGACAGGGACCAGCGCCAACATGGAGAAAATAATGCAGTCACACTCTTTCAGATGCCAGTAGGCAGGCATATATGCGTGAAAAAAGGGTTCTCGAGATCAACCCAAGGCATCCTATTATCAAGGAATTTAGGGAGAGGGTTGCGAAGGACTCACAGGATGAGGCTGTGAAGCAGACAACACGACTCATATACCACACCGCTTTGATGGAGAGCGGTTTCAATCTCAACGATCTGAAGGACTTCGCATCCCAAATCTATGATTTGGTGAAAGCTTGAATATAAGTCCAAAAGCTACCGTAGAGGAAGAAGATGATGTAGGGGAAGAGGTAGAGGATGATGATGCTGAGAACGAAAAGTCAAAGAACGATGAAGCTGCTAAACAAGCAGAAGACGTCAAAGACGAGTTGTAGATCCTCAAATTAGTATAAAAATATTGCCACTCTTAATTATCTTGCGTGACCGTGGTATTGGAATGACAAAAGAGGACCTCATCAAGAATTTGGAAACCATAGCTAAGTCGGGGACTTCAGCTTTTGTGGAGAAAATGCAGAGCGGAGGTGACCTTAACTTGATAGGACAATTTGGTGTTGGGTTTTACTCTGTGTACCTTGTTGCTGACTATGTTGAGGTTATTAGCAAGCATAATGATGACAAGTAGTATATATGGGAATCGAAAGCAGATGGTGCATTTGCAGTATTAGAGGATACATGGAATGAACCACTTGGTCGTGGCACAGAAATTAGATTGCATCTCAAAGAGGAGGCTGGTGAATATCAGTAAGAGGAAAAACTTAAATAGCTTGTAAAAGAAATATTATGAATTCATAAACTTCCCTATCTATCTTTGGGCAAGCAAGGAGGTCGACGTAGAAGTTCCAGCTGACGAAGATGAGTCCAGTGATGAAGAGGAGACCAAGAGCACTAGGTCAGAGGAGGAAGAAAGATAAGGCAGTTGTGTATGGGCACCGAAGTTCAGTTGTGGGCAGATTGGATGGAATGTCTCCAATCTACCAATTCTTGCAAGTTTATATAAAAGAGTTACTAAGGATGCTGAATTCGCAATCATGAGAACTACAGAAATGATTATATTTACAGCCATTGAAGTTGCAGAAATTTACAGCTATGAAAGCTGCTGAAGAAAAACAACCATGAAGGCCAAGTTGAAGAATATTGCAACCATGAAGGTTGCTAAAAAATGAAGGGGTGTTGCAGCAAGGCTGCTCGAAAAATGGACAGCCAAGGGGCTGTAAAATTTAGAAAAGACCGCAGAAAATCAGTTTAATTGACAGCCAAGGGACTGTAAAATTTAGAAAAGAGCGCAGAAAATCAGTTTAATTGTCACCACATATGCATGACAAATCAAATCATAGAAGAGGCCAAAAGAATTTGTTGGTATAAAATACGGCAGTATCACCAAAAAGCATAAAAAATTAAAACCTTCGGTTGCTGAAGTAAACAGCCAGGAGGGCTGAAAAAGCGGCTGCAGTCACCATGTGAAGGGGTGCAGACCGACTAGTATAAGCAGATGTTTGTATTCTGCTATTTGAGTAGTACAGAGAGGGCACCCAACCAACACACCGACAGCAACCACCATGTGAAGGGACGCAGGAAAAGCCGTGTTAAGTGTGTATGGTGGAGTAGTACCTCCTATCACAAAAGATCAGCTTCCTCAAGAGTAGAAGAAACATGACTTTTAAGTATAGCTGTCAAATCACTTTATGAAGAAGAAGAAAAAGAGGGGAAGCAACCGACACCCATAGAAGGGTCGGGTGTTAACCATGTGTTCTTAATTGTAAGTTGTTTTGCAGAAGCCTCAAAGAAATTACTAGTGCACATGTGATGAAAAAAGTCATGATGATGATCAGCCAGGAATGCAGAAGTAATGATGCAGCCAGAGATGCTGCTTGAGATGATCAGCCAGGAAGGCTGAGTTGATGTTGCAGCCAGAGATGCTGCTTGAGATGATTAGCCAGGAAGGCTAGGTTTATATTGCAGCCAGAGATGCTGCTTGATATGATCAGCCAGGAAGGCTGAGTTGAAGATATTACAGTCAAAGAAGCTGTTGAAGATTAAACCAGTGATGAAGATAGATGAAGACTTTTGACAAGTTTGGAGTTCGAAGTATCTCACTCCCAACTTGAGGGAGAATGTTGAAGATATGAGTTTAGAGTCAATTTTAGTACATATAATGTCTTAAGACAATAAAATTGATGTTTAGAGTATTATCGTAATTGTCCAAAGTCATAAGGGCATTTTGGTAATTTTCTGTACTAGGGGTATTTTGGTCATTTTATGTTTGACAGCTCCTTATATAAGGGTTGATAGGCTTGTAGACACGCGGAAAATTTCTGACTCCAGGCTTCTTAGGGCCTAGAGCGAACCTTTTCGTATGTCTAAGTCGCTAAAAGGGCGTGCCAGCTAGCTTACTCAAGCTAGCGAAGTAAGTTTTCGCAAGATCAGACTCGTTTGGGGCGATTGTGAGCAAGTGGATTCTTTTCATCGCAGACCTTCTTGCACCGATGTGCAAGGGTGAGTCTGTACGCTTAGCAAAGTCGATTTTGAACAAATGTAACCTCTTTGAAAACATACAAAGTGCTTTAATTGGGTTTTGTTTGTATTGTTGTAGATTTTATTTCACGTGGGATTTGCACGTGCCTATGTCTTTGATTTTAGTCAACTTGGGCGTGAGATATGTCAAGTGCCTAAATGTGGCGAGTTTTGCACGGGTGTATGGGGTTTGCTTTAATGCAATATGCATCCTAACTCGTGGTATGACGAATATGCAACGCAAACTCACACAATTGAACGGGAAAACCCAGAATTGAAAGTCAATGCTTAAGGGAAATTGCGTAAGGGAAATTGCAAAAAGGGAAATATAGCTATAACTTAAGAGCGGAAAGGCTCAATTGTGTAAGTGTATGCCGTGTATAAATTGAAATGCAACTCACACAGCTGAACCTTAAAACCCGAAATTTAAAGACATAGCGAAAGGGAAATACAACTATATATATATATGGGCCCGAAGGTCGCCAACGTGCACGTGTTGTGTTTGTGTGTAAGTGGAAAGACAACACACGCAGTTGAACCGGGAAAATGTAGCGGAAAGTATAGAAATATGTCTATATCTTAGCGGTTGCCAAGGCCAAAATGGTGCGTGAGGTGCACAAGCAAGCGCTCGGGTGTTCTTTGTGTGTAAGTGTGTAAATGAAAGACAAACTCACTCGACTTAATGGAACAACCCAACTGAATGTAAATACTTTATATAGAATAAGAGCGAAGGCTCAATGCGCGCGTGTGTGAGTGTATAAATTGAAGACAAACTCACGCAGCTCTTACTAGAGTCTTAGGAGTAAGAGCGAAGGCTCAATGGTGCACGTGGGTGGTTGTGTACGAGTAAGAGCTAAAGCTCAAGTGCTCATGTGTGCTTTGTGTAACAAACCAAGTTATTACAATCGGGGGGAGACAAGGCTCCGTTAATACAACCCCGTGTTCAAATTGAATTAAAGCGTAGAAAGGAGATATGAAATACCGAATGAAAACACTTACGTGATTCGGTTGTTTGTCCACTCCAATTCACGAGCTTGCTTGGCTTCACACCCACGGATGAGTCTTCCTTGAAGCTTGAAGCGAAAGATGGTTGAACGTAGCCTTGAAGCTTGGGGTTTTATGAGGTTCACGGCTCTAGGGTGTTTGGGTTTTGAGCTTGTGTGGAAAGAGGGATGATGGCTGCGGGTTTGGTTAGGTGTGGGATGGATAAGGTGTAAGGTGTAGGGATAGGAGGTGGTATGGGTCATGGATGAGAGTGGGGTATGGAATGGGGTTCTAAGGGAGATGGTCATGAATGGGAGTGGGGTTTTCTAAGGGATATGGGATGATATGGGGTGGTATGGGATAGGAAAGTGGGTTGCTACCGTGGTGTTTAGTCTTAGGTGGGATGTGGAATAGGGTAGGATAGGGACTAAGGTGGTGGTGTGGCAAGGGAGACGGGATGGTTTGTACGAGAGTTAAGGTTTTTGGTTGGGAGTGGGGTTCGGTTAGGTGTGGGATGGGTGTAATGCGAGGCGGTGGTAGGATAGTTGGGGTCCTAAGGGAGGTGATCACGGGACTAAGTAGGTGGGATGGGGTGTAATCGACAGAGAAGGTCGGTTAGGGGAGGTCGGTTGCAGTGGGGTCAGGCGGGCGGATGCCCGCACTGGGCGCTGAGGCGGCGCCTGGCGCGGGATGTCGGCGCCTGAGCGCAGGGCATCAGGCGTCGACACCTGGCGCGCAGGTGGTGCGCAGGGGTACCTGGGTGGCCTGTAAGGTGCAGTTTAAGTGGGTTTTAGGGTGGTTAGGGTAGTGATTAGGGTGGTTTAGAGGGATTAGAGAGAGAATGGTTTAGGGAGTGCTTAGGGACTTACCTCGTAGGGACGGATAGAGGGTGCTTAGGCTCCAATCAGCCACCTTAATCTTCTTTGTCCAAGCGAATTCAGCCCTTCGATTAGGGTGGGGCAGCCCTTAACTAATCTCTCACTAAGCACAATTAGCAAAAACCCTAAATTAAATAAAGCTCTAAACACTCACCGTGGACCTTCTCTCCTCCCTTAGATTCACGTGAACCTCTTACAATGGACCCCCTCACCTCTATTTATAGGCATTTGAGGTGGGTTTGGATTTGGGTTTGGGTTTGGGGTTGGGGTTGGATCTCGATCCAAATCCAAACACTATTTGGATCTGGATCTGGATATTTTTTACCAAATCCGATCCAAATCATACATTTTTATGAATATGGATATGGATATTTTTATCCAGATCCAATCCAATCCAAACACTATTTGGATCGACCCAAACACTATTTGGATCAGCCCAAATCCAAACACTATTCACTATATGGATTTGAATCTGGATATTTATGTTCCAGATCCAAACCAAAATTTCTCTGGATAGTCCTTCTTGGCTTCTCGAGGCGTACGATATGTGCGGGCCCTGGTTTCATCAATCACCCGTCTGGTATTGGGTTTCCCCAATCGGTGTCGTCCGGTCTCGTTTTGCCTTTTGGACTCCGTTTCTGCTCATTTTTGGTCCTCCCGGTTCAGATTCAGGATATTGGAGTGAAAATGGTCAATCTAGCTTTCTGGTGCTCCTGACTTGCCATCTGCTTCGTGCCTGAGCCTTCCGTTCGCCTTTCGATCCTGACTTTTATTAGGCTAGGATGCTCTTCTGGGCTTCAGAACGAACTTCTGAAGCTGCTTCTGGTGTTGGCCTTCGTGAGCACCTTGCTAGGTTGCTTCTGGGTCAGGTGTCGTCTTCACGAGCTCCACCTGCTCGCCTTGGCCTTTTGGGGAAGATGGGGCTGAGCCCGGGTTTCAAAACTCCTATTCGAATATGGGGCTTCAAAACACTATTTACAGTTTAAAAAGTAATATGTACAAATATGTACAAGGTTGTCTGGAAGGCTTCTGGGTTTTCAGACTCAAAATAGCCCTTTGGGGCTGCTTTTGTAAAACCAGGTATGTTTGAGAAAGTCATGGGATTTTGGGGTGTTTACAAGGCTGTATTAGGGTTTTAGGTTGTTGGGATTAAGAAAGAGAGAGAAAGAGGGGGCGGCCTCCACCATTGGAGGCCCGCCCCCCTCCTCCGATCTCTATTGCTACCCTTCTTCTTTTTATCAATATATTCTATTGTTTATTATCCGTTGCGTTTATTGGTAATTACAACAACCATACCTTTAAAAAAGGAAGAACGACAAACGTATTCAAGGGGAGAAAGGAAGATAGTTCTACCTAGCCCTAATGCTACCCTCGATCAAGATACTCTCCCCACTTAGTTTCATCATCTACTCAGGTAAATCTGTTGACTTCACCTGATATTTCAGATGATTACCTTTTGCTCTTCATAAAGGAAAACGTGAAGCAACTAAATATCTTATTCATAAATTGGTCTCTTATACTAATTATCCAAAATAATACCAGTTGTTTGTGATGAATGTAGAAAAATCTTATATTCTAAAGACATCTCGATGTGAAGAATGCATTTCTCCACAGAGATCTTACCGAGTAAATTTTTATGGACTTACCACCTAGTTATGACCTCAAAACTATGTCACGTAAGGTATGCAAATAAAAGAAACCTACATATGGTTTAAAGCAATCGCCTAGAGCTTGGTTTGAGAAATTTAGTGATGGAATACTTGGCTCGGGTTTCAAGCGCAACATTAGTGACCACACGTTATTTGTTACATAGGGAAAGAAAACCATTCTCTTGGTTGTGTATGTTGATGATATCATTCTTACTGGTGATGATGTGGAAGGAATTATTTCATTAAGAAAAGAGTTGCATTAATTATTTGACTTAAAGACTTAAGAAAGCTTCACTATTTTCTAAGAATTAAATTGTTAGAAGTAATGACTGCTTGTTTTTAAGTCAACGCAAATATATCCTGGATCTACTGAAATAAACCAAGATGGAGGAGTGTCGTGTATGTGCAGTCCCAATTGAAATTCAAAAGAGGGTTGTTGGAAATTCTGAAGAACATTATGAAGATGTGGGCAGATATCAGAGATTAGTGGGGAAACTGATATACCTCACAATCACGAGACCGCAATCACGAGACCAGATATAAGTTTTGCAATAATCTATGTAAATAGATCGATGCACTCACCATCTAAACATCATATGAACATGGTGTCCATATTATCATATATATATATATATGAAATCATCCATCACTCTTGGTTTATTATACAATCCATATTCATCTTGGAACATTGAAATGTATTCGGATGCTAATTGAGCATGTTCGACAGAGGATAGGAGATCTACTTTAGGATACATGGTATGCCTAAGAGGTAATATTGTTTCGTGAAAGAGTAAGAAACAATTTGTGGTAACCAAATCTAGTGCAGAGGCTAAATATTGAACAATTGCTCTTGGTATGTGTGAGGGTTTATGGATTTTATCACTATTAGATAAAATTGGTCTTGCAAAAATTATCCCTATTAGTTTCTTCATAGATAGTAAGGCCGCCCTTCAAATAGCCTCTAATCATGTCTTCCGTTAGAAAATGAAACATATTGAAGTTGATTGTCGTTTTATTAAAGAGAAGGTTACCGAAGAAATTTTCAACATCACCCATGTCCATTCTGAAGATCAATTAGAAGACATACTTACAAAGTAGCTGCCAATGGACTAAAGTAGGCTCTCTCCAAGTTGGGTGTTTCAAGTATTAAAGACCCAACTTGAGGGGATGTGTTTAAGATAGTTTAATTTCTGTTATTGTAAATTTCAAGTTATAAGTTTGTACTTAAATACCGTAAGTGTAATAAGTTAGGTTTTAAGTGAATGAAATAAGAGAGAGAGAGAGGCACACGACAGTCTTGGGACGCCAACCCTCATTCAAAACTTGTGTTTGCTCTTTGATGTTTTCAGTTTCTGGTTTGTTGGTTTTCACCGCAGGTTTATTGAGCTATACCGCCTGCAATTTATGAATCCAAATCAAAAGTTCATGTGTGCATTTGGGACAAAATATCATGTAATGTGTTCGGTAAATGGAGTTGAAGAAACAGCAGGTTAAACTTTCTGAACTTTGTTTTGATTTGAGAGGCTTTTATCAATCATGATTTCTCATGGAAATTTAAAAGTCAAATGTAAAAGATTTCCTGAGATAGAAACCAAATCTGTTTTGATATTTTGTCAAATCAAACCAAAGGTTAACAGACATCATAAAGATGATATTGCAAGTTAGCAACCATTACCAAACAAAAATTCAGATTTACATGTGCTAGGGTGATCACGTGGAAGAATGCACATGTACCAGCAAATGCATAAAATACAGGAACCAATTACAGAAGTGGTTGCTAAAACCTCAAAGAACATCTCATATGAGATGGTTGCCACTTGTCATTTTGAAATGGTAAAAGACAGTTCCTGGAATCATCTAAAATTAACAAAGAAGAAAAGAAGCCAAAAGGAGATAAATTGGTATTAATAAAATACAATAGCATTGTCTTGACAATGAGAATCTTAATGCTGTACAAGCAGCACATCAACACATAATAAGAGAAGCAAAACTGAAAAGTTAATACATTCAACCTGTAATAGAAATTCTCTAATCTAATCTGCAACTACATTGTTCAATTTAACAAGCAAGAATTAACACAATAGAAGAATACAGAAAAGCATTTTCCATATATTAAGCATCAACTAAAGCCTTCTTTTTAAGGAAAAACTCAAGCCCAAATACGTTAATGGTCAAACACTATTTAGTTTGTCCAGACCCACACCTCCAAAGTGTTAAAACCACTATCGAAAAGGTGGTTCCAGTCAAACCACTAATAGAACAAAATGCATCACAAGATTGAATCACTTCAAAGAAAACAATAACGACACTTACAAATACTCATGTGAACCCAAAAGCAAGGTACCAACCTTCGTTATACTGGTCAATCAGCATAGCTATATGACTCTCCTTCTCTGCAAGGGTACTTCGTGTCTGGTTCAGTACGTAAGTCACCTCGTTTAGCATCTGCCCAGAACATTGCAGATACATGTTCTTTGTATCAATTTCCTGTTTAAGTTCATCAACAAGCATATCCTTTTTACGTTTCTCTTCATTTTGTAGCTCATTGACAGTTCTTAGATCCCCATGCTTTTGTAGGTGATCTCTTATATGCTTGTCTTCACCTTCATAGTCAGCCTCGCGAGCGATCCACCCGAACATGCTTGGGCTATTATTCCTCAACTTCATCCAATCTTTCTTACCGTGGTGATCTACCTCAAACCATCTCTCAAAAGAATTTGCATCATGGTACCCACTAAAGTCCTTGTTAAATTCGATTATGGCAACACCACGGAAGCCTCGGTGATCCCATAATGGATGAGCTTTTACCGGATTGAAGCCTGCAAACCGTTCCTTCAATTTTGATGCAGTAGCCAAATTGGCTCCACAGGTATCCTTCATTGGCAGATTGACAACAATGCCCATCCAAGGCCAGACAAATCTCTCCTGGACGATCTCCATTTTTTGGCGTTTAGGTGGACATTGGTCTGATAATGATGCTACATAAGAAGATGAAGGTCTCTCCTCAAAATCCATCAGCAAGAACTTCTCCAGTGCACAGTGTCGTGCAGCTTGTTTCAGGTCCTTCTTTGATTTTCCAACTCCTGAAGCATGTTGCAGAAGGTCCTTATATATGTAATCTTGTTTTTTCTTCCCAGCACAATATGGGCACCTAAGCGTGCCATCAGAATTCTTTCTAAACAAGTTTTTCTCCTTTAATTCCATGTATATTTTCTCCACCCGCTCTTCTACTTCCCAATCACTTAAATCACTGTCATTATCTGAACTAAGTTCCATACTCCTCTCTGGCAAACTAATAGCCTAACCAAAAACAGAAAACAAATTATCAATGTTGAAGAGAAAACTTAAGAGTTAAAATAAGTAGTAACACTACAAGGTTATGTTCATCCTGTTTTTCAACTGCAAGCATGGGCTCCAAAAGAACAGATGATTCGGTGTTTCATTCAGATGTGACCAAGCATATTATAAATGTACCCCATTTGTGATCCATGTCCCGTAGACACTTACGGAGGTCAAGCGTCGACCCAGACACGGGTGCCACACCAACACTGACACCATGTCGGACACCTCAAAAACATTGGTCCAACGTCCTCGCAAGTTGGTTGGTGAATCATTTATGTGCACCAAAAGGAAAACAAAGGCACCCCACAAATAGAAAAGAGGAAATGAAAGACTAAGTGCGCGTAAGAGAGATTTTACAGAGAGAAAACAAGCACGCATGTCAAACTACAAAGGCCAACTAATAGAATCACCATTGTGGTCTAACATCAAAACGGTAAAAAGGAAAACATATATACGCACAAAAAAATTGCAACCCGAGAACACGAAAAGGAAGGTCAAGCATGTGTAAGAGAGATTTTACAGCCAAAGACGAAACCCACACACACATAAAACTACAGATCCCAACCAATTGAACCACCATTTCGGTTTTAACATAAAGGGTGGCGAGGAACACGCAAACACATGTATAAACAAAAAGACAATCATGCACACAACGAACACAAAAGCGAACGTTTCCGCGAGTTCATCAAAGGAAAAAGAAGAAGAAAGCAAACATTGTAAAAAGAACCATGCATCGTATGAGAGATTCGGCAGCAAAGAAACAATACACACAACGTCAAACTACAAAACGCCAACCAATATAATGACCATTCTGTGTTTAGCATGAAAAGGGTAAAGAAAACGACGCACACAAAAAAGGAAAAAAAAACATCCCATGAGCGTCGAAATGGAATGTGTGCAAGAGAGAATAGCAGTAAGAGATTTTTACGGCGAGAAAACAAAGTCAGGAGCAAAAGAGAAAACAGTGCACCGCCGGTGAATGCGAGGCCACCAGCTAGAGACAAAGCAGTGCAAGAGAAAACACAATTCGGTAACAAAACTACAAGCACAACCTTCACGCTATTTCAACTTACGGGTCGCTCTCGCGATGGTGGGAACCCGCAACGCACAGTCTGAGCAACCGAAAACAAGGAGAGAGAGAGAGAGAGAACTGGGGATGGCGGTCTCTCTCACCTTGTACACGGAGTCTTCCCCAAGTACGGAACGCACAGAGTCGGACACCCGGCCTCAACTCCCTTACAAAAAGAAACTTTTACGTTTGAACAAATAAAGGTTTAAAATAAGCACCCAAAGCTCTAAATCCTGCTCCCGGGTGGCAAGCTCGATTCCTGGGAGGTTAAAGGTTTAACAATGTTGAGAAAAGCCGTTAAGTAGGATAACCCATCTGAGGATGTGATTATCTTACCTGTTCCGCATATAATTTTTGGATATACCTCTAAAAAGAAATGAAATATTCCCAATTAAATAAAAAAGGCTTTATGTACATGAAGGGTGATTTTTCTAAACAATATTTATTGTACTTTTGGATTTTTCTAATTAAAATGCATTAAATCATTTTTACCTTCATCAACCTTACACTTTTATCTTTTCCTTTTTTGTTTGCCTTTTTCTGGATATAATATATTACTTCTAACGAGAAATATATGTACTTTGGTGAGCGTTTCCTCACTGTCATCCCTGTCTTGTAATGATAATGAAAAAGAAGAGTACTGGAAGTGCCAACAGCCACGAAGCACGAAATCGTGGCCGCGCCATCATAAGGCGATCTTGTCTCGTTCTCCCTCAGGACTCTCTCACACACAAACTCGAGGTCGTAGCGAGAACGAACACATCGCAAAATTAAAATCAAAATTGAGTATCTCAATCGGATCAGACTATGGTATGAGATAAATGTCTGTTGATAGCGGGATCTTATTGGTCCAACTGAGATAATCACAATGGTTCTATGCTTTTCTCCGCAAAATATGGCACTCATAGAGATAGTTTTAGCAAACTAGGCCGTAGACCGAAACCTTACACCTAGGCAACTAAATCTAAGTACTCCTTCTCTCTCTTTTACACACCCACCCATAATACCATTGAGGAGCATGTCTATGTAAGTAGTGGATGGTCACTGTTGGCCTCATTACTAATAACAACCATGAAATCAAGGAAGAAGGGTCCTCTTCTCGAATTTCATGAGATCGTATTGTTTTCAAAACTTAATATTCATAAAAATCGATTTCTATTTTTCAAAAAAAAATACACGCATCTCACGGATAAAAACAAATATGACTGTTAAAAGGAAAAGTGCAAAGCGATAAATGAGAAAGATAGAAAGTCATGTATAATACAAAGTTTACCTAACTCAAAAGTGAGAGATACTATGATTTACGTATTCTAAAAAAACCCTCTACAAGTAACCCAAAAAACCATATACACATTTATATTCCATTTTCTACAAGAAACATAAAGAGAAACAAGGCAAACAAAAAGTAAAACCAAAGCAGGCACACAATTGAGCTGCCTAAAGGCAGACGACTTCGATGATCATCGGTTGTTTCAATATTTGGTATCAGAACCTTTTCGAGCTCTATGGCAACCTCAAACACCTACGCGGTTCTACAATAAAAAAATTTGTTAGAGAGAGAAGCTACAAAGAGTTTTCAGGTGTAAATAAATTTCTTGTGAATAGAAATAAGAGGAAAAAAGAAAATGATAGCACGACAGCCAAAAGCCACCCGATGAAGGTAGCTTAAGGAAAGTCGAGGTGGCCAAAGGCCAAGTTGAGGCGATTAGAGGTCAGGCCAAGGTGGCTCGAGGCCAAGCCAAGGCAAAAAAGAACCGCAGGCAGAAAGGGTCAAAGGCAAGAAAAGACCGAAAGCGAAAAAACGCTGGAGGTTGAAATGTCAGAGAAGAAATGGATTGGGAAGGGCGACGTCCACAACCCACAGGCGGCGGCAAGGGTCGCCCTCCACTGTTGGCCGCCCTCCTCTCCCTCTCAACCTCTATCTCTATTTCTTTCCCTCTCTCTATGTATATAAACCCGCGAAAATCGCAGTTTTGTAAAACCGCGGGAGGCGAAACCATCGATTTTACAAAACCATGAGTGGAGGTACAAAATGTCAGTTTTATACTTTATGGAAATAAAAATTACGAAATACCTAAGGGCAAAATTACAAAAATATCTAGATATTTTGGGGTGAAAAGACAATTGTACTCTTGTTAGAGTAAAAAGTCTTTTCTACCCTTGACAGTCTGTGAACTACAAAATATCAGGGTGTAGGTTTATTATTTTACCCCTTGACATTTCAAGAAATTGCAAAACCCGGGTATTTAGTGATTTTATGAATATAGCCCTGGTTGTCTTACAAAATATCTGTTATACGACCTTGAAAAGTACAAAAATGCCATTGCACTTTCTATGAAATGTTGTGAACAATGATTTTTCACATTTAGTCATAGTTTTTATAGTTTTTTCAGAATAGTACCTATAGGTTAAATAAACTATAAAATGGTGCCTAAGAATATTAACTCCTTGATTTTTACAGTATTTCTAGAATAGTACTTGTAGGTTAAATAAACTGTAGTACAAATTCATATTATATTTATTGTTTAGTACTTAGAACTCACGATAGCATTTTCTAGATTATTTGATATTGAGCATGACTTGTTTAAACTCAACATTAATGAAAATGAAAGCTCTTCTTCTGTTTATATTGAGAGTGCCTATGTGATTGATGTGAATATGTGGCATAAAAGATTCAGACATATAAGTTTAAAGAAGTTGAGAAAATTAAACAACTTTGACTTATTGTCCAATTTTCATGATAATACTTTTAATAAGTGTGAAACCTATATATAAGAAAAAATAACTAGAAAATAATTTCCTAAAGAGGTAACTAGGGCAACAACCCTATTAGAGATAATTCACACCAATTTATGTGGACTGTTTAGAGCAAAAACACATCGAGAAAAGATTTATTTCATAACCTTTATCGATGATTACTCGAGATATACTTATATATATCTCTTATCACATAAATCTGAGACATTTAAAGTATTCAAAAAATATAATAAGGAAATAGAAAACCAATTAGGACATGCAATCAAAGTCTTGAGATTAGATACAGGTGAAGAATATACCTCAACAATTTTTTTTGAATTCTCTAAAAATTTTGGTATTGCAAAACAAAATACGATACCCAAGACACCTCAATAAAATGGTGTAGTAGAAAGATATAACAAGACCTTACTGAATACGACAAGGTCAATATTAATCAATGTCTCAATAGAGTATCATGTAAAGTTGTATTCTCTACATCATATGAGATGTGGTTTGAAAGAAAATTAAACCTAGGTCATCTAAAGAGGTGGGGATATATTGGTCATGTAAGGATCTTTAACCAGTCTAGAGATAAGCTAAATAGTAGGTCCTTAAGATGCATATTTATCAGATACCTAAAGGATCTGAGGGATATCAGTTTTATCATAAGGATCATTAACTAATAGAAAGCAGGGATATTGAATTCTTAGAAAAAACTAAGAATGACATCCTTGAGAATGATGATGATTATGTTTATGATCTAGTATGTCTAGATCAATCATCTTTTGAACCCATTAATGAGCATCCTAAACAAACTGAATCTTTAAGTGGACATAGAAGGCCTAGAGTCACACCATCCTACTTGAAGAATTATCACATATACCTTGCGGAAGAAGTGTGCAATTCGGTAGATTTAGATGATCTGACTGATAACTTGACTTATTAGCAAGCTATTGACTCATCTGAATCGTTAGACTTGGAAAAAGCCATGGATGAAGAAATTGAATCCACTGAGAAAAACTAAGTCTGAGAGTTGGCTGATTTGTCAAGAGGAAGGAAAGTCATAGGTTGTAAATGGGTTCTCAAAAAGAAATATAAGGTCGATGGTTCGATCGATAAATTTAAAGCAAAGTTGGTTGCAAAGGGTTTTTCTCAGAAGGAGAGAATAGATTATGTTGAGACTTATTCGCCAATTATGAAATTTGCATCTATCAGAAAAATGTTGGCTATATCAGTATATTATGATTTGAATTTACATTAGCTAGATATAAAAACTACTTTTATAAATAAAGATTTAGATAAAATCATATATATGCAGTATCCCAAAGGATATAAAGTTGAAGGCCAAGAAGATAAAGTATATAGGTTGAGAAAATCCCTATATGGCCTGAAATAGTCACCTCCCCAATGGTATTTGACTTTTCAAAATGCCATGTGACTAATGAACTTAATCATTGTGTATATGTATGGAACAGTGGAAGCCACTTTTTTATCTTATCTTTATATGTAGATGACATATTATTGATTGGGAATGACAATGAGATGATTGTCAAAACCAAGTCATGGTTAAAAACTCAAGGTTCGAAATGAAGGATATGGGGGAAGCATCCTATATCTTGGGTATAAAGATTTTTCAAGATAGAGAATCAAAACTTCTATGTTTAAGTCTGGAGAGAGATATTGATTATATTCTGAAGAAGTTCAAAATGGGTGAATGCATGTTTGCATCTATACTTGTTACAAAAGGGATTAAATTGAGTAAGGTTGATTGTCCCGATGAAAGAGACGATAAGCCCAATGTTCCTTATGCACAGGCTGTGGGCAGTTTGATGTATGTTATGTTATGTACAAGACCATATATTAGATTTGTTGTTGGTCTTGTAAGTAAATATCAAAGTAATCCTTGATGGTAACATTGGATAGCTGTGAAAATGATTCTAAGATATCTTAAAGGAACAAAAGACTTAAAACTTTGTTTTCAAGCAGATGAACTGAAAGTGATAGGATACTTAGATGCTCACTTTGTTAAGAGCAAAGATGACATCAAATCAATCTCGGGACAAATATTCTTATTTGGAGGTGGTGTAGTTTTTTGGGTATACAAGAAACAAGATTGTACAACATTGCATACACAAGAGGCTAAGTATGTTGCTTGCAGTATGGCTACTACTAGTGTCGTTTGGATAACCCGCTTCATATGTGATTTGAAGCTAGATATAGCCAACGAGCCGGTTGTTATATATTGTTTCAATAGTACAGTAATTACTCTTATTAAGAATAGAACTGATAACTCACGAAGCAAGCATATAATGGTTAAATATCATTATATTCATGATATGCTCAAAATAAATGAAATAACTATATGTTATATGCGAACTATTTGATATGTTGGCTGACCCCTTGACAAAAGGCATCTTAGATGAATTGTTTACTAAACATGTAACCCATATAGGGCTAAGATATGAGTAGTGTATAAGTGTAGAAAATACACTTTGTTGATAATTATGCTGAAAAAACACATTCCTTGTGGAAAAACCGCATAACAGTTGTGAGTTGCAATTTAGTTGCAACAGGGAAATATGATACAACTTGATAAACCCCAAAGTAGTGGGAGGAAAACCAATGTATCAAAAAGATTGGCTTTAATAGCCAAGTAGGAGATGTAAGTAGTGGATGGCCACTCTTGGCCCCATTATTAATAACGACCATGAAATGTGAGAAGAATGGCCCTCTTCTCGGATTTCATGAGATCGTATTGTTTTCAAAACTTAAACGTTCATAAAAATCAATTTCTATTTTTTAAAAGGAAAACATACGCATCTTTCAGATAAAAACAACTATGGCTGTTAAAAGGGAAAACCTAGAGCGGTAAACGCAGAAGATAGAAAGCTATGTATAAATACAGAGTTTACATAACTCGAAAGTGAGAGATACCCTAATTTACGTCTTCTGAGAAAACCCTCTGTGGGTAACCCCAAAACTATATATACATTTTTATTCCATTTTCTATAGGAAACATACAGAGAAACAAGACAAACAGAAAGCAAAACCAAAGGAGGCAATCAGCAAATAGAAAGCAAAACCAAAACAAATAGTCAGCATCTGCTATGAATAACCAAACCGACCAAAGGCAGACGACTTCGACGATCATGAGTTGCCCCAACAGTCTCCACGTATGAGTGTCATCCCACCCTTACCATTTGCCCTGTGTGCTTGTTGACAAAAGGGAATATCTCTGATGCCCACAAATGGAGCATATACCAATTCATCTCTATACACTATTTGTTTTACACGGGCGATCACACAATTAATGTCTCCTCCTCTCTTTCTCAACCTCTTGCTGCACAATTTTGGTTGATGGCTGGATCGATTGGTGCTTCATCTCGATCCTTGAATCATTGATGGATTTGTTGAATTTTGATTTTGAAGCCCCTCCTCAAAGGGCCATTTATAGAGGACAAACTGCCTTTTTGTTGCAGCTCCTTTTAAGTCAACTTGCCAAATGGAATATGGCAAGTTGCCTAGTTAAAAACTTGCTGGAATAGGGTAAAAGAGTGCTGCTCCTTCTTGCTAAAATCGGTTGGTTGGATTAGGAAAGTACCTTGCTGAAAATCGGCTGGCTAGGAAAGGTAAGTGGATGAATTCAATTGGCTGGAATCGGATGAACCTTGTTGCTGTCCACTTGCTGAGCTTGACTGGACCGTACCTTTATGGCTTACCAACTCAAGTCAAGGTGTTGAATTCACGGCTAGACCATACCTTGAGTTGACTTACCAACTCAACTCAAAGTGCTGCCCACTTATTGAAGTCGGCCAGGGTAAGTATTGATGAAACCGACTAGGACTTGCTTGATGACTTGCCAAATTGGGCACCATTGCTGCCTATGGCAAGTCCAATGTTGAAGTCGTCCAACTCTCATAAGATGCTGGCTATGTTGATGAATTCCACTAGTGATTGGAAAGGTAAGTGGTTGGTCCCATAATGCTGAACTCGGAATGGCAAGTGGCCACCATGCTGGAATCGGGTGAGGCTTGAGAAGGTAAGTGGCTGACATCGGCTAGACTTGTTTTGAGGTCTTACCAACTCGGGCTGCCTTGTGATGATGCTGGCCTTCTTCCTTCTATGTTGAAGTCGGCTAAACTTGGTAAGATGCTTTCTTCAACATTGTTGGGACCGGCTATACCACACCTTGATGATATACCAATTCAAGTCAAGATGCTATCCATGTTGAGGTCGGCCAGGGCTGTGAAGGGTAAAGTGCCTTCTCTATTCTTGCAAGGACCGACCAACTTTTGAATATGGTAAGTTGGCTTGGTGACTTACCAAATTCTGTACCAAGGTTGCCTATGTGGCATTTACGTTGAAATTGGTAAGTAATCAATGATGAAATTGGTTAGCCCATGGTTGTTTCATGGCTGGGCTTGGTATGGAAAGTCACCTTGCTCCTTCCATGTTGAAGTTGGTAAGGCTTGGTAACTTACCAAATTGCATACCAAGGCCATCTATGGTAAGTCATATGATTTATTTATGCTGAAATTGGTAAGTTTCCTCTTCATGGCTTGCCAAATCGAACACCCATTCTTGCCAAATTGAGCCACTTTCCTTCCTTGAACGCTGATTTTTCTTTTTCTAAATGCCGACTTTCTTTTCTAATACCTGGAACTAAAAATGACAGGTTACCTTGCCCAACAATGCTGAAATTGGCAAGTGCTCTATCATTGCCTTTTTGGTTCTTACAACATCCTCTTTCCTAGAAATTTGCCTCCTTCTAGTACGAGTTTCATATATGATAGGTATGGTTTCAAACATTTTTCTTAAAACCATTTCTATATTCAAAAACATCAAATTTAGTGAAATCTTCAAATGTTATTTTTCAAAAACACTGAGTTTCATTCCCAATTTTTGTTTACATGGATGATTTATTTTTGCTCCGTGAATTAGTCTTTAACCACCTTAACCATTTTAACCCTTTCCATGGGTGTAGGGTATCAAACCACTTTAACCACTTTAATGGGTATAGGGCATCGAACCACTTTAACCCTTAGGTATAGGGTCTCAGAATGAGACTATTCTTGATCGGGCAAATTTCTGAGGTGTGGTTTAGATTTGATTTATTTTTGAATTTCAAGGGTTTTGAAATTTTATAATTTTGTAAATTTACAAACATTTTTATGTTTGATTCCCAATGTCTCATTTTTACTTGTTTCTTTGAAGAAAATTGTTTGAAATCATCTTTTCTTTGAAGGTAATCTTTTGAAATAGCAAAATCCTACCAATTTGGTCATGAGGGTAAAGTAGTCACTTTTTTGATATTTTGCCAAAAGTGGTTTGTTTTAGAGAGATGTAATATACCATTATTTTGAGGTTACTACAAAATTTTGATACAAAAATGAGTCCATTTAAGGTGTCTTTATTTGAAAAACCTTTAAAAGACCCAAAACTGTAATTTTTGTTTAAAAAGGCAAAATTTCTAAATGATAAAAAAAAATTGTTTTGAATTTTTTTTGGAGTGTTTATAGATGCCCCATTTTGGCCCTAATCCAAATTTATTTGGATAATAGCAAATAAAAAAAACACCCATTTGATTTACTTCCTAGATTTATCTTAAGAGTGAATTTTCTCCTCATTCCATATCATTTATTTCCTTAGATTTGTTTTTTGTGAAGGAGGGGATCTTAGCTAAAGGGGACTTGACAAGAAAACACCAGGTCCTAGGATGATCGTGCATGGATGACTCCTTCATGGATGCATGGATGCATGTATGCATGGATTGTGAGGTGAATGAAGTGGATGTTTAGAGATCCATACCTGTGATTTGTGAGCTTGAGAAGAAACCCATGAAGGTCGGCTGCCCCAAGCAAGATGGTTCCTATATTGTTGATGTTTCGGGTTTTCAAAATTTCTTTTTAAAAAGGAAACTCTTTTTGGTTTTCATTAAAAAGGACTTCCAACTTTTTACATTTTCCTTCACTCGGGTTTTAATACCCACTACTTCACAGAGGTTTTGTAGAAAATTTTGAATAACATTTTAAAGTTAAATTTCTTACTCAACAAGGCCTAATTCTCAAACAAAATGAAATCCAAATAAGTAGGTCTTATTCATACTCTAGGATTTTAATGGTAAACTTTTCTCCATTGGGATGAGCTGTAGCGATTTTGGGAAAGAGTATCCCATGGTCCCTTCTGAAGCGTCCCATGGTATAAGGCCAACAAATTTTCGATAAAAAATTGCTCTTTTGAGCTTTGACTTTTCTTTTTCTTTTCTTTCAAAGGGAACCTCTATATTGGAGGTTTTTGTTTTCCCTTTTCTTTTATTTTTCTTTTTGGAAGACCTCTATATTGGAGGTTTTGTTTTTCTTTATTTTCTTTTGATTTTACCAATTTTCCTTTTTTGGGGAGAAATGAAGTGGGGGAATATAACTCATCCCTTTAGATAGTCAATTCAGCCAACAACATCCTATTTCCTAATAGCACCTATTATTTGAAAATATTTTGCTATTTTGAAGTGGGCCTCATTTTGTAAGCCAAAGATTCTTGAAATGTTACCAAATGATTTTGAAAACTCTACTTTTCATAAAGCATCAATTTCCTAATTCAGGGTCACATAATCCATTTTGGTCAATCTTTTCAAGAAATTCAAAGGAGACCTATTTTAAAATATTTTCAAAAGAATTTAGAGTAGACCCTACACATAATATTTTTTTCAGGTATTGGGCATTTATAAGTGTAAACACCATAAATAAATTTTTCTGAAACACTCCCAATTTTGAAAATCAGCTTGTTTTAGAAAGCTTTGCTTTAAAATGAAAGTTTTAAATCTTTAAAATAAAGATTTTAAAGAGGTTCAAATTAAAGCTAAAAAGATAAGGTCTAGAAGATTTGAGCAAATCAGGCGAAGATCAAGACGGCGGTTGGAGTCCGTTTCAAGCTGTGATCGAGTTCGCGAAAGTCAAACCTTGGTGCAAGGAAGTGAATCACGTCGTGTCAAGATGCTTCTTCATCAAAGTTCAAGACAAGTGTATAGCCTCACCAACCTAAACCTAGTTGAACTTGACCAAGTCCTAGACTCGATTCACTTGAGCTAAACATAGAGCATGACCAAGTTTAAATCAAATGCTTTAACTTGACAAAGCCGAATCTTCCTAGCCTTGTCTACCCTACATCCTTGCGCTAAACATCAAATGACACTCGTAGCTAGTATTGATTAAATGGGAGCATCTGGGACCTAGGCGGAACATGGCTAGATGCACACGGTTAAACCAAGAACCAGCCCACAAGGGGCTGGTCCAGATAGGGACAAAGGGGACCACATGAAGACCCTTGGGGCTGGGTTGGATCTTGGATCACCCGCCCCAAGGAAGGGCCTAGAAGAGCCCCCTTGGCCTATAAATAGAGGCCAAGGGGGGGGGGGGGCGTGAATTATCTTGCATCTTGAGAGCTTGGGATTTTGGGAGAGTGGCTGCACCTTGGGGCTTTGGAGCTTTGGGGCATGTATCATGGGCTGCTAGGGAAGGCTTGAGAGAGGGGAAGAGGGTGTAGAATTAGGCCAAGTGCTACACATTGTTGGGATATTTTGAGTGAGAAAACAAGAGAGAAGAAAGGGGAAAGGTGAGGGCCGTACACCACCATTAGTGGCTGATCCTTGAAGAAACATGTAAGTATCCTTCTCCTTTGATTCATCTTGATCTCTTCTTCATATTCAATTCAAAAGGGGTTGTATTAATGGAGCTTTGTCTCCCCCCATGATGTAATAAGAAGTAGATGTGTTGAAATTTCCATTTCTTGCTTATGCACTCTAATTGTTTGTGTTCTTGATTCTAACTCTCTATATGTTATAAACACTATATCTTTTAATCTCCTCTATGCTTAAGTTAATATATAGATTTTTATTCATTTTTCTTCAGAAATTTACTTTGAGATGTTGTGTTGTTTCGATTTGAATTCGGGTGAGTTTGCATCACGTATGTTCTAAAAACAAAATTCTAGATTTTAACATTCCTGCATATGTTGATTGCTTTATTTTTCATTGTTAAATTGGATTCCGGTGACTCTAAAATTTGACACACTATATCTACATACACAAACCCACTTGTAATAAAATTTTCAAGAATTTTAGGACCGTGAAACCACGTATTAAAAGTTGTGTAAGATCAGAAAAATTTCAGAAACTTTCTGTCAACCCTGTTCTCCTACAACAAAGCTTGGGTAATTATCCATAACTCTGTTTGCAATTGTCCAAATTTGGTGAATCTTGGTTCATTGAAAAGCTGACATCCAAATCTTTCAAAAAAGACTAAGTTCACTAAAATTGGAGGTCTAAGCACCAAGATACAAACCTATCTTTGATTCTCTATATTTCTGTGACAGAACAGTTCTAAGTGTCTAAGCAGAGGCGCTTTGTTGATTTAATTCTATATCATACCAGTCCCAAATTTTAACACAAAAAGTGTCTTAGAATCTTCACATTCCAAGCTATGTCTTGTAAATTTCATGAATTTTAGAGGTGTCTAGATCACTTAAAAAAATTCAGAAAGCAAGCTATGAAAAGAGAACTAGTTTCTGTTTTTCAGAACTTGTTGATTTTAAAACTTGAAACCAAAGTGCACGAGTTTGTTCTTTTCAACATCTTGTTTTCGCTTGGATTTGAAACTTCACTTGCACATTTGAAATCCTCAAAGCACTTAGGTTGACCCTTGAGCATCGGTTCAAGAATGCTTAAAGTGAAAAAATCCCGCTTAGCCACAATCGCCAAGTTAGATTTACAACTTTGCTAGTTTTTGGAAACTAGCTGGCACGCTCGTGCAAGAAGTAGCTTTGAAAAGATTACTTCAAGTCTCTACATAGGCTTGGAGTGAAATTTTCACATCTACAAAATTGGCACGCCCTGTGGGACTCGAGTCTTTTAGGATTTCAAACTTAGGTGACTTTTCAAACTCTAATTCTTCAAAATTTTGGTGTTAATACCTCCCTTGTGCACTGATTTTACAAATTTGAAGCATTTGAAGCATGTCTAGTTCAGAAGGATCTTGTGAAGTGTGGAGCCGAGCTTCATGCTCATCAAGTCGGTTTTCGAAAAGGTTTTCAAAAGAGATTTCGAAAGGGGATGTGTTTTTCTCCCTAAAAAGGGAAATAGTGAGAGAAATGGAAGAAAAAATTGCTGTCTGTAGACGCGTGAAAATCCCCCGCCTCTCGCCTTTTCAGGGCTTGGAGTGGATCCTCTTGTGCGTCTAAGGCCTATTTATATAAACAGGGCGTGCCAGCTAGCTTACCTAAGCTAGCGAAGATATTAAACTGACTTCTAATCATGGCGACTGTGAGCAAGTGAGCTCTTGTTGTCGCAAACCTTCTTGCACCGATGCGCAAGGGTCAGTCTGTACGCTTTGAAAAATCAATTTTTTTTTTATAGAAAGCCTACGAAGCGGTTCGAGGTGTTTAATTCGGGTCTTTTAGATGCGATTGCAGATTTTTAGATCACGTGGATTTGCACGTGCCTAAGTCTTTTGTTTTTATCCCTTTATGGGCCACCTAGTTTGTGTGTTATGAACACTCCACTACATGGGCGAATTTTGAGCGGGAATACGGGGCTTGCTTTGATGCAATATGCGTCCTACCTCGTGGTATGGCGTAGATGCAATGCAAACCCACGCTACTCCGAAGGGAAAACCTGAAATGTAAAGACAATGCCGAAGGGAAATAACCGAAGGGAAATGACTTGTAATGTAAATGTCGAAGGGAAATATGTATATAGAGTATGTATATGGGCCCTTACTCGGGTCTTGCAAAAAATAGCGAAGGCTCAATGTGTGTGAGTGCTTGAATTGAAAGACTTACACACACGACATGAAATGAAAACCCAAATAGTATAGGTCGGCCCTTACTTGGGTCTTGCAAATAAGAGCGAAGGCTCAATGTGTGTGAGTGCTTGAATTGAAAGACTTACACACACGACATGAAATTAAACCCAAATATAACTTGCAGTATGGCCTTGATTAAGGTCTTGGGAATAAGAGCGAAAGCTCAATGTGTGTGAGTGCTTGAATTGAAGTACTACACACACAACATGAAATGAAACCCAAATATTATAACACGGCCCTTACTTGGGTCTTCCAAATAAGAGCGAAGGCTCAATGTGTGTGAGTGCTTGAATTGAAAGACTTACACACACGACATGAAATGAAAACCCAAATAGTATAGGTCGGCCCTTACTTGGGTCTTGCAAATAAGAGCGAAGGCTCAATGTGTGTGAGTGCTTGAATTGAAAGACAACACACCCAACTTAAGCAAAACCCTACGAAAATTAAAGTATATATATATATTTATGTATTAGGGGCTGATTAGGCCCGTGTGTATTTAAAATCGTGCACAACTAAGAGAGTGCACGTGTGTGGGTGTGCCAAGCCACGTTATTACAAGCGGGGGGAGACTATGCTCCGTTATTACAACCCTGTATCGAATTGAATCTTAAGCAAGTATACAACTAAGGACCGAGTTAGGCACTTACTAATAGCTGGTCCGAAGAAGCCTTGCTTGAGCGTGGGCTTGACCTTCGCCTTGGGCGGCAAAAGGGAGCTCCGCAGAGTTGAACGGCAAAGGGAGGTGCTAGCCGGATGTCCTTGGTGCGCGGAAGAGGTGCCTTGAAGATGACCGGCTGCTTGAGAGGGGCTAGTTTTGGTGGGTTGGGCTAAAGGGCCTAAGTAGGGTCACTAAGGGAGTATGGCACTAAGGGAAGGGAACTAGCTAGGGGAAGGTTATGGCTGGCGGATGGCTGGCCGAATGAAAAGGTGACAGTCGGATGGAGTGGCCGACTAAGGGTGCTTGGTGGTGGCGGGCTGCTAGGGTGGCTAGGAGTGGTGTAAGGGAAGGGAACTAGCTAGGAGATGGGGTCAGGTGGTAGTGGGTGTAGTGGGATGATATGGGCAGGTCTTAGGGAGTCGGATAGGGTGGCCGAATGGAGCTAAGGTGTCTAGGTGGTGGCGGATAGTTAGGGTGGTTATGGCCTGGCCGAGTGGGAATGGTGGCAGCAAGTGGCTGGTATTAGGATGAGGGGAGGTGGTGGCGGATGGAAGGAGAGCAGCCGGGATGCGCAGGATGGGATTCGGCCGGTGTGGTGGTGGTAGTGGTGCTCGGCTAGGAGGTAGTGGCGTAGGTGGTGGCGGGCTGTGGGGCAAGCGGAGCAAGGCTGGAGTCGGCTGGGCTGGAGAGTGGAGGACCCGGTTGGTGGAAGAGGGGGCTTGAAGATGGGAAAAACCCGCCCCAAAGGGGGGGGTTTATATAGGGCTGGGCTAGGTCGGTTAGGGCTGGTTTTGGGGTAGTGGTTAGGTGGTTTAGGTAGGGTGGTGTGGTGATAAGGTGGGCTGGAAAGGGTAGGGCCAGATATTTTAAATACAAGTAGTTTGGGTAGGTTGTGGGCTAGGGGTGGTTTAGAGGTTTAGGGTTTAGCTAGGTGGGTTGGTTTTAGGGTGAGGTTTAGTGAGGTAGGTTAGGTGATTAGGCTAGGATTAGGCTAGGTTTAGGGAAATTAACCTAGGTTTAGGGAAGTGGGTTAGGTGATTAGGTTGGGATTAGGCCGGGATTAGGGAAGTGGGTTAGGTGATTAGGCTCAGATTAGGATGGGATTAGGGTAAAAGGCTAGGATTAGGTGTTTTTGGTTAGGTTTAGGTGAAGGAGCTCCCTTTGCATGGCCCATAGACCCTAATCATATCATGTTGGTGCAGCCCTAGGTTAGATTTTTGGCTAATTACAAGCTTAAACCCACTTAATTAGGCTAACCCACATGATTAACCCCAAACTTGACACACAAGTCAAGCTTAATTACAACACACACTTGATCTTATCCTCCCCCACTCTCTCTCATGCCCATAATCCCACGTGAAATTCAAGTGGCCCCCACCTCCATTTATGAGAAGGTGATGTGGGCCATGGATATGGATATTGGATTGGATTTTTGAATCCAAATCCAAATCTAAGTCCATACATGGGTTTGGATCGGGATATGGATATATATGGTCCAGATCCGATCCAAACTGAACTCTGACTCCTTCGAGCTGTGTTCGAAACGAACGGTTTGTGCGGGGCCTGATAGCATCAGTGCTCCGTCTTCGTTGGGTCTTCGCCAACATGATCGTCCGCCTCCATTTTCGCCTTCCGGAGATGACTTCAAACAATGTTTTGATGACAACAGGGTCTTGGACGTTCGAGATCCTGGGGGTGTGGATTTGATACGAGAGTTGCTGTGCCGGGCTCGACATGTGCTCCGGTTCCGGGCTCTCCTTAGCTTTCCTGGTCCTGTCTGGATTAGGCCAAGCTACTTCGGGGTTTCAAAACATGTTTTAAAAGGTTTTCAAAACCCATATCACATATTTTTGAAATATAAAGTTTAAAACATATATACAGGGGTGCCTGGAAGGCTCTTGGGTTTCCAAACTCAAAATGGCCCTTTGGGGCTGCTTTTACAAAACCAGATGGATTTGAGAAATTCGTGGGATTTCGGGGTGTTTACACTGTCATAAGCCAAGAGGCTGAGGCAGTAGAGTCTTTCTCCTCTCATGGCAAAGAACCCAAGGCTTATAGAAAATCAAATCATTCGAGAAAGGCCAAAGTGACCTCTAGATTAGAGGAGGAACATGAACCGGAATCCTTCACAATGAAAGATAGAAAGGACTTGCAACAATTGTTGAGAGGTCAAATCAAAGAAAAGAGATTATACACACTATCAGATTTTCTACCATGAGATTATCAAACCGATAGTGACGATGACATACCGAATTTCCATCGGTGTGACGGAAGTGGGGATCCTAGATCCCACCTTTAATTCTTTTCTCCAAGGACTTATAAAAAGAAGAAGGATTCCTCGAAATGGATTTACTGGTTCCCTCTCTCTCTCAAGGAAAGTGCTTCTAAATGGTTGGCTTCATACGACTTAAGCCAATTCGCCACCTTCGAGGAATTGGCGAATTGTTTCATGCAACATTTTTCCCACAACATTGAAGTCACACCTACCTTAAACACCTTGAGAGATATGAAGTAAGCACCTAACAAGGATGCACTGGCATTTTTCGTCAGGTAGAAGTCACTCCTAGGGTAAGTAAGGGAGCCCATCTCTGAAGAATGTGCTGTAATGCTCATCCTTGAAAATTTTAAAAATGATTTAAAAGGTCTCCTCTCCATTTATGAAATTCCGAATTTCCAAAAGCTTATAAAAAAGGCTTCGCTCTTCGAAGCTAATTTGAAAAAGGGGGTTTATGAAGATTTGTGGAAAGGGAGAAATTTTTAAAAAACCTGTTTCAAAAAGCAAGGGGCTTATGGACCGCCCGTAACGGACAATGGGGCAAAACCCCAAAAGATTACTGTAAACATGAAAATTTTCACTCCCTGTTTATGAGACTAGAAGTGAACATTTTCGTGCCTACGTCTTTTTGCGAGCGTGCCAGCTAGCTTATTCAAACTAGCGAAGGTTTTTGAAATATTTCTGACTTTTTGGCGATTGTAGGAAAGCGGGATCTTTTCGCTTGAACCTTCTTGAACCGATTCTCAAGGGTCAATTTAAACGCTTAAAAACTTCGATTTTCCAAAATATTAACTTCGAATGATAAGTGTTTGATAAATTCGATTTGTGCCTTCTTTGCAATTTTTATTATGAAGGCTGAACGACCCTAAGTCTTTGTGAGTTTTACCTATTTAGGCGTGATATGTGTGTGAATGTGTGGCCTAATTTCAACGTGGTTTGAGTGAAGATTCGAGGGCTTTTGAAAGCGAGCGAATGGAGGGATGCGGAAATCCCTTTTGGGCTTTTTGAGAGCGACGATGCGAACTCACCCAAATTGAAATTGCAACTCACTTGACTTTAAGTAAACCCACACAAATTGAAATGCAACTCTAGTTCTACTAAAGTAAACTCACACGACTTGAAAATATATATGTTTTATCCTAAGAGCGAAAAGGCTCAATGTGTGTGCGTGTAAAGAGCGGAAAGGCTCAAGTGCTCGTGGGTGTTCTTGTGTGGAATTTAAATTGCAATTCACACAACTTGAAAGTAAATCCACCCAAAATATAATTGCAACTCACACGACTTAAAAGTAAATCCACCCGAAAGTAAGTGCAACTCACACGACTTTCACAAAGTAAATTTATCCAAATTGAAGTATATATGTTTATCTTAAGAGCGGAAAGGCTCAATGTGTGTGAGTGTAAAGAGCGGAAAGGCTCAAGTGCACGTGGGTGTTCTTGTGTGAAATTTAAATTACAACTCACACAACTTGAAAGTAAATCCACCTGAAAGTAATTGCAACTGACACTGCTTTCACGAAAGTAAATTTACCCGAAATGTAAGTGCAACTCACACGACTTTCATGAAGTAAATTTACCCGAATGGAAAATATATATGATTAGCTTAAGAGAGAGAAGGCTTGAGTGCGCATGAGTGCGATCGTGTGCAATCTAAGAGCGAAAAGGCTCAAGTGCACGTGGGTGTCTTCGTGTGTAGTTAAGAGTGAGAAGGCTCAAGTGCACGTGTGTGGTTGTGATTCATCCACGAATATTACATCTCGGGGGGTGACTTCGCTCCATTACTACAACCCCGTTCTGAATTGAATTGAATTTAAATAAGAATTTAAAATTGAATATAAATGAGACTTACAAGTGTTCATTCGGTTTTGTCTCTTGGGTTGGCTAGGGTCTTCCTTCGTAGCAGCCACGAGGTAAGTCCCTTGTTTTGGTTCCAAGGTTAATGCTTGGGTATGAGCCAACCTAGGTGCAGCCGGTTTGGATTGGGTGTAGTACACTCCTTTCATTTGTGGTGTAAATAGTGAACTGTAAAGAAATCAATCCAGGGGGTTTCAGAGAAGATGCTTTAACACAAAACTGTCTTTGTTTCAGCTTCCAGCATAATTCATGTTTTGCAAACATCTAGATTACACCTGCATGTTATTCGAGGGATAGGACCATGACCTCTCACAACCCATGGATGGTCTGCCACAGTGCTTAGCACAAATCTCCGTTTTGGGTCTGATGCAAAGTTTTCAAGATATTACAAACAAAAAAATAGTAGGAACATGGCTAGGCCTGGAGACTATGCAACAGAAGGTGTTTATGAAGGTGAGACTGACCTTGGCTGGGTTCGGCCAAGAGGTTTAGTTGGTCAAGGCTTAAGGCAAGTCTAGGGCAGGTTTAACCGGGCTTATGGCAGGTTGAGCCAAAGTGCCTTGGTTAGGTGCAGGGCATGGGCAAGAGGGTGTGAGTTAGGTGCAGATTCAAGGGGCCAGTAGATGCAATCGGGTGCAAGGTGAGTTGGCTAGGGCGTGGGTTGATTCTTGAGATGAAGCCAAGGTCGGTTCAGCCAAGTGGGTTAGCTAGGGTGATGTTCGACTAGGTTTAAGGGAGGTTTCAACCTAGGTCTAGGTTGGTTCAAGCTGGGATTCGGCCAACTAAGTCTAGGGGTTTTGGTGAAATGCAACCAAGTAGGCCAAGGGTGATTCGGCCAAGTTAGGGTAGCATGGGGTTAGGTTTTGGGAAATGGTTTTGGTTGGGTTTGTTAGGTGCGGCCAGCACCTAGTTGAGTGGGTTGGGTTCAGTTTCAAGGGAATGAGCTAGGTGCAGCCAACACCTAGCTGGGGTTCGATTTGGGGGCGAGGTTTAGGTGAGGGTTAGGTTGATGGCAAGTGGGTTCGAGCTAGGTTTTGGGATAGGTCTATGGCTAAATTAAGTGCAACAAGTGGGGCAGGTTAGGGCCGGTTTAGGGTGAGGTGTATGGTTCAAGGGGTAGGTCAAAGGTGTGGGTTTAGCAAGGTTTAGGTGGGTCGGTTTAGGACAAGTTTTAGCTAGGCATTTGGGGGTAGTCAATGCAGCCCAAGTTCGGTTGAGGGAGTGGGTGTCTAGGGTGTGTTTTGGCTAGGTTTAGGTGGTATGGGCTGGGTTAAGTCGGCTAGGTTTAGGGCAGGTTTAGGGTGTGGTTTTGGCTAGGTTTTAGTGGAGTCGGTTTGGTAGGGTGAGTCAAGGTCGATTAGGTGTAGTTAGGTCCAGCCGAGTGGGTGTCTAGCTAGGTTTTAGTGGGGTCGGTTGGGTGTGTTTTGGGCTAGGTTAGTGGCTGGGTCAAGGTTTAAGGGACTTACCTCTTGTAGCCGGTCCACCATGGTTGCAGCCCACCTCCAAGCCAAGGTGCCTTTTCCTTGTTGTAGCCCACCCCTAGGTCAAGCCACAAGGTTCAAGCCCATGTAGTCCTTGATCAAGCCCATATGGCTAAAGCCCACCATTGTTGACTTTTCCCACACACTCTCTCTCCTACTTTACAAGCTCTCCCAAGCCCACAAAGTTTCACTTGAATGCTTTCCCCCCCCTTGTCTCTATTTATAGGCCAGGGGGTGGGTCTTGTATTTAGGTTTGGATCGAAAGATCCAACCCAATCCAAATTCCAAATGGATCTGGATCTGGATATTTTTCTCCAGATTTAATCTAAAATTTTCTTTCTTCAGTCATTCTTTGGTATTTGAAACGAGCAGTTTTGAACGAGCCATGGTTCTGCTAGTGACTCGTTTTAGGCTGGATTTTTCCCAGTCTTCTTGGCCGACCTACTTCTCACTTTCCAGACTCTTTTTCGTTTGATTTTTATTTCCACAAGCTTGGGGTTTGATCTCTGATTGCTTCGTCGGGGCTTTGGCTTCGTCTTTTATGTTTTTGAGCTGAAGTCTGATTCTGATCTAGATGTCCATTTTGCTTTTCGATCTTGTTTTCATCGAGATGGGCTGAACTTTTCCTTTGCTTTTTGACCCGATCTTGAGCTGCTTTTTTATCAGGTTTCACCTGCTTTACAAAACTTAGGTTTTGGCCCGGGTTTGAAAACCTTTATTTCGAAAGATTTTGAAAAAGAAGTTAAAACTTCAAAACTCTGGGGTTTTAAAAAGTTCAAAATAGGGTTGTGAAATGGTTTTCGAAAATCAGGCGTTTGTTTGAAAATAATCCCATTTTGGGGTGTTTACAATTGCAAATGTCCGTATGGAGCCAAGGTCGGCCAGACCTTCTAAAACTTCTGAACGAAAACATATTAGAAAAACTCAAAAGAATTTTGAAAGGAGAGAATTTACCCAGCTAGGACAACCAATCACGAAAGTCCTAGACCTCCTCCTAGCCAAGGATTGGTCACTCTCCCGGCTCTTCGCAAAGGAAAATTTTTTAAATGAGTTTTGCAAGTATCATAGGCTCAAGGGCCATAATACAAGTAAATGTTTTGCACTCTTGCATCAAATCGAAGACTTGATTGAGCAAGGAAGGCTCCACATCACGGAAGAACCGGAGCCCTCCCAAGTGATTTTAAAGGAACCTTTCCTCAATTATACAAGTACAAGCGAGAAAGGAAAAGAGGTATGTCTTCTCCCACTCAAGGCTCATGGAATATAACATGCATTGCATACGATACACACTACTTGCCACACACCACCTTCTATCGTAATAAAAAAAGCTAGCAAGTAGTAATCTGGGGAGCGCTTAGAGTTTCTCCCCCGACTAGAGCCTTAGTAGAAATTCGTGGTACTCCGAAGCATCAAAGTAGAGCCAAGATAGGAACGAGCCTTAGGAAAGGTGTGGGTGAGGTGACTAGGTCTGGAAGGATCTATCAACCCCCATAGTTAGCTAAAAATGCTAGCAAAGAAGCAGTCGTTTTACCCAGCCCTTCAAAAGCATACATCCCCAATATGTGCCAAGGCCCCCATCGTGTTCACGGAAGATGAATTGGAGAGATCAAATATATCCCATAACCAAGCCTTGCATATAGAGGTGGTTTTGAATCACCACACTCTAAACAAGTGCTTGGTCGATGGGGGAGGAGGTTTAAACATCCTTCCGCTTCACGTGACCTTTCAAGTAGGAGTTACCATGTCTGAGCTAGAGCCTAGTTCTATCTTTATCACTGGATACGATGGCAATGCATCCCATCCCCTAGGAGCCATCGAGTTGCCCATGGAAGTAGGGGACATTCAACACAAGGGGTTGTTTCATGTCTTAGACATAAACCCCCATTACAACCTATTGCTAGGAAGGCCTTGGATTCATCGTCTTTGGGCCGTTCCTTCGACCGTTCATAAGTGTGTGAAAATCCCATGGGACAGTCAAGTAGTGGTGATCCTTGGAGAAGACCACCCTCAACTTAAGGGAATTCAAAATTTCCCTTGCATATCAAGTCACCCATTCAATGAAGAGGTCATGGAGAGGCCTCATCTATCCCTAGTTAGCTACCCCCTAGGAGACCCTCATCATGGAGTCATCCACCTCCTTGGCAAACCCAAACATATGGAGTCGTCCTCCCCTAGAACCATCCATCTTCTAGGGAAGCCTAAGCCATCCTCAATTTCCCAATGTATAAAACTATCTTCCCTTAGGGTCGTATGCATCCTAGGGAAGCCTAAACTATCTTCAGCCCATGTCTGCAAAACCTCATCTAAACCAAGTCGTGTATACATCCATGATATGTATGACACCATATTCCAAGGCCATCCACTTTACAAAAATTTTTCAAAACTCAAGAAGCCTTGGAATATAATGTTGAACATGGGATATGCACCTTACCAAGGTCAGGGAGTTATGAACCAAGGTAAGTTAGAGCCCATCCTACCTACACCAAACCCAAGTCGATATGGATTGGGATACACCCCATCCATACCCCCTGAGCCACCACCTAAGACCACTTGGGTCAAGGGTGCCCTAGAACCCACTAACACCGAAACTTATGGCCTGACCTCTTGTTTAGAGTCTAATTCATGGTATTTTTTTTGTATGTTTGATGAAAGTTCTCTCTTTAAAATAAATTCAAAAAAATTATATATTTGGAAAAACCAAAAAAATTTGGAAAACTTTCAAAATCCAAAAACATTTAAAAAACCTGAAAATTCCAAAAAGAAAGTTTTTTGTATTCACTCTCCTAGTCTTTGTTTGGAAAAAGCCAAAAAAAATAAAAAATCTAAAAATTTCAAAAAGAAAGTCTTGTACATTCATCCTTCTAGCATTTACTTTGAAAAAGACAAAAAAATTGAAAATTTCGAAAATTCTAAAAAAATTGGCCATGTACAAAGCCCATTTCTAAGTTCTTCCAAACTTGTATATATTACCAAACCAAAATCATCCAAGTCCATCATTTACAACCCCCCTCTCTTGCCTAATATTTCTTTAGAAATTAAAGTGCTTGAGAATGATCAAAGCAAGGAGGAAGATCTCATCATCTATGAGGAAGATCAAGCCTCCGAGCTTCTCGAATTTCATAGAATCCTTGACTTGAAAAAACCTTCGAATTCCGTAGGAAGGGATTTTGTAGAAATCAATCTAGGGAGTGAGTCTAACCCAAAGTGTGTCAAGATAGATGCATGTTTGCATGAGCATGAAAAAGTATCATTCATTGCATTTTTGAAATCTTATGTGGATACATTTGCATGAACCTATGAAGACATGCCGGGTACAGACCTTAAGATCATAGAACATCATCTACCCTTAGAACCCAATGCAAAACCCGTAAAGCAAAAGCTTAGAAAAATCCATCCCGATGTTTACTCCCATGTGAAAGAGGGTTTAGAAGATCTTTTAAAAGCCAGATTTATAAAACCCATTGTTTATTCGGAATGGCTTTCAAATATTGTTGTGGTTCAAAAATCCAATAGGAAAATTCAAATTTGTATTGATTTTAGAAATTTGAACAAAGCCACTCCAAAAGATAAATTTTCTCTTCCAAACATTGATTTGATAGTGGATAGCACTACAAATCATGAAATGTTTTCTTTTATGGATGACTATTCGGGTTATAATCAAATCAAGTTAGCACCAAAAGATCAGGCAAAAACTGCTTTTACTACACTTTGGGGCACATACTGCTACACAGTTATGCCATTTGGTTTGAAAAATATCGGTACCACATACCAAAGAGCCATGACTATCATTTTCCATGATCAAATCCATGAGCTCGTGGAAGTATATGTGGATGATCTTTTGGTAAAATAAAAAACCTGATGCACACACATAGAATCTTTGCAAAACATTTTCGAAAGACTTAGGCTTTATAAAGTGAAGCTAAATCCTCAAAAATGTGTTTTTGGAGTGGAATAGGGCAAACTCTTAGGGTTCATGGTAAGCCAAAGGGGCATAGAAGTCGACCCTCTAAGTGTCGAGCCATCATAGACATGCCTCCACCCTCCAATCTGATCCAAATCCAAAGCCTCCAAGGTCGACTCCAAGCAATTAGGAGATTCATCTCCAATTTAGCAATAAGATGCAAACCTTTCAATAGGCTTTTGAGAAAAGGGGTGAAATTTGAATGGGATACCGATTGCCAAAATGTTTTTGAAAGATTGAAAACTTATTTGGTAAATCCTCCGATTTTAAAACCTCCAAAGCAAGAAAAACCTTTATTGCTTTATAGTTCCATTCATGCGAATGCATTGGGTGCTTTACTTGCTCAATATGAAGATGATGGTCTTAAGGAGTATGCTATTTACTACATTTTGAAAACTCTATTGGCATTTGAAAGAAATGATCAAACCATGGAGAAAACGTACTTGGTCTTGGTATGGGCTTGCCAAAAGTTTAGACATTATTTCCTAGATCATTGTAAGACACAAAAAATCCCTACACTCCTGGTTTACAAGACCAGAAACGAGTTCTTTTCGAGTTTACGTCGCTTTATGGGCGTGCCAGCTAGCTTACTTAAACTAGCGAAGATTTTTAAATTATATCTGACTTTTGAAAGGCAATTATGGACAAGCGGGATCTTTTCACTCGAAACCTTCTTGAACCGGTGCTCAAGGGTCAGTTTCAACGCTTAAAAAACTTCAATCTTTAAAACAAACCTATCTTTTGAAAAGAAAAGTGAGTATGAGGATTGTTTGCCTAAGTTGCAGGTTTTATTTACGGGGTTATCCGTATCCAAGTCTTGGAGCTTTTAAGCTAATTAGGCCGGATGTGTGTGCTTCAAGTGGCCTATATTAGTGAAGTTTGAGCGTAGTTTGGGGTTTCCTCTTTGACAATGCGCAAGATGCAAGGATGCACGAACTCTCGCAGGTTGGATATGATGTGAGTTAGGCTCGAATTGAAAGCAACTCACACACCCAGTTGAAGGGGAAATACCCAAACCTTAAAAGCAACTCACATGACTTGAATGTAAATTGCGGAAGGGAGATATACTTATATTAAGAGCGGAAAGGCTCAATGCATGCGTGTGTGAGTGTAGAATTGAAATGACAAACTCACACGACTTGAATTGAACTTGCCGAAATTGAAATATAAGTATATATATGAGCGGTAAAGCTCAACGTGTTCGTGTGTGTTGTGTGTAAATGGAAAGACAACTCACACACACGACTGAATTGAACTTTGCCGAAAGGGAAATATATATATATATATATATAAGCGGTAAGGCTCAACGTGTTCGTGTGTGTTGTGTATAAATTGAAAGACAACTCACACACACGACTGAAATTTAACTTGTTGAAAGGGAGATATAGATATAAGAGCGGAAAGGCTCAATGTAAGTGAGTGCTTTTGGTGTGTAAATGGAAAGACAACTCACACAACTGAAATTGAACCACCCGAAATGTAAAGACATACACAACTGAACATAAAACTCACGCAGCTAAAAATATATAGATATTCTATATCTTAGGGGCTGCAAGGCCAAAATGTGCATGAGGGTGTTGAGCAAGTGCCCGGGTGCCCTTTGTGTGCAAGTGTGGAATTGAAATGACAACGCACACAGCTGAAAGTAACAACCTGAATGAAATTGCAACGTACACGACTCTTTCTAGAGTCTTTGGAGTAAGAGCAAAAGCTCAATGCATGTGTGTGCAAAGCGTGTACGATTAAGAGCTAAAGCTCAAGTGTACGTGGGTGTCTTGTGTACGAGATAAGAGCTAGGGCTCAAGTGTACGTGTGTGTCTCGTGTACAAGATAAGAGCTAAGGCTCAAGTGCACGTATGTGTCTCGTGTGTCAAGCACCAATATTACATCTCGGGGGGAGACCACGCTCCATTATTACAACCCCATATCAAAATTTAATTAAGTATGAAAGGAGTAATGTAAATACCGAATTTTAAATACTTACAAGTGATTCGGCTTTCTTCTCCTTGCTCACGCTTGGGCTTGTGTCCACCTTGGGCAGCCAAAAGGGGTCTCCCTAGGTGGGTTTGAGAGAGAGTTTGAGGCTTGGGGAAGGCTAGTGGGTTTGGGACTTTGGAGGACCTAGGTTCGTCCAAGAAGCTCACGGCAACAAGGTGGGGCTGGTTAAGGTCGGTCCTAGGGTAGGTCTCGGCCAAAAGCGAAGCTTGGGTGTGGCTTGCTACGATAGGTTGTCCCTAAAGCAACTTATGGCAATAGATGGGAAGGGGGTATGGTCCTAAGGTGTGGCTCGCTAAGGCTGGGCCACGGGTGTAAGGGCAGCAAGGCAGTCGTTGTGGGGCACTGGGCGCGCATGGCAGTGGCTCGGGGTGCTGAGGCGTCTGGATGCAGGCGGGGCACGCTGAGGCACAGGGAGCGCGGTAGGTGCAGGGACGCAGGCGGGGCATGCTGAGGTGCAGGCAGGCGGCAGGCGAAGGTGTTTGGCAGGCGGTTGTGAGGGTGGCTTTGAGGTTTAGTTCAAATTAGGTTGAGTCGGTTAGGCTAGGTTTAGTCTAGGTTTAGTCCATTTAGGGTGAGGTTTAATGATGTGGGTTAGGTGGATTAGGCTATGATTAGGCTAGGATTAGGCTAGGATTAGGAGACCTACCTCTTGGAGCCGGTCCTTCTTGGTTGAGCCCACATCCAAGCCACGGTTGCAGCCTTCCTTGATCGAGCCCACCTTGGTTGCAACCCACTTAGCCAACAAGGCTTGAACCCACCTCACCCTTGAGCCAACATGGCTAGGTTTACCACTCACTCTCTCTCCTCCCAAGTAAGTTCACGTGAATCCCTTCTTGGAGACCCCCTCACCTCTATTTATAGGCAAATGAGGTGGGTCTTGGGTTTGGATATGGGTTTGAGATTTGGATCCAAACCCAAATCCAAGTACTATTTGGATCTGGATATTTATGACCAGATTCGATCTAAATCCAAACATTTATATGGATATGGATCTGGATATTTTGGTCCAGATTTGATCCAATCCAAATACTATTTAGATCCAATCCAAATACTATTTAGATCCAATCCAAATCCAAACACTATTTGGATCGACCCAAATCCAAACACTATTTGGATATGGATCTGGATATTTATGGTCCAGATCCAATCCAAATTTTCTCTAAGCAGTCCTTCTTGGCGTTTCGAGAAGGACGGTTTGTGCGGGCCCTGGCTTAATCAGTGCTCCATCTTATGTTGGGTTTTCCCCAACTTTATCGTCCGAACTCTATCTCGCCTTTTTGGACTTCATTTGTGCTTATTTTCGCCATTTTTGGCTTGGATTTCTGCTGCTTGGGCGGATGTGCTCGACTTGGCTTTTGGGTGCTCTGGGCTGGCAGTCTGCATCGGGCCTGGGCCTTCTTTTCACCTTTTGACCCTGACTTTTATCAGGCCAGGGTGTTACTTTTGAGCTTCTGAACCTGTTTTTGAGGCTGCTTTGGTCTTCAGGCTTCACCTATTGAATTTTTGGCTTTTGCAAAGTTGGGACTTGGCTCATATGTGTGAAAATCAAGTTAAACGGGGTTTCAGTATAATTTGAAGCTTTTACAGCCCCTGGGTTTTCGAAAACCTCCAAAATTTGGATTTGAAATGAATTTTAAAACAGGTGTTTGATTTTGAAATTCGTTTTATTTTGGGGTGTTTACAATCATGAAATTTGGATAGTGTCTAAACTTGATCTAATCAAGCACTTATTTGAAAAACCTATCCTAACGGGTAGGCTAGGTAAATGGCAGCTCCTCTTAATGGAGTATGATTTGAAATTTCATCATCGAAACTCCATTAAGGGACAAGCCCTAGCCGATTATGGGGCTGAATTGCCTCTTGAAGATACATATCCCATACTTGATGAAATGCCGATGAAGGCATCTTTGCAAATCAATTTCAAAACCATGTTTTAGCAAATCATTTTAATGAAGATCAAGTATGGAGAATGTACTTTGATGGGGCAAAGAATCAACAAGGGGTAGGTGTGGGAATCATCCTCATATTTCTCGAAAAGGGAGAAATCCCAATTGCCATTCAACTAGATTTTTCATGCTCAAATAATGTGGTTGAATATGAAGCACTCATACAAGGCCTGAAAATTTTGAAACATCTAGGGGCATCATGTATTGAATTCTTTGGAGATTCTATGCTTGTTATAAACCAAGTTTTGAAAATTTGGCAAGTCGAAAATGAAAAACTCATACCATACTACGAATTGGCCACTCAATTGGCCGATTCCTTCAAATCATGCATACTTACTCATATAGGTAGAGAGGACAACACCATAGCAGATGACCTCTCATCCCTAGGCTCATCTCTAAGAGTTGACCCCACCATGGGAACTCGATCCTTAGAAATTTGAAACTCGCCCACTCCATCCACCCACGATTTGGAGATTTGCCAAAATGACCAAAATTCCATTGAAAACCTTGGTTTCAAGACATTAAAAAATTTTAGAAAATGGAGGATTTCCTGAACTTGCTTCTTCTAAGGATAAAGCTTTTATTCGAAAGATTTCAACCCGATATGTAATTTTGGGAGGATTTCTTTCCAAAAAGAGTTTTACTGGCATCTTGTTGAGATGTGTGAACCTTGATGAGGCTAGGACTATAATGCATGAGTTCCACGATGGAGAATGTAGAGGTCATGTCAATGCAAATATGATGGCCATGAAGATACTTAGGGCCAGTTATTTTTGGTTGTAAACACCCCAAAATCCCACGATTTTCTCAAATATACCTGGTTTCATAAAAGCAGCCCCAAAGGGCTATTTTGAGCTGGAAACCTAGGAGCCTTTCAGACATCCTTGTACATATGTTGAAACCATATATATGTTTTAAAACTGTATACATATAGTTTAGACTTTTAAAAGGCGTTTTGAAACCCCGAAAGCCGTCTGGCTTGACAAAAGTAGGACCGAAAAGGCAAAGGAGAGCCCGGACCTGAAGCATACTTCAAGCCCGACACATCCACTCTTATGTCTAAAGCATCCCTAGATTCTCAAACATCCAAGCCCCAAATATGAGAAATTTGCTCGAAATGAACTCCTAAAGGTGAGAAGAAGAGCGGTCGACAATGTTGGTGAAGCCCAACGCAAGATGGAGCACTGATGAAGTCAGGCCCTGCACAAACCATCCATTTCGAAACGCTATGAAAAAATCAAAAAATCAGATTTGGGCCGGTTCTAGACCATATATATCTAGATCCAAACCCAACATGTATTTGGATTTGGATCCCAAGATCCAAATCCAATATCTACATCCATGGCCCACATCACCTTCTCATAAATGGAGGTGGGGGGGGGGGCCCACAAATATTTCACGTGAAATGCCTTGGAAGGCTTGGGTAGAGAGAGAAAGGGGGGATAAAGTATGAGTGAGAAAGTTGGTAGGCTTGACTTTTGGGTCAAGAGTGGGTTAACCTTGTGGGTTTAGCCAAGAGTGTGGGTTTAAGCTTGTATGCACCTACACCTAACCTAGGGCTGCACCAACTTGGACATGGCTAGAATCAAAGCAAGGGACCGGTGCCAAGGGTGGTTCCTAAACCTAGCCCTAAGCTAGCTCACCTCACCTAGCCACTTTCCCTAAAACCTGACCCAAACCTAACCTAGACCTAACCCTTCTCGCCCAAACCGCCCCAACCTCACCTAGTTGACCTCACCTAGCCGACCTCACCTAGCTAGACCACCTAGACCCTAACCAACTAAGCCTAAACCCACCTTAGTGCACCTAATTAAACCCCTAACCACTAAGTCCCAACCCACCTAACCGACCTACCCCAAACCACTAACCAGCCCCCCCCTAACCGACCTAGCCCAAACCATGTCCCATGCCCACCTTATTACAAATATCTGGCCCACAACCCCCTAACCGACCCACCCCATTCCCAACCTATAAACCCCCCCTTCATTGCGGGTTTCTCACGCTCTCCTCCACTCCCTCCAAGCTCCAAGCACGTGCCATTCCACCGCCACTCCACCATCCGGCCAACACTTCCCCATTCTAGCCGACTCCACCACCTTCCACCTTCAGCGAGGAGCATCTCCACCCGGCCACTCCTTCCATCTTCTTCCATCCGGCCACCACACTCCAACACCACCTGCCGCCTCCACTTTTGGTTAGTACCCCACCTCAACCCCATCTAACCCTTCACCTCCTTCTTTCCCAGCCGCACACTCCCATCCATCCGCCACCTTTCATCCATCCCATCTCCCTTCCACCCGGCCGACCTGCATCATGCCCCTCTAACTCCCCTTAACATCACACCCACTAGCTCCCAGCTGAACACCTCCCCTAGTCACCCACTTCCTAGCCAAGCATCACCCAATCCTAGTCCACCCACCTGCCACTCCACCACCTCGCCAGCACCCCTACCTGCCGCTCCTATCACTCGGCCAGCATCAAGACACCACCCGGCCAACACTCCTACCTGCCGCCAACATACACCTAAGGAGCTCCCCTTCGGCTGCCCAAGACGACTCGTCAAGGCCAAATCCAAGCAAGTTGAGCATGGACCAGCTACATGTAAGTGTCTTAACTTGGTCTATTCTATGAACTTGCTTATGCTTAATTAAATTTTGATACGGGGTTGTAATAATGGAGCGTTGTCTCCCCTCGATTGTAATAACGTGGTTTGACACACCAACACACACGTGCACTTGAGCCTTTCCGCTCTTAGCTGCACACATTTTTGCACACACACGGGCCTTGACAACCCTTAAGATATAGTTATATTTATATATATTCAGTGGGTTTTCCATTAAATCGTGGGTGTTGTCTTTCAATTCTACACTCACACACATTGATCTTTCTCTCTTATTCCTAAGACCCTAGTAAGGGCCATATTGCAATTCTATTTGGGTGTTTTCCTTCAAGTCGTGTGCGTAGTATTTCAATTCTACACTCACACACATTGAGCTTTCGCTCTTACTCCCAAGACCCTAATAAGGGCCATATTGCAATTTTATTTGGGTTTTACATTACAAGTCGTGTGAGTTGTCTTTACATATATACACAACACCCACGCACATGTTGGCGACCTTCGGGCCCATATATATTATAAGTATTTCCCTTCCACTATGTCTTTAAGATTTGGGTTTTAAGGTTCAGCTGTGTGAGTAGTCTTTCCATATATACACGGCATATACTTACACAATTGAGCCTTTCTGCTCTTAAGATATAGCCCTATTTCCCTTTTGCAATTTCCCTTTTGCAATTTACATTACGCCATTTCCCTTAAGCATTGTCTTTCAATTCGGGTTTTCTCTTGGAGTTGTGTGAGTTTGCATTGCATATTCGCCATACCACGAGTTAGGACGCATATTGCATCAAAGCAAACCCCACACTCCCGTGCAAAAATCTCCCAACTTAGGTCACTTACGCACACACCTAGTTGGCTTAAATAGCATAAAACCTTGAAAGACATAGGCACGTGCAAATCCCACGTGAAATAAAACTTGCAATCATACAAACAAAACCCAAACACTTCATGTATTTTCAAAGAGGTTATTTGTTCAAAACGACTTTGCCAAGCGTACAGACTGACCCTTGCGCATTGGTGAAAGAAGGTCTGCGACGAAAAGAGCTCACTTGCTCACAGTCACCCCAAAAGAGTCAGATTTTGAAAACTTACTTCGCTAGCTTGAGTAAGGTAGCTGGTACGCCCTTGTTATAAAAATGACTTAGACACACGAAAAGGTTCACTTCGGGCATAAGAACCAGAAGTTAGAATTTTCTGTATCTATAGGATTGGCACGCCTGGTGGGACCTGGGCCTTGTGCAGAGTCAGTTTATATAGAAAAACCTCATTAAATTTTTTTAAAGAAGGTATTTTTAACTTTGTTTGTTGCATTTCATATCTAGGATTTTTGAAAAGCATTGAAACATGTCGAGTCCAGGCTCCCAAGAGGTATCTAGCCACGGCTCATGCGCATCAAGTTCTCACTCTAGGAGGTTTTTGAAAAAACAAAACAAACTAGAAGAGATTGAGGACTTGAGAAGGGATTTCAAGGCCAAGATCGCTGCTCTTAGCCAAGAGGCTGAAGCAGGGGACTCATGTTCGTCAAATGGCGAACCAAAGGCCAAGAAAAAGTTTGAAAAACCTCGTAAACATAAAGAGACTTCCGCAATGGAAGGTAACCAATACCACGAGTCCTTCACACACAAGGACCATAAAGACCTACAACAACTGCTGAGAGGGCAAAATAAGGAGAAAAGGAGTTACGCCCTATCTGATTTCTTGCCTGTGGACTATGAAACAGACAGTGACGATGAAATACCGAACTTCTATCGGTATTATGGCATGGGAGACCCTAGGTCTCACTTGCAGCTTTTCTCTCATCGAGCCCATAAGAAAAAGAAGGACTCGATGAAATGGGTGTATTGGTTCCCTTTGTCTCTCAAAGGCACAGCTGCCAAATGGCTGGCTTCCTATGACCTTAGCCAGTTTGCAACTTTTGAAGAGTTAGCGAACTACTTTATGCAGAGATTCTCGCATAACGTAGAAGTCACACCAACTTTAAACACCTTGAGGGATATAAAACAAGGTGTGAATGAAGACGTACATACGTTCATCCGTTCGTTGGAGGTCTCTCCTAGGACAAGTGCGAGAGCCAATATCCGAAGGATGTGCAATCATGCTCATCCTGGATAATTTTAAAAACGAGTTGAAAACCCTTTCTCGCTTCACGAAATCTCAACTTTCCACAAGTTGATAAAAAAAGCATCCCTTTTCGAAACAAATTTGAAGAAAGGGGTGTATCATTACGTGAAATAAAACTTGCAATCATACAAACAAAACCAGGACCCTTCACCATATGGGCATTTGATATCATAGGACCCATCTCCCCAATTGCATCGAATGGACATAGGTTCATTTTAGGAGCCACCAAATATTTTTCTAAATGGGTTGAAGCTACCTCCTTGGCTAATATCCAAGGACAACATGTAGTGGCATTCATTAAGAAAAATATCTTGGCTCGATTTGGAGTTTTAAGGGACCTAGTGTCGGATAATGGCACTCATTTCAAGAATTAAAAGATGGAAAAGTTATGTAATACCTATGGCATAACTCAACACTTTTTATCGCCCTACTACCCTCAAGGCAATGGCCAAGCTGAAGCCACAAACAAGACTCTCATAAGCATCATTGAGAAAACCTTAGCGAAGGGTAGGACATGGCATGAGAAGCTTGATGAAGCCTTATGGGCTTATAGGACTTTCATCCAAACACCCACAAATGCCACACGATTCTAGTTGGTCTATGGTACAAATGCCATACTCCCCATTCATACCAAATTGCATTCATTTCATACATGACTTGCACTCGACCTCCCCATAGAGACTTTGTAACATGTTAGAATGGCTGAGCTTGACCTATTAGATGAGAAGAGGCTCCTTGCCATGAATCATGCATATGCATACCGGCAAAGGACAACCCGACATTATGAAAAGCATATGAAGGCTCGCCACTGTAAACACCTTAAAATCCCACGATTTTATAAAACATACTTGGTTTACAAAATCAAATCCAAAAAGGCACTTTGAGTTCTGAAAACCCAGGAGCTTTACCAAAACCCTGTAAATTTATTTTAAACCCTTTAAATATTGTTTTGAAACCTGTAAATAGTGTTTTGAAGCCCCGTATCGAATATGAGTTTTTAAACCTGGGCTAAGCCCCATTTTCCCAAGAAACCAAAGACAAACAGGTGAAGCATACGAAGACGATACCTGATCGAGAAGCAGCCCAACAAGTGGCTCACGAAGGCCAATTCTAGAAGTAGGCTCAGAAGCAGTTTCTAGAACCCAGAAGAGCATCCTGGCCTGATAAAAGTCAGATTCAAAAGGCGAAAGGAAGGCCCAGATCCAAAGTAGGTTGCAAGCCAGGAGCACCAAGCAGCCAGATTGACCATCCTCATCTAAGCATCAAGAATCTAAACCAAAAAAATAACAAATGAATAGAAACAGAGTCCAAAAAGGCAAAAAGGAGTCCGGATGACAAAGATTGGGGAAACCCAACACTAGACGGAGCATTGATGAAGCCAGGGCCCGCACAGATCATCCGCCTCGAAAAGCCAAAAAGGACCATCCAGAGAAAATTTGGATTGGATCTAGACCATAAATATCCAGATCCAAATCCAAATAGTGAATAGTGTTTGGATTTGGGTCGATCCAAATAGTGTTTGGATTTGGATTGGATCCAAATAGTGTTTGGATTGGATCAGATCTGGACCAAAATATCCATATCTATATCCATACAAATGTTGGATTTGGATCGGATACGGATATCAAAATATCCGAGATCCAAGATCCAGATCTAAATAGTGTTTGGATTCTTGGCATCCCATAAAACATTCTCATCCATCTGTTGTCATACTTCCAGTTCAACAAAAAGACAAGACCGTGTTTTTGCAGAGAGCATAAGTCTCTCTATATCAACAATGTTTATGGGGCTTAAGAATAAAACGTTATCCCACTGAAACTATTGATGATCTTTTTGATCATGTATTAGACTTTCTTTATGTTATATTCAAATGTGCGCGTGTGTATTGGTTTATGAATTATGCTTAAAGCTGAGGTTTCAATTTGTTGGCAGAGAGGGAGGATTTTGAATGAAATGCTTAATCCGGTGAAATTGAAGAGAACACAGCAATGAAGTTTATGAGAATTGGAAACAGGCCAAACACTTTCTTAACAAAAGAGGCGATCAGGTAAGCATCTCAAGATTTCTCTATCGAATTAGAAAGGTTTCTCTCTCTATTATATGTGGAAGACTAAGACACACCTAACCTTCACAATCTCGTCAACTAAAGAGAGAGAAGCACTTAGAGAACCTCTCGTTAGAGAAACCTTCGTGTTCTGCTTCTTCTCGGTCACGATCAAGCAAGCTTCTATCGCATTAGAGAAGCTATCCCCTGTTCGTTACTAAGGTTGTGAACCCACTACAAATTATCTGTCTCACAGAGATTAGACAGTAAGGAATCATTTTCCTTCAAGGAAATCTCTTCTCATTTTGAATCATTTGTTATTTTTAAAAATTCCATGTTTTTAATCATTAGGAAAATATTGGGTTCCCAACAAGTCCTAGATAATATTCCTTCGTATTGGTTCTTGGAATATCAAAATATTATCCGGTAAGCTAATAAAGGTGGTAGATACTATGATTCGGAGAAAGATTCATATGGTATGTTTACAAGAGACAAAATGGGTTGGAGAAAAAGCAAATGAGATAGAGGATACTGATTTTAAATTATGGTACTCAGGTAAAGAAAAAGCTCAAAATAGAGTTGGTATTATCATAAATAAAGATTTAAAGAATAGCGTAGTAGACATACAGCGATATGGTGACCGAATCATAACGTTGAAATTAGTGTTAGGAGGAAAGGTTTTGAATATAGTTTGTGCTTACGCACCCCAAGTAGGACTAGAAGATAGTATAAAAACAACTTTTTGGGAAGAGTTAGATAAGGTGATTCAAAAGATTCCACAAAGGGAGATGATTTGTTTAGGAGGAGACTTAAATAGACATGTTGGTAAAGAGGCATTAGGATATCAAGGGATTCATGGAAACTTTGGTTTTGGGGATATAAATGAGAAAGGTAGGGAGATTTTAAATTTTGCTATGGCATTTTATCTCTTTATAGTCAATACAATCTTTAAAAAACGAGATGAACATTTAATTACTTATAAGAGTAGCTTATCACAAACACAAATTGATTACTTTATTTGTAGAAGAAAAGATAGAGCATGTTGTAAAGATTGCAAGGTAATTCCAGGAGAAAGCTTAACCACCCAACATCGACTTTTAGTTATGGATTTACAAATAAAAAAATGGACAAAGAAGAAAAGAGTGCATCGAGCTATTCGGACTAAATGGTGGAACCTTAAAAGCGAGAAAGAAGATATATTTAAACAGAAAGTCCTTAAAGGAGATGTTTGGAATTATGTTGGTATACCCTGTGATATATGGAATAATATGGCTATACATATTAGAAAAGTGGTGAAAGATGTGTTAGGTGTATCTAAGGGAGGTGTACCGGCACAAAAAGAAGCTTGGTGGTGGAGTGAAGTAGTGCAAAATAAAATCAAGGCAAATAGGGCATGTTACAAATTACATTATGCTAAGAAAACTAGTGAAACTTTAGAGGCTTATATGAAAGCAAAGAAGGAAGCGAAAAAGGCCATGAGTGAAGCAAAAGCTAAAATTTGGGAGGATTTATATAAAAAACTCAACTCAAAAGAGGGTGAAAGAGATATTTTTAGGATAGCTAGGGTTAGAAATAAGAAAACTAAAGATCTTAATTATGTTAGATGCATTTAGGACGAGGATGAAAAAATTCTAGTGGCAAATGATGATATAAGAAATAGATGAAAAAACTATTTTTATAAGCTTTTTAATGAAAATAAAGATGTTAGTATTAGCTTAGGAGAGTTAGTCAAATTAGAAAAGTATATAAACCACAATTTCTACCAACGTATTCAAAAGAATGAAGTCAAAGAGGCTCTTAAACATATGAAGTGTGGTAAATCGGTAGGACCAAATAATATTCCTATACAAGTTTGGAAAATACTAGGAGAAATAGGAATCACTTGGCTCACAAGACTATTTAATGAAATATGGAAAAACCAAAAGATGCCCAAGGAATGGAGAGCAAGTACACTTATACCTAACGAATTATCGAGGTATCAAGTTAATGAGCCATACTATGAAATTGTGGGAAAGAATTATCGAACGTAGGTTAAGACAAGTATCAAGTACGACAGAGAACCAATTTGGATTCATGCCAGGCAGATCTACTGTTGAAGCGATTCATCTTTTGAAACGTCTTATGAAACATTTTAGAGCAAAAAAGAATGACCTTCACATGATATTTATTGATCTAGAAAAAGCTTATGATAGAGTACCAAGGGAGGTTTGTTGGAGAACTTTGAAAAAAAGAGGTATCCCATTGACATACATTAACCTTATAAGAGACATGTATGATGGTGCAAAAACATGTGTGAAGACTCGTGAAGGAATGACAAACTTCTTTGAAGTTAATATTGGGTTACATCAAGGATAAACTTTAAGTCCATACTTATTTATAATGGTGATTGATGAGTTAACAAAACATATTCAAGATGAAGTACCTTGGTGTATGTTATTTGCAGATGACATTGTATTAGTGGAGGAGTCTAATGAAAAAGTTAATAGAAAATTGGAACTATGGAGAGAAACATTAGAAAGCAAAAGCCTCCGACTTAGTAGAACAAAGACAGAATATATGGAATGTAAGTTTGATTATTTGGTTACCTTAGAGGACATAGAAATTAAAATTGGCACACATTGCATCCCCCAAAAGGAAAGTTTTAAATACCTAGGGTCAATTTTTCAAAGTGATGGAAGAATTGATAGAGATATTACGCATAGAGTTAATGCTGGTTGGTTAAAATGGAGAGGAGCATCAGGTATTCTTTGTGATAAGAAGATACCATTAAAGTTAAAAGGTAAATATTATAGAGCAGCAATTAGGCCTGCCATGTTTTATGGTTCTAAGTGTTGGGCAGTTAATCATCAACATGTACAAAAGATGTTTGTGACAGAAATGAAGATGTTGAGATGGATGAGTGGACATACAATAAAAGACTGTATACATAATGAGGTTATTAGAAACAAATTAGGAGTGACACCAATAGAGAATAAAATGAGAGAATATCGTTTAAGATGGTTTGGACATATAGAAACAAGATCAAAAGAAGAACATGTAAGAAGGTATGAAAAACTAAATTTGGAAAGTATTAAAAGAGCTACAGGACGACTACAAAAGTGTTGGAAAGAAACAATAAAGAATGATCTAGCTTATTGTGAGTTAACTGCTAACATGGCACATGATAGGGATCTGTGGAAACAAAGAATTCATGTAGCCGACCCCGTCTAGTATGGGAAAAAGCTTAGTTGTTGTTGTTGTTGATTCAATTCGAACTGTCTGAATATTTTTCCCAACACTGCTTGTGTCACACCCGCTCGAGTCGCGACCACGACCGGCCCGAGCTGATGCCACGTGGCCGCTTCTCGCACCAGCGTGATGGTGAGCAGTAACCAAATACCGTACTAATTTAATGCAAACTCAAGAAATATCTAACTGAAATAAATATTTATATCGAAGTTTTAAACAACACATCCAAAATGGTGTGGGGCCTACCTAACAATAACCCCGAATAAAAGACTTTCTAAATCATTTGATACTTATTATACCATCTAAAATAAAAATACAGCTCTATCAAACTCCTACTCTGCTCCGTGTGCCTTCGAAGTGCTAGCTTCAAGATGAGCTGTAAAATAATAGGGTGAGCTCCTATACATAGCTCAGTAGGGAGGTTAAATATATTTAAATAGAAAACATACTAAAAGCATGCATAGTTCGCAATCATTTCATAGCAAAGCACATTTACCTTTAAATCATGATATCAAATTCATACGCATACACTAACACACACGCACACACATCATTAGTTATGATAATTACAGCTCATACTGTGTCTGCCCCAATGGGAGTCATCCGGCCCTCCCTAACGTGACCTCGGTAACCCTGTCCACAACGGTAACCATGCCGACTCTCACGGCAGAGTGCCTGGGAACACACCCTATATTCGCCCCAAGCCGGATCGCCCGAGGGACCTGCAAGTTTCTAGAGACCCCACACAAACCACACAAGTACGACTCATATATTCACACATCATTACATTTCTAAAACCAATTACAGTTCATCACATTCACAAATCATATCCAGATTCACGAATATCCAAAATCAAACTCATATCCACAAAATATTTAAACAACATTTAAATACCATGTTCATACAACACATGCATATCAAAACATGCACTTTATCAAACAATGTCATAAACATGTTCTATTTGAAAAGCATATCAAATAACCCATAATTGTGAATAACATTTCATAAACATTAATAAAAAATTTATCAATCATGCACATTTAAATCTATCTAAAACAGTAAAATCACAATCCTCAAACCTCCAATCCAAGCCCAAAACGATGATTTTCAACAAGCTTTTCATAAAAAATTAGAAAGAAAAATGAAAATCTGAAAAAAAAAACATTGAACTCACTGGATTTCGGCCGACTCCTCCTGTTTTCCGGCTAGTTCAAGGCTGCCTAGCTCCTTGGAAAAAGGCACTATGAAGGGCCCTTTTTAAAGGCACTTCATATCCGCCCCCATTTGCGCAATAACGCTCAATGTTACATTCTACCCCCCTTAAAGAAATTTTGTCCTCAGAATTTAGAAAGTACTTGAAGAGATATGGATACTTCTCTCACATTTCATCTTCGAGCTCCCAAGTAGCCTCGCTCGATAAATGATTACTCCAATGTACTTTTACTATCCTCAAAACTCGATGACGTAAGACTTGTTCATTTCTATCTAAGATGGTTATGGGTATCTCTTCATAAAACAAATCTTCATGTATGTGTAGCGGCTCGACCTCAATGATATGTGAGGGATCAGAAACATACTTTCGCAACATGGATATGTGAAATATATTATACACTCTAATCAATGACAATGGCAAGTCCAATTGGTAACCCACATCTCCAACTCGAAAACTATTGTTATATATAAATTCTATCAATAGTAAAAATCCATCCCAACAACCGGTTTGCTCTATAACACAAGCTCTCAACAAGTCCTCCAATGGACTGAATCGTCCTTTCGGTTTGACCATCTGTTTGTGGATGGTAGCGAAGAACAGAGCGTAAGCTTTATTCCCAACACTTCTTGTAAACTATTCCAAAACCTTGATGTAAATCGTGGATCTCGATTAGAAATAATCTTGGATGGTACACCATGAAGTCTAACAATTTCATGGATGTACACTTGGAGCCAACTTCTCCATTTTTAATCGGCAAAAAGTGTGCCAACTTTGTAAACCAATCAATAATTACCCGGATAGAATCGTGACCTTTCGAGTTTTTGGTAGTCCGATTACGAAATCCATTGCTATGTCATCCATTTCCACTCAAGAATAGGCAAAGGTTGCAACATTCCCGATGGTCTTTGATGTTCCACTTAGCCTTCGACAAACTAAATAGGATGATATATATTCGGTGACATCCCTCTTCATTCCTTGCCACCAATACAATTGTTTCAAGTATTGATACATCTTTGTGGCTCTTGGATCACATACTCAACTTACTCTGTGAGTTTCATCCAAAATCAATTTCCTAAGTTCGGATCATTTGGTACACAAACTCTCCTTTAAACTTGAGAATTCCATCGGTACCTTCACTAAATTCTAATTACGCCCTTGGCTCTTTGCTTCCTTTGCTTCTTGCAAAATGCGATCCTTTGTTTTGTCCTACCCGTATTCTATTCATTAAATCATTTGAAATGGTGATCATATTTAAACACGTCTTCCTCGGTGTCAACTTCACGGATAGACGCGTATCCCAAAAATTCTTCTCGAGTTCTTTTCTCCTTAATCATCATAACAAGGCATTAGCGTTTTCCTACTTAAAGAATCCGCTTCAACATTCGCTTTCCGGGATGATATTGCAAGCTGAAAGTCATAGTCCTTGAAACTCTAGTCAACACCTTTGTCTCATGTTCAACTCTTTTAGTCAAATAGATACTTCAAACTTTTATGATCACTAAAGATAATGAACATGGCCCATATAGAAAAATGTCTCCATACTTTCAATGCAAACACTACTGTTGCTAATTCCAAATCATGAGTGGATAATTCTCTCTCATGCACTTTCAACTAGCTAGGAAGCATACGCTACAACCTACGGTTGCATAAGTACACATCCTAATCCTTGGTATGAAGCATCATAATATACTTCTAAAATTTTCTATTCGGATCAAGTAGAATCAAAACCGGTGAAGTAGTCGAGTTTTCTTCTTCAACTCTTGAAAACTTTCTTCACATCATCGGTCATACAAAAGGTTGATTCTTTCGTGTAAGTAGGTAAGAGGCAAAGCTATCTTCGAAAACCCCTTTATAAACTTGATAATATCCTGACTAGCCCAATAAAACTACGGATCTCGATACGAGTCTTTGGTCTTTCCCACTGCATAACTACTTTCTCCACTTTGAAGCATCAACTTCAATTCCTTCCTCCAGATATGATGTGTCCTAGAAATTGAACTTCGCTTCAACCAAAATTCACATTTGGACAACTTTGCATATAACTTATTCTCTTTCAAAATCTGAAGAACCACTCTAAGATGTTTCGACATGTTCCTCTGACTTCGAGAATAAATCAAAATATCATCAATAAAGACAACAATAAACTTATCCAAGTATGAATGGAAAATTCGGTTCATAAAGTCCATAAATATTGAAGGTGCATTAGTCACACCAAAGGCATCACTTAATATTTGTAATGCCCATAACGTGTCCGAAACGCGAGTTTGGGAATATCCTCCACTTTTACATGTATGCGGTGATAACCGGAACGTAAATCAATCTTAGAAAATATTGCGGCTCCTTGCACTGATTGATCCATCAAATCATTGATTCTTGGTAGTGGATATTTGTTCTTAATCGTAATCTTGTTCAACTATCGGTAGTCTACACATAGACGAGAAGTCCATCCTTCTTCTTTACAACAGCACCGGAGCTCCCTATGGTGATACACTTGGTCTCACAAATTGCTTTTCCAATAAATCCTCCATTTGTTTCTTAAGCTCTACCAACTCTCTTTGGCGACGACATCCTGCGGGCGCCGTAGATAGGTCGACTCCGGTGCTAAATCAATAGAGAACTCAATTTCTCTTTCCGGTGGTAGTCCGGTATATCTTGGGAAATACCTCGGAAATTCATTAACTATACTGATATCATTTAATAACTTCTCTTTGGCACAAGACTGCATAACAAATGCTAAGTATCCTTCGCATTTGTTTCATATATAATTATATGCTTGAAGAGCAGATATAACAGATATTGGGTTCTCTTCTCATTGACCTTGAAAAATGAAAGTAGTCTCTCGAGGAATAGAGAAAGTAATCTCTCGCTTCTTGCAATCAATCACAACACGGTTCCTAGATAATCAATCCATACCCAAAACTACATCGTAGTTCGAGATCTCCAACAAAACCAAGTCGGCTCTCAAGTCATGACCACCAACCAATACAGAATAATCTAGCAAAATCTGATGCGACACAATAACATCTCCATTAGAGAAACATATAGAGAATCTATCTAATGGTTTTGGGTCTAAACTCGTATGACTTACAAAAGTAGGTGAAACAAAGCAATGCTTACATTAGAGTCAAATAAAACACGCGGAAGCAAACCACAAACTGATAAGGTACTAATAACCAAATGAGAGGTACTTGACTCACGACCCTCTACAGCATAAATGCGGCCCTGATTAGTTACTTGAGGGTGAGGCAATCGAGGTGGTCCTTATTGACGAACAGGTACCGGAGGACGAGGAGGCCCCATAGTGCTTCCCTGAATTGAAGAAGAAGTAAAATACGCAGCCCGTGGATAATCAACCTTACGATGACCGAACTCTTTACATATGAAACAACGACCTCTCATGTGTTCCTTCTATACACTGCTAAATGTCTGAGTCTGAACTTGCTTAAAGTTCTTCTTTGAAGGACAGTCTCTAGCTCTATGACCCGTGCCTCTACAATTATAACATGTAATCCCACGATTTTGTTGGTTATTTTGCTCACGTGAAGGCCCACTTCTCGCCTGAGTCTGACTACCCCTATTTATCCACTGATGAGCTTGGGTTGGTTTACTCTTCTTCATGCCTTCATGTGAGTTGCCAAAAGTCGGTTCTGCTGGCCTCTTCTTACCCTTATAATGCAAAATATCTGTCTCTACATGAGTAGCAGCAGCTTATAATTCATCAATATCTATATATATCTTTCCTCTTAGTGACTTACGGATCGGATCAGAAAGTCCTCAAAAATACTTATTTGCTCGTGCCTCAAGAATTACCATACCCGAGTCAAACTGTGACAACCTTAGGAATTGGTTGGTATATTCTCTCACAGACAAATTGTCCTGCTGCAGTTGATTAAATTCAAGTTATAAACGCATCCGATCATTGTGACAAAAGAAATGACTGAAAAATGTCTTCTTAAATGCCTCCTAAGTCCACAGAGTGCTACGAGTCACTTTCTGTGCTCTTCACCACTGTTTTGCATTTCTTTCGAAAAGACTCGATGCCAACTGCACCCTCCTCTCCTCATCGGTAGGAGCCAATATGTCGAAAGCATTTTCCAGTTTGTCAATCCACTCATAGGGTTCCAATGGGTCTGTAATTACTCATTTTAACTCCTTACAACCGTTCTTTGTCAAGTGTTGAATGGTTATAGTGGATTCTCTCGGAACGTATTGCAATAAGTTGATCATTTGACCAAATAATATCGTTGCATCTTGACTATCTTGTACAAGTGGAATATGTGGTGGCTCTATAGATCCTTGAGGTATACCAGATGGTGCCTCCATAGCTACAGCAGATCCATGCGATGACATTTCCTCGTTATCATCACTCATAACGCTTAGAATTAAGTTAAGATCCAATCCTCGTGGGTCCTACAAATAATTACAACATTATATTTCAACGATTAACTCACTATTAAATATACTTTAACAACCTTAGGCTCTAATACCAAGTTGTCACACCCACTCGAGTCGCGACCACGACCCGACCCGAGTCGATGCCACGTGGCCGCTTCTCGCACGGGCGTGATGGTGAGCAATAACTAAATACCGTACTAATTTAATACAAACTCAAGAAATATCTAATTGAAATAAATATCTATATCGAAGTTTTAAACAACACATCCAAAATGGTGCGGGGCCCACCTAACAATAATCCCGAATAAAAGACTTTCTAAATCATTTGATACTTATCATACCATTTAAAATAAAAATGCAGCTCTATCAAACTCCTACTCTGCTCCGTGTGCCTTCGAAGTGCTAGCTTCAGGATGAGCTGTAAAACAATAGGGTGAGCTCCTATACATAGCTCAGTAGGGAGGTTAAACATCTTTAAACAGAAAACATACTAAAAGCATGCATATTTCGCAACCATTTCATAGCAAAGCACATTTACCTTTAAATCATGATCTCAAATTCATACGCATACACTCTCACACACGCACACACATAATTAGTTTCAATAATTACAACCCATACTGTGTCTGCCTCAAAGGCCACGAGAGTCGTTCGGCCCTCCCTAGTGTGACCTCGGTAACCTCGTCCATGATGGTAACCACTCCGACTCTCACGGTAGAGTGCCTGGGAACACACCTTGTATTCGCCCCAAGCCGGATCGCCCGAGAGACCTACAAGTCTCTAGAGACCCCACACAAACCACACAAGTATGACTCGTATATTCACACATCATTACATTTCTAAACCCAATTACAGTTCATCACATTCACAAATCATATCCTGATTCATGAATATCCAAAATCAAACTCATATCCACACAACATTTAAATACCATGTTAATACAACACATGCATATCAGAATATGCACTTTATCAAACAACGTCATAAACATGTTCTATTTGAAAAGCATATAAAATAACCCATAATTGTGAATAACATTTCACAAACATTAATAAAACATTTATCAATCATGCACATTTAAATCTATCTAAAACAGTAAAATCACTTCTAGCTTGGTTCTGTAAAAGAATGCATAACTCCCTACTTGAAGGAGCACTAAGATCCAGTCCCCAAGCTGCTGGGCCTCTCTTATCACCACCAAATCCTCTAATTTTAATCTCTAAACAATTACAAATAATTGAAACATTAAAATTTATTTAACTATAAGTCTAACGAAACAAACTATATCCGAATCGGATCCCAAACCGGATCCATTTAAGCTATCCAAGATCCAAATTGATACCTAGATCCATATCTGATCCAAATGAGTGACACAATAGGTAGCTTGTGTCACTGTATCAACACAGAACCCATAATTATTGACACAGTTCTTATTCCAAACCCAAAAACCCATTTCAAGACACGACCCAAACTAGACCCGTTTCTGACATAGAACTTGACATAGAACCTATTTTGACACAGAACTGGTTCTTAACACACGACACGAGGACACGACATGAACCAGTGTCGGTTCATGACAATTCAGACATGACACGACATGGAAATGAGGGACATGCCCAAAAGTTTTTTTTTTTTCGACATCATCATGAGTTTCTGGCGAATCACAACCGTTTTCCAGCCAAATCGACGCCATTGCTTACCTACCCCACTAAAACGCTTAGTTCTACCTCAAACCTCCAATCAAAGCCCAAAATGATGATTTTCAACAAGCTTTTCATCAAAAATTAGAAAGAAAAATGAAAATCTGAAAAAAAATAACATTGAATTCACCGCATTCCGGCCGACTCCTCCTATTTTCTGGCTAGTTCAAGGCTGCCCAGCTCCTTGGGAAAAGGCACTATGAAGGGCCCTTTTTAAAGGCCCTTCATATCCCCCCCATTGGGCGTTACTGCACAGCTTGTGCAGTAACGCTCATGCGTTACTATAACGCTCTACGTTATAGCTTGGGTTATGAACAATAATCTCCAGTTTATTGCAAGATGTGTCCAATACCAAAAGCTGCTATGCAGATGTTGAGGATATGAGAGATAACGGTCCAACCCGACCCAAAGTGGTTCATGGACCAATACATTCCCGCCCAACCATATCTCTGACACGAAATTCTTGCAACAACAGATTGCGCTTGGCCCATTTGATCGATTTCCCACAACTAATTTATGGAAGGCTTTCATTATTAATTATTTAGTTACAGATGATTTGAATACTTTATTTTGTTGGGATTATTGCAGATTCATTCCTTTGGAAATGCCTAGCGACCTCACCATACATGTCAACAATACAAAGTATCTTTTGCACAAGGTGCATGTAATTCCAGATTTTTTTTTCTTTCACAATTTTCTTAAAGTCAGTGATTGTTGTCTGCCACCTAGATTTCTGCATAGACCCACTTTATATCTGAAAACGTTGGGTAAGATATGAAGTTAAATTATGGATCTTACATAATCCAACATCATGCATAGATATATTTACCAAGTCCATTTTCGGATATAGCCCAACTAATTTAATTCAAGATCCAACCAATTTAATTGAATTGAACTTTTCAGGGCCTAGATTTAATGCATCCCTCTAAGATCCACTTCTCTCTCTCTCTCTCTCTCAGCACAATACTTGTATCCTTATGAGAAAAGTGTCACATCTACTTTAAAGGGTGTGAGGGGCCTTCCAGGCCTCCTTTTACCCTGCATCTTCATCCTTAAAGTGCGCACGGTCAATAAGCTGATTCTCCACATAGAAAAGTTTTAATTTTTTCTTTTTACTTTTAAACTATGGGAAAACTATAGTAATTCGTTCCCCTTGACAAATATTAAATATTACTTGTTTGTTTCACCACCTGAAAGTAGGTTCATATGAATTCAGCACATTTCACCATGAGAACCTCGACAAAAAAGGAAAAAAAAAGAAAAGAAAAGCAAGATTATTTTCTACATAATGCAGTTTCCGTTGCTTTCCAAGTGCGGGCTCCTACAAAGGGCATGTGACCCAACAATATCAGAGAATCAAGCCATTTCCCTTCACGAGATTCTTGGTGGGGAGGAAGCATTTGAGCTATGCATCAAGTTTTGCTATGGCATTTCACTCTACCTTAGCGTACATAACATAGTCAAGGGACTATGTGCTTCACATTTTCTACAAACGACTAAAACAAAATGGAAATTTCATTGCCAAGTTGGAATTCTTTGGTTCATTCATCTTACAATCTTAGAAAGATCCAATTATTGCTCTTCAATCCACCAAGAGACTCTCAACATGTTCAGAGAACCTCAACATAATAGGTAGGTGTATCCATGCGATTGCGAGAAAGGTCAAGTCCGACTTGACGAATGTGATATGGTCTTACACTTACACTAGGCCTGGGTTTAGCCTTGTAGATGTGAAAATTTTACTCCAAAGCCTATGTAGAGACTTGAAGTAATTTTTCAATCTACTTCGCTTTGCACGAGCGTGCCAGCTAGTTTCACTTAAACTAGCAAAATTGTATTTCTGACTTCAAGTAGTGATTGTGGGAAAGCAAGATCTTTTCGTCTTAGGCTTTCTTGAATCGGCACTCAAGAGTCAGCCGACGCTTTGAGGATTGATTTAAATAGGGTGTGTGTTTCCAAAATTCACTTTAGAGTCAATTTGAATCAAACAAAACGTGCACTTGATCTAAGGAATGAAAAACTTTCCAAGTTCTGAAAAACAAAAACTGGTTCTATTTTCAGAGCTCGTTTTCAGATTTTTTTAAACAACTTCAGATCTCCAAAATTCATGAAAATTTTACAGTATGTAAATCAGAATGTGAGATCCTAGAACTATTTTTATTTTATTTTTGTGTGCTGTGATTTTACAAAACTAAATCTAAGAAATGTCTCTGCTTAGGCGTTCGGAACCTATCTGTTATAGAAATATAGAGGTCTAAAGAAACTTCTGTATTTCGGTACACAGAACTCCGATTTTTATAAATTTAGTCTTGTTAGAAAGCTATAGATGTCAGCTTTCTAATGAGACTAGTTTCAATATATTTGGCTTAATAAAGATAAAGTTAAGGTATGATTACCCAACCTCTATTGCAAGAAACACAGACTGGATATACTTGGTTCTGAATTTGTCCGATTTTTTCCAATTTTAATTACATGTCTGCCCGACCCTAAAATTCTTGAAAATTTTATTATGTGGGCTTATGTATGAGGATTCGGTGTACAAATTTTAGATTATTTGGAGAAGGGATATGGAAATAAAAAATACAACATCATACATATGTAGGATGGTGAAAACAAAATTTATGTGTTTAAAACATACATGAATTCATTTGTCTGAAATTAAAGACTAATCACAGCAAATTCAAAGGAAATGACTGAAGAAAATTGAATTGAAATATGTTTATAGTTTAAGTATAGAGGGGATTAGAAGATATAAGAAGATATATCATATAGAGAGGTAGGAGAAACTTGAAATCAAACACGTAGAATGCGTAAATGTAAAGAAATGAAATGGAAAGCATTACTACTCTATTACAATATGGAGGGAAACTAATGCTCCAATAATACAACCCCTTTTAAATTGAATGAGAATAAAGAGAGATTGAAATAAGCTAGGGAAAGAAATTAAATCTCAAAATTGGACTTTAATGGGCACCGGGTGTAGATGAGGTAGGAAGGACTCATTCCTTCCTTCTCTTCTCCCTTCTCTCCCTCTCTCTCTTAGGCTCCCTCTACACGTCCTTCAATGCTGGAAATGAGCCCCCAAGAGCTCCTTTTATAGGCTTCAAGGGGGAAGGCCTAGAGTCTTCCACGAGTTGGATTGGGCCAAGGTTCTTTGGCCCAAGCTTTAATCCGACCCTATGGCTGGCCCCATGTGTTCATGTGGGCCTTGTGATGGTCCCCCCTTGGGTCATGGGTCAGCCAAGGTGGGTTGGGTATAGGTGACTGGATTAGGCAAGGCCAAAGTGGTTCGATCAAGGTATGTTCGATCAATTAAAGGGAGGATGGATTGGCCATGGTGGGTTTGGTTGGCTAGGTGCAGTCGGCTAGGTTCTCCTTCGGGGCAACCTTTGATGAGGCATTTGATGGAACCGTGCCTTGACTTGTCTTGAGTCTTCCCTTAGCCATGTCCTAATCTTCTTAAGCCATTGCATTAAGTTATTCCATATCTGAGTTCAAACCATCTTGTTCATCATTGAGTGCAACTCGAATCTTAGTCTCTATGCTCTTGATTTGGCCCAGCTCGTCTTGTTCAACCTTCAGTGAAAGAACTGGAGTCTTGCTTTTGATGGTTGATCATGGCCTTTATCCGTTCTTTGCTTCAATCTTTTACTAGGTCGGACCTTGAATCCTCGACATTACTTTCGTTCATTTGTTTTTGATCTATACTGCATTTTCTTAGCCTCTCTTTTTCAAAACTTGATTTCAAAATTTCCAATTTAAAACCTTTTAGATCCCTTAAAATTTGCAAGCTCTAAATCAGGAATTTTTTAAAAACAAGCTTATTGGTTTGGAAATTCTACAGCAGGTTGGGCTATATTTTGAAAACAATTTTGTATGAATGGGAAGTATGGCATTTGTACCATAGACCAACTCAAACGGTGTGGCATTTGTCAGTGTATGGATGGAAGTCCTATAAGCCCATAAGGCTTCATCTAACTTCTCATGCCATATCCTACCCTTCTCTAAAGTTTTCTCAATGATGCTTATGAGAATTTTGTTTGTGGCTTTAGCTTGGCCGTTGCCTTGAGGGTAGTAGGGTGATGAGAAGTGTTGAGTAATGCCATAGGTATTACATAACTTCTCCATCTTCTCATTCTTGAATGGAGTGTCATTATCTGACACTAGGTCTCTTGGAACTCCAAATCGAGCCAAGATATTTTTCTTAATGAATGTCACTACATATTGTCCTTCGACATTAGCCAAGGAGGTAGCTTCAACCCATTTAGAAAAATATTTAGTGGCTCCTAAGATGAACCTATGTCCATTTGATGCAGTTGGTGAGATTGGTCCTATGATGTCAAATGCCCACATGGTGAAGGGCCATGGACTCACGATGGAATGCAAGGTAGACGATGGAATATGAATGGCATTTCCATGCACTTGACATTGATGACATTTTCTAACATGATCATGACAATCTTGCTTCAAAGTGGATCAAAAATAACCTGCTCTAAGTATTTTCATGGCCATCATATTTGCATTGACATGACCTTCACATTCCCTATCCTGGAATTCATGTATAATTATCCTAGCCTAATCAAGATCCACACATCTCAACAAGATACCGGTAAAACTCTTTTTGTAAAGAACCTCTCCCAAAATCATACATCGGGTTGAAATTTTTTGAATAAAAGCTTTATCTTTAAAGGAAGCAAATTTGGGAAATCCTTCATTTTCTAAAAAGTTTTTAATGTCTTCAAACCAAGGTTTTTCAATTGAATTTTGGTCATTTTGGCAAATTGCTAAATCATGGGTAGATGAAGTGGGCAAATGTAGGATCTCTGGGGATCGAGTGCCTATAGTGGGGTCGATTCTTAGAGATGACCCTAAGGAAAAGAGGGCATTGGCTATGGTATTGTCTTCTCTACCTATGTGAGTGAGTGTGCATGATTTGAAAGAATCGACCAACTAGGTGACCAATTTGTGGTATGAAATGAGTTTTTCATTTTTGACTTGTCAAATTTTTGAAACTTGATTTACAATAAGCATAGAATCTCCAAAGACATACACGATGCCCCTAGATTTTTCAAAAGTTTTAGGCCTTGTATGAGTGCTTCATATTCAATCATATTATTTGAGCATAGAAAATCTAATCGGAATGCAATTGGTGTTTCTCCCTTCTCTTTGGATATGAGAATGATTCCCACGCCTGCCCCTTGTTGATTCTTTGCCTCATTAAAGTACATTTTCCATACTTGATATTCATTACAACAATTTGATAAAATATGGTTTTGAAATTCATTTGCAAAAATGCCTTCATCGGGCATTTCATCAAGTATGGGATATGTATCTTCAAGGGGTAACTCAGGCACATGATCGGCTAGGGCTTGTCCCTATAAACATGAAAATTTCCACTCCCAGTTTAGCAAACTTGAAGTGAACCTTTTTGTGCCTACGCTTGCGCGAGCATGCCAGCTAGCTTATTCAAACTAGCGAAGATTTTAAAAGGATTTTCTGACTTTGGCGATTGTAGGCAAGCATACTCTTTTTGCTTTAAACCTTCTTGAACCGATGCTCAAGGGTCAGTTTAAGCACTTAGAAACCTCGACTTCAAAACAAGTATTTACTTCAAACGATAAGTGTTTTTGAATGAATACGCTTCGTGCACTCTTTGCCAATTTTATTATGGGGTTGGATGGCCCTAAGTTTTTTGCAAGTTTTAATTGTTCAGGCCTGATGTGTGTGTGGAATGTGTGGCCTAGTTTCAACGTGATTTGAGCGAGTGTTCGAGGGCTTCATACGTGATGAGCGAATGCAGAGATGCTAGAATTTTTTTTAGGTTTTTGAGAACGATGATGCGAACTCATCCGAATTGAAAGTGCAGCTACTCTACTTTCACGAAAGTAAAACTCACGCAAATTGAAAGTGCAATCACTCTACTTTCACAAAAGTAAAACTCACGCGAATTAAAGTGCTTTCACTCTACTTTCACGAAAGTAAAACTCACGCGAATTGAAGTGCTTTAACTCTACTTTCAAGAAAGTAAAACTCACGCGAATTAAAGTGCTTTCACTCTACTTTCACGAAAGTAAATCTCATGCCAATTAAAGTGCTTTTACTCTACTTTCATGAAAGTAAAACTCACGCGAATTGAAGTGCTTTCACTCTACTTTCACGAAAGTAAAACTCACGCGAATTGAAGTGCTTTCACTCTACTTTCACGAAAGTAAAATTCACGAGAATTAAAGTGCTTTCACTCTACTTTCACGAAAGTAAAACTCATGCAAAATGAAATACGTATACTTAAGAAAAGAAGGAGTTTGAAGTATAGAATGATTATAACGTATATTGAGGTAGAGAGCGGAAAGGCTCGAGTGTATGTGAGTGTAAAGAGTGAAAAGGCTCAAGTGCTTGTGGGTGCGATCATGTTCATCCACCAGTTAAGAGCGAAAAGGCTCAAGTGCTCGTGGGTACGATCATGTTCATCCACCAGTTAAGAGTGAAAAGGCTCAAGTGCTCATGGGTGTGATCGTGTTCATCCACCAGTTAAGTGCTCAGTGGGTGCAATCATGTTCATGCACGAATATTACAACATGGGGAGAGGCTTCGCTCCATTAATATAACCCTAATGGCTTCATCAGGGCCTTAGTTTCATTTTACATTTTTGAAGTTGAATTTGACTTTTGAAATGGACATCGGGTTCGATCCTCTGTCTCGCTTTTATCCAGATAGGCTGGGCCTGTCCTTCACTTTTTGACCTAATCTCGAGTTGGATTTTGGATCGGGTTTCACCTGTCCGTTTGAGCTATTTTGCATTCCTTGGATTTTTGACTTTGAATTTAAAAACTTTATTTTGAAATATTTTCCAAAAAGGCTAAAACTTCAAAATTTTAGGGTTTTAAAGGTTCAAAAAGGCTGTGAGTGGGTTTTTGAAGTTCAGGGTTTTTTTTAAAATATCACAATTTTGGGGTGTTTATAGATGCCCCTCTTTGGCATTGATCCAAATGTATTTGGATAATGTCAAAGAAGAAAACTCCCCTTTTGTTTTCCTTCATGGATCTTTCCTCGAGAATATGAATCATCCCCGCTTTCTAAAAAAAAACCTTTTCCTTATGATCGGTAAGAGGGAATTTGCGCCAAAGGGGACTTGGCCTGTTGTGGTTCTAGTCCTAATTGGGATCATGTGCTCGACGACCTTGTGTGCATGCATGATCATGAATGGGTGACATGGATGATATGCTGGAGAACAAGATTTTCTAGAGACCCTAATCATACAATGATTGAACTTGAGAGGCTCATGAAGGCCTACTGCCCCAAATGAGTTGGTCTCATGTTGCTTGATGTTCGGGGTTTTTCCAAATTTGATTTCAAAAAAGGAAAACCTTTTTAGCTTCAATCACAAGGATTTCTAGCTTCTTATGTTTCCTTTCACTTGAGTCTTAATACCTACTACTTAGTAGAGGTTTTATAAGAAAACTAGGAAACATAGCAAAATTTCTATGCCTTACCCAACAACGTTTAATTCTCAAATAAAATGAGATTCAAATAAGAAGATCCTATTCTTACTCTAGGACTCTCTGAAATGAACCTTTTTCCATTGGGATAAATCGTAGGGATATGGGAAAGAGTTACCATGGTCTCTTCTAAAGCGTCCTGTGGTTTAAGGCAAAGAGACGAAAAATTTGCTCTTTTGAGCTTTTTGGTAATTCTTTCTTTTTCTTTCATAGAGGGCCTCCCATTTTGGAGGATTTTTCTTTTCGTTTTTCCCTCTTTTCTTTTTCAATCAAAGAACTATTTTCTTTCTTTTTCCCATTTTGCCTTCCTTTGAAAGGGGACTTTTGGAGGGACTTTTGTAGACACAGAAAATCTCCGCCTCCCTGGTTTCTTAGGCCTGGGGCGAATCTTTTCGTGTATCTAAGAACTATTTAGATAAACAGGGCGTGCCAGCTAGCTTATCTAAGCTAGCGAAGATATATTTTAACCTGACTTCTAACGTGGCGACTGTGAGCAAGCAAGCTCTTGTCGTCGCAGACCTTCTTGCACTGATGCGCAAGGGTCAGTCTGTACGCTTTGAAAATCGAGTTTTGGATAGAAGAACCTACAAAAGCGGTTCGAGGTGTTTGATTCGGGTCTTGTTTGTACGATTCTTAGATTTTAGATCACGTGGATTTGCACGTGCCTAAGTCTTTCTTTTTATCCCTTTATGGGCCACCTAGGTGTGTGTTATGAACACTCCACTAAATGTGGCGAATTTTGAGTGGGAGTATGGGGTTTGCTTTGATGCAATATGCGTCATAACTCGTGGTATGGCGTATATGCAATGCAAACTCACGCTACTCCAAAGGAAAAACCCGAATGTAAAGACAATGCCGAAGGGAAATGACTTGAGGGAAATGACTTGTAATGGAAATTGCTGAAGGGAAATAACCGAAGGGAAATGACTTGTAATGTAAATGCCGAAGGGAAATACGTATATAAGGTATATATGGGCCCTTACTTGGGTCTTGCAAATAAGAGCGAAGGCTCAATGTGGGTGCATGCTTGAATTGAAAGACTACACACACGACATGAAATGAAACCCAAATATAACTTGCAATATGGCCTTAACTAAGGTGTTGGGAATAAGAGCGAAAGCTCAATGTGTGTGAGTGCTTGAATTGAAGTACTACGCACACGACGTGAAATTAAACCCAAATATAAATTGCAGTATGGCCTTAACTAAGGTCTTGGGAATAAGAGCGAAAGATCAATGTGTGTGAGTGCTTGAATTGAAGTACTACGCACACGACATGAAATTAAACCCAAGGATAGTATAACACGGCCCTTACTTGGGTCTTACAAATAAGAGCGAAGGCTCAATGTGTGCGAGTGCTTGAATTGAAAGACAACACACCCAACTTAAGCAAAACCCTACGTAATTTAAAGTATATACATAAATTTATATATAAAGGGCTGATTAGGCCCGTGTGCGTTCAAAATCGTGCACAACTAAGAGAGTGCACGTGTGTGTGGGTGTGCCAAGCCACGTTATTACAAGCGGGGGGAGACAATGCTCCGTTATTACAACCCCGTATCAAATTGAATTCAAACAAGTCTACAACTAAGGACTGAGTTAGGCACTTACTTATAGCTGGTTCGTAGGTGACTTGCTTGAGCGTAGGCTTGGCTTCGCTTTGGGCTGCAAGAGGGAGCTCCTCGAAGTTGAACGGCAAGGGGAGCTGCTGGCCGGATGCCTTGGGTGTGCGGGAAGGGCGCCTTAAAGGTGGCCGGCTGCTAGGAATGGGCTGCCTTGGTGTGTTGGGCTAAGGTGACTAAGTAGGGTCACTAAGGGAGGGTGTAGTATTAGGAAAGGTGGCGCTAAGTGGGAGCCTAAGGGAGTGTATGGCTGGCCGAGTGGGTTTGGTACAGTCGGTTGGAGTGGCCGACTAAGGGAAGTTTGGTGGTGGCCGGCTGCTAGGGTGGCTAGGTAATGGCGAGGATGGGAAGGGAGCTAGCTAGGGTGTCGTGTGAGGTGGAGTTAGGGGCTGGTGGGAAGTGATATGGGCAGGTCTTAGGGAGCTAAGTGGAGTGGCCGGGTGTTGCTAGGGGAAGTGGTTCAAGGCGTGTGGTTGGAATGGCTAAGGTCTGGCCAAATGGGTAGGGATGATGGGTAGGTGGTGTTGGGGTGATGAGGTGGTGGTGTTGGTGGTTGAGAGTGGAGGGGGAGTGAAGAAGAGGTAGAGTTAGGTTGAGATACTGTAAACACCCCGAAATCCCACGAATTTCTCAAACACATCCGGTTTTGCAAAAGCAGCCCCAAAGGGCTATTTTGAGTCGGGAAACCCAGGAGCCTTCCAGACAACCCTGTATATATGTTTTAAACTTTATATTTCAAAAATACATAATATGGCTTTTGAAAACCCTTTTAAAAACATGTTTTGAAAGTCCGAAGCAACTTGGCCTAATCCAGATAGGACCAGGAGAGCTAAGGAGAGCCCAGAACCGGAGCACTTGTCGAGCCCGGCACAACAGCTCTTGTCTCAAATTCACACCCCCAGGATCTCGAACGTCCAAGACCCTGTTATCATCGAAACATTGTTTGAAGTCATCTCCGAAAGGTGAAAACAGAGGCGGACGATCATGTTGGCGAAGACCCAACGCAGATGGAGCACTGATGCTGTCAGGCCCCGCACAAACCGTCCATTTTGAACACAGCTCGATGGAGTCAGAGTTCAGTTTGGATCGGATCTAGACCATATATATCCAAATCCCAATCCAAACCCATGTATGGACTTGGATTTGGATTTGGATTCAAAAATCCAATCCAATATCCATATCCATGGCCCATATCACCTTCTCATAAATGGAGGTGGGGCCCACTTGAATTTCACGTGGGATTATGGGCATGAGAGAGAGTGGGGGTGGATAAGATCAAGTGTGTGTTGTAATTAAGCTTGACTTGTGTGTCAAGTTTGGGGTTAGTCATGTGGGTTAGCCTAATTAAGTGGGTTTAAGCTTGTAATTAGCCAAAACCTAACCTAGGGCTGCACCAACATGATGTGGTTAAGGTCCATGGGCCATGCAAAGGGAGCTCCTTCACCTAAACCTAACCAAAAATACCTAATCCTAGCCTTCCACCCTAATCCGCCCCTAATCTGAACCTAATCCCTAACCTACATCCCTAATCCCGGCCTAATCCCAACCTAATCACCTAACCCACTTCCCTAATCCTAGGTTAATTTCCCTAAACCTAGCCTAATCACCTAACCTAGCCCACTAAACCTCACCCTAGAACCAACCCACCTAACCAAACCCTAAACCCCTAAACCACCCTTAGCCCACAACCTACCCAAACCACTTGTATTTAAAATATCTGGCCCTACCCCTTTCCAGCCCACCTTATTATCATACCACCCTACCTAAACCACCTAACCACTACCCCAAACCCAGCCCTAACCGACCTAACCCAGCCCTATATAAACCCCCCCCCCTTTGGGGGCGGGGGCTTTCACAACCAAGCAGCCCACCCATTCCCAGCCGGGTCCTTCACATCCCCAAGCTCAGCCGAATTCCACCTGCTCCACCTGCTCCACATCCCACCACCACCTGCTCCACATCCTGCCACCACCTACACCGCTACCTCCCAGCCGAACGCCACCACCTGCACCACTTCTTTCCAGCCGAGTGCCACCCTCTCTTCACCCGGTAAGTCCCCTACATCCTACCTTACCACCTCTTCACTCCCTCTCCACTCTCAGCCACCTAATCCACTCCCCTATCATCCTAACACTAGCCCATCCACCTGCTGCCACCAGCCCCACTCAGCTGAATCCATAGCACCCTAACTACCCGCCACCACCTAGACCTTTTAGCTCCACCCGGCAACCCTATCCAACTTCCTAAAACCTGCCCATATCATCCCAATATACCTACTACAACCACTACCACCTGGCCCCATATCCTAGCTAGCTCCCCTACCTTACATCACTCCTAGCCACTCCAACTACCCGCCACCACTAAGTCCTCCTAGTCGGCCACTCCAACCGACTGTCATTTCACTCGGCCACCCTAGTAACCCGCCAACCCTAGGTGATTCGTTAGACCTTCCCTTAGGTTCACCCTTTGCACAACCTACCTTAAAACTAAACCCTATTCCTTAGTGACCCTACTTAGGCCCTTTAGCCCAACACGCCAAAAAGAGCCCCTCCTTAACAACCGGCCATCTTCAAGGCGCTCTTCCGTGCACCAAGAACATCCGGCGAGCACCTCCCCTTGCCGTTCAACCTCGCAGAGCTCCCTTTTGCAGCCCAAGGCGAAGGCCAAGCCCACACTCAAGCAAGGCATCTTCGGACCAGCTATTAGTAAGTGCCTAACTCGGTCTTTAGTTGTATACTTGCTTGAGATTCAATTCGATACGGGGTTGTAATAACAGAGCATAGTCTCCCCCCGCTTGTAATAACGTGGCTTGGCACACCCACACACGTGCACTCTCGTAGTTGTGTACGATTTTGAACACACACGGGCCTAATCAGCCCCTAATACATAAGTATATACATATACTTTAATTTTGTAGGGTTTTGCTTAAGTTGAGTGTGTTGTCTTTCAATTCAAGCACTCACACACATTGAGCCTTCGCTCTTATTTGAAAGACCCAAGTAAGGGCCGTGTTATACTATTTGGGCTTTCATTTCATGTCGTGTGTGTTGTCTTTCAATTCAAGCACTCACACACATTGAGCCTTCGCTCTTATTTGAAAGACCCAAGTAAGGGCCGACCTATACTATTTGGGTTTACTTTCATGTTGTGTGCGTAGTACTTCAATTCAAGCACTCACACACATTGAGCTTTCGCTCTTATTCCCAAGACCTTAGTCAAGGCCATACTGCAAGTTATATTTGGGTTTACTTTCATGTCGTGTGTGTAAGTCTTTCAATTCAAGCATGCACCCACATTGAGCCTTCGCTCTTATTTGCAAGAACCGAGTAAGGGCCCATATAACTATTCTATATACATATCTCCCTTCGGCATTTACTTTACAAGTCATTTCCCTTCGGTTATTTCCCTTCAGCATTGTCTTTACATTCGGGTTTTCCCTTTGGAGTAGCGTGAGTTTGCATTGCATCTACGCCATACCACGAGGTAGGACGCATATTGCATCAAAGCAAGCCCCGCTCGAATTCGCCCATGTAGTGGAGTGTTCATAACACACAAACTCGGTGGCCCATAAAGGGATAAAAGGAAAGACTTAGGCACGTGCAAAATCACGTGATCTAAAATCTGCAATCGTATCTAAAAAACCTGAATTAGACACCTCGAACCGCTTCATAGGCTTTCTATCCCAAAAAGTCGATTTTTGCAAAGTGTACAGACTGACCCTTGCGCATCGGTGCAAGAAGGTCTGCGACGACAAGAGCTCACTTGCTCACAGTCGCCACGTTAGAAGTCAGTTTAGAATATATCTTCGCTAGCTTAGGTAAGCTAGCTGGCATGCCCTATTTACATAAATAGGCCTTAGACGCACGAGAGGATCCATTCCAAGCCCAGGAAAGGAGGGGAGGCGTGGGGATTTTTCGCGCGTCTAAAGAGATTGGCACGCCTGGTGGGACGTGAGCCTTTCAAAAGTCGAGTTTTTAAGTTAGGAACTTACAAAAATTTTCAAAGAGGTGTCATTTATAACTTGTTTTCTTTGCTTGTACTTAGGACATTTTGAGAAAGCTTGAAAAGCATGTCAAAATCCAATCCAAGTAAAGTGTCGAGCCAAGGCTCATGCGCATCAAGTTCTCACTCTAGGAGGATTTTCAAAAACAAAATAAAACTAGATGAGATCGAGGACTTGAGAAGGGAGTTTGAGGCCAAAATCGATGCTCTCAGCCAAGAGGCTGAAGTAGGCGATTCATGTTCATCAAATGGTGAACAAAGGCCTAAAAAGAAATCTGAAAAACCTCGCAAGCACAAAGAGGCCTCCGTAATGGAAGGCAACCAATACCACGAGTCCTTCACACAAAAGGATCGTAAAGCCCTGCTGAAAGGGCAGAATAAAGAGAAAAGAAGCTATGCCCTGTCTTATTTCCTTCCTATAGATTACGAAACAGACAGTGATGATGAAATACCGAACTTCCATCGGTATGATGGCATGGGAGACCCTAGGTCTCACTTGCAACTTTTCTCGCGTCGAGCCCATAAGAAGAAAAAGGACTCGATGAAATGGGTGTATTGGTTTCCTTTATCCCTTAAAGGCACAGCTGCCAATTGGCTGGCTTCCTACGACTTAAGCCAGTTCGCTACTTTTGAAGAGTTAGCGAACTGCTTCATGCAAAGATTTGCACACAACGTAGAAGTCACGCCGACTCTGAATACCTTAAGGGATACAAAGCAAGGCATGAACGAAGACGTACATGCCTTCATTATAAGATGGAGGTCGCTTTTGGGCCAAGTGCGAGAGCCCATATCCGAAGGATGCGCAGTAATGCTCATCCTAGATAACTTTAAAAGCGAGTTAAAAACCCTTCTCTCGCTCCATGAGATCTCAACTTTCCATAAGTTGATCAAAAAGGCCTCCCTTTTCGAAGCCAACTTGCGAAAAGGGACATACGATCACTTGTGGAAAGGAAGTGCCATTCCAAAAACCCGCTTGGAAAAGCCCATCACATACGGGCTACCCACGATGGACAAAAGGGCAAAGCCCCATAAAATCGTGAATGTCTGGGTGGATCCAAGCGTGGCAGGCACTTCCAAAAATTTTGAAAAGTTAGAAAATAAGAGGGAGCGAAACTTTGAAAAACTGGTTGAAAAACGGGAGTACACTCCTCTGGGGCAACCTGTGTCAGAGGTCCTAGACCTCCTACTTGCCTAGGGCATGATAGAACTCCCTGAAATCCCTGAAGGAGTCACTTCCAAAGGGGGGTATTTAAACCGATTTTGTAAGTATCATCGGCTCAAAGGCCATGATACCAAACACTGCTTCTCCCTCTTAAATAAAATTGAGAACTTGATAGCAGAAGGCCGGCTCCAGGTCACTGCGGAACCTGAGCCACCTCAAGCTATCTTCAAGGAACCCTTTCCCAAGCACGCTAGTGGCAGTGGGAAAGGAAAGGAGGTATGTACCCTCACCATTTCTAAGGAACTAGTGCAAAAACCAGAGTCTGGTCGACCCACTTGTGCGCCCATTCTTGTACTATAAAAGAAGCCCACCCAAGTCATCATTCGGGAACCACCAAAAGTGAAATCCCCGGTAAAACCAGTTTTGAAAATCCAAGGTTCTCCTCAGCTCATCCTTAGAGCCAAATTTAGCGCGAACCCTAGGCTGGTCATGGGGGAAGTCACTAAATCCGGGAGGATCTATCAACCCCCACACCTTCAAGGTGCTCAAAAGGTGGTCAGTGTGCCTGGCCCCTCAAAAGCATGTATCCCTAGTGTTCTGCCAAAAGCAGATAAGGACAAAGTCATCCTAAATCCTTATGACTTCGAAAACCACCTTTCAAAGATTCCTATTCACATGTCTATCTTAGAGCTTATACAAATCTCGCCTAGGCATAGACTTGTATTAGAGAAAATTCTAGAAAGGGGCAAGGTTGATTCGAACATAAGTCTGGAATCCTTGTCTGCCCAAGTGGCTTTATTAGGAGCAAAATCGCCCATCACTTTCTCAGAAGATGATGTAGATAGACCCTACGAAACCCTTAACCAGGCCCTGCATATCGAGGTGGTTCTAAACAACCACTCTCTGGACAGGTGCCTAGTCGATGGTGGAGGAGGGCTCAACATCCTTCCACTTCATGTGGCGTACAAAATCGGAGTCACCTTGACTTCAGTGAACCCAAGCCCCATCGTTATCACTGGATACGATGGGAATGCATCTAGACCTTTAGGATCCATCGAACTCCCAATGGAAACGGGAGGGATCGAACACACGGGGGTGTTCCATGTCTTGGACATCCACCCCATTATAACCTGTTGTTGGGAAGGCCCTGGATACACAGTTTGTGCACTGTGCCATCCACCTTCCACAAGTATGTTAAGATTCCTTTTAGGGACCAGGTCGTTGTAATCCTAGGTGAGAGTCACCCACAGCTTCAGGGGATCATAAACTCCCCTTGTTTATCAAGCTCCCAGGCCCATGAGGCTAACCTGGGGCAAATTGTGATTGAGCCACCTCGGCTCATGTTAAACAACCCTAGGAAGGTTGTATATGTGAAGGGGCCGCCCAAAGCAGGTCCCCTCCCGATTCTAACCCTTCTAGGACGACCCAAGCGTTTCCTATTTCCAAAGCCCCTGGACAAGAGGCCATATGAGCACAATATGGACGATAGCATGTTCCAGGACCACGACTTGTATCCAACTTTTTCAAAAAACAAAAAGTCGTGGAACATGTTGTTGAACATGGGCTACACGCCCTACAAGAGTCTGGGGGCACAAAACCAGGGTCTCCTAGAGCCCATCCTTCATAGGGCCAATCCAAGCCGATATGGGATCGGCTATACTCCCCGAATACCGTCGGAGCCACCCCTTGTGACCACCTGGGTCAAGGGTGCCCCGGAACCTGCCTTAGAAGAGACCTACGATTTAGATCTCCTATTCCGAGTCTAACCCGTAGTGTTTTCCCTTTGTAGGTATGACGGAAGATCCCTTTTCTAAAAATACAAAAACATTTGAAAAGCTTAAAATCAAAAAAATCGAAAAACAAGAAAAACCAAAAACAATGGAAAAACAAAAACTCGAAAATAGAGTGCTTTATATAGTTCCCAAAGTTCTTGTTTTACAAAAAACCAAAAAAATCGAAAATTTGGAAAATACCAAAAAGATTTTGTACATAGCTGCTCCTGGTAGGACTTTGGCAAAAGAAAAGGATTTCGAAAGAAACGTCGTCTGCATAGCCAGACCAAAAGTTTCGAAATCACTTAAAAATCCAAGTACAAAACCAGGTCATTTTGAAAACCACGCATCAAATTCCCTCGGGTCTATAGCCCACGAGAATGATCAAAGCCCAGAAGTGGATCCCTTTGAGGAAGATCCCACTTCTGAGCTCCCAGAATTTCATAAGATTCTCGATTTTGAAAAACCTTCCCAATCAGTAGGAGGAGATTTCATAGAGGTGAACCTAGGGGATGATTCCAATCCCAAAACCATCAAAATAGGCGCATGCTTGCATGAAACTGAAAGGTTAGCATTCATTGCATTTCTACGAACCTATTTAGATGTGTTTGCATGGACGTATGAAGACATGCCGGGCATAGATCCCAGCATTGTCGAACATCGTCTTCCCTTAGATGCAGGTGTAAAACCCATAAAGCAGAAGCTTAGGAAAATACACCCGAATGTACACACGCAAGTCAAAGAGGGTTTAGAAGATCTGCTAAAAGCCGGATTTATAAAACCCATTGCATACTCTGATTGGTTGTCAAATATCGTTGTGGTTCGAAAAACCAATGGGAAAATTCGAATATGCATCGATTTCAGAAACCTGAATAAAGCCATTCCAAAGGATAATTATCCTTTACCAAACATAGATTTGATAGTCGATAGTACTGCAAATCATGAAATGTTTTCATTCATTGATGGCTATTCAGGCTATAATCAAATCAAACTAAGTCCACGAGATCAGGGTAAGACCGCCTTCACAACCCCATGGGGCACGTACTGCTATACACTCATGCCCTTTGGTTTGAAAAATGCCGGTGCAACATACCAACGAGCCATGACCACGATCTTCCATGATCAGATTCATAAGCTCGTAGAAGTGTATGTAGATGATCTCTTGGCAAAATCCAAAATCCGATGCACCGATATCGAATGTTTACAAAAGATTTTCGAAAGGCTTAGGCTTTACAAAGTAAAGCTAAACCCTCAAAAATGTGTATTCGGGGTAGAATCAGGGAAGCTTCTAGGCTTTATGGTGAGCCAAAGGGGAATAGAGGTCGACCCCTCTAAGTGTCGAGCCATCATAGACATGGCTCCACCCTCCAATCTCACCCAAATCCGTAGCCTCCAGGGTCGTTTACAATCCGTTCGCCGATTCATATCGAATCTGGCAACTAGATGTGAACCCTTCAACAAACTGTTGAGGAAGGGCACGAAATTCTTATGGGATGACGAATGCCAAAAGTCCTTCGAGAGACTGAAGGCATGCTTGGTTAATCCCCCCGTTTTGAACCCTCCAAAGCAAGGAAAACCGCTCTTATTATACATCTCCGTGCATACGAATGCTTTAGGAGCCCTGTTGGCTCAATACGAGGATGACACCCATAAGGAGTATGCCATCTACTATATTTCGAAAACTCTCTTGGCTTATGAACGAAATTATCAAGCCATGGAGAAGACGTGCTTGGCCCTAGTTTGGGCCTGCCAGAAATTCAAGCACTATTTCCTAGATCATGAGATCTGGATAGTGTCCAAGCTTGATCCAATCAAGCACTTGTTCGAAAAACCCATTCTCACGGGTAGATTGGGCAAATGGCAACTCCTTCTAATGGAGTATGACCTGAAATACCATCACCAGATCTCCATTAAGGGGCAAGCCCTAGCAGATTACGTGGCTGAGTTTCCCTTAGAGGACGCATATCCCACTCTTGTTGAAATGCCTGATGAAGGCATATTGCAAAACCATTTTCAAAACCACATATTGGTAAATTCTTTCGAAAACCAAGTGTGGAAGATGCACTTCGATGGGGCACGAAACCAATGAGGGACTGGTGCTGGGGTCATCCTAATCTCCCCTGAAAAGGGTGAGATTCCCATAGCAGTCCCCTTAGATTTCGAATGTTCCAACAACGTAGCTGAGTATGAAGCACTCATACAAGGCTTAAGAATTTCGAAAACTCTAGGGGCATCATGCATCGAGGTCTTTGGAGATTCGCTCCTTGTCATAAACCAGGTTTTGAAAATTTGGCAAGTACGTAATGAGAAACTACTTCCATATCACGAGTTGGCCACTCGATTGGTCCAGTCCTTCCAATCGTGTAAACTCACACACATAGGAAGAGAGGACAATGGCATCGCCGATGCCCTCTCCTCCTTGGGTTCAGCCCTGAAGGTCGATCCCATTTCAGGGACCAGATCTTTGGAAATATGGCGTGCGCCCCATCCATCCACACACGACTTGGATATTTGCCAAAACAACCCAGAGTCTATTGAAAAACCCTGGTTTTATGACATAAAACAATTTTTAGAAAGTGGGGGATTCACCGAGGATGCCACATCCAAAGATATGGCATTCATTCGTAAGATTTCGACCCGATACACCATTCTGGGTGGGGTCTTATACAAAAAAAGTTTTACCGGCATTCTGCTTAGGTGTATCGACCTAGAGGAGGCTAGGATAGTGATGCACGAGTTCCACGATGGAGAATGTGGAGGTCATGTTAATGCCAACATGATGGCAATGAAAATACTTAGAGGGGGTTATTTCTGGTCCACCCTGAAAAAGGATTGTCACGATCATGTTAGGAAGTGTCATCCATGTCAAGTGCATGGGCACGCCATTCATATCCTATCATCTGCATTGCATTCCGTGGTCAGCCCCTGGCCATTTACCATGTGGGCGTTTGACATCATAGGCCCAATATTTCCAAAGGCCTCGAATGGGCATCGATTTATTTTAGCAGCACGGAGTATTTCTCCAAGTGGGTGGAAGCCATTTTCCTAACCAATGTGATGGGGCAACATGTGGTGGCTTTCATCCAGAGGAATATCTTGGCTCGATTTGGGGTTCCACGAGACCTTATGTCTGATAATGGCACCCCATTCAAGAATGAGCGGATGGTTAAGTTGTGCAACACGTATGGCATAACTCACCACTTCTCCTCGCCCTACTACCCTCAAGGCAATGGCCAAGTCGAAGCCACGAACAAGACTTTCATTAGCATAATTGAGAAAACCTTAGAGAAGTGTAGGACGTGGCACGAGAAGCTGGATGAAGCCTTATGGGCTTATAGGACTTCCATCCGGACTCCCACAAATGCCACGCCATTCGAGTTGGTCTATGGCACACACGCCATTCTTCCCATTCATACCCAACTGCATTCATTTCATACATCCATTGCACTCGACCTCCCCCTAGAGCCGCTTCAGCATGCTAGGATGGCTGAATTAGATTTGCTAGATGAGAGGCGACTCCTTGCCATGGATCATGCTCGTGCATACCGGCAAAGGATAGCCCGACATTATAGCAAAAACATGAGACCTCGCCACTTTGAAGTGGGAGATTTGGTCTTAAAAGCCATCCATCATCGTGGCCCACACCCCCTAGGAAAGTGGCGCCCCAACTGGGATGGACCCTATGTTGTGCGAGCAACCACTACGAACAACTCGTATTGGTTGATTGATGTAGAAGGAAGGAATTTAGCAGATCCTATCAATATTCAATATTTAAAGAAGTATCATGTGTAGGATTTGGATTGAATTCCAGTTTTCGAAAATTTTAGGGATAGCTGCCCTGAGACATGTGAATAAGGTGCAAAGGCAAACTCGTGTGACCTTGAGTGAGAAAATTTGCACTTGTGAAAGAGCAGAGCCTTCAAAATCGTGGTTACATTTCAAAATCCTTCTTCTTACAAAGAAAGGCCTAGTTCAACATAGCAAGATACTTGCAAGTGGTACGTGCTATTTCTAAATAGGCTGATTTGGAATGGATTGAGTGTAGGCTTGGGATAAGTCCTCCCCTCTTCTCTTCTATTTTCCAAAAGGAAAACAAAGGCCCAAAACAACAGGGAATTTCCCATTCAAAGTATCTTTCCCAAAGAAAGAAACCAGAATTCAAAAGAAAAATCGATTCTCTTATGAAAAAGAGGGATTAAAGAAAAAATACTCCCAAAGGGAGACCCTCGATGAAAAAAAGGAAAAAGAGGCCAAAAAGCTCAAAAAGAGCAGTTTTCCGCCTTCTGTGCCTCAAACCACGGGACGCTTCAAAAGGGACCGTGGTATCTCTTTCCCATCCCTGGCTTATCCCAAGCTAAAGCATGGTTCATTTCGAGGAATCCTAAAGTAAAAATAGGATTTACTTACTTGAATTTCATCTTGTTTGAGAATTCGACGTTTCGAGTAAGGCGTAGGAATTTGAAATGAAGCTTGTTTTCTTATAAAACCTCCGCTAGATAAGCGAGTGTTAAGACTCAAACAAGGGCAAGCACGGAGAGCTCGAGATCCTTAGGATCGAGACTCAAGACAGTTGTCCCTTTTGTAAATAACTTGTGTAAATAAGTTTTGAAAATCGAACATCGAACAGCATAGGATCTGCTCACTTGGAGCAACAGGCCTTGTAAGTCTCTAGAGTTCGACCACATCTGGTCTCTGGGAGGTCGCCACTCTTGGCACCACCCCCATGTCATGCATCTGCATTCCACGCGTGGCACTTGCATAAACATGATCCCATTTTAGGACCAGATTCCATAGCAAACCCTTTTGCGTAATATCTCCTCCTACCAGAGTTTTAAATTGAGATTTTGTTAAAAGATTGGGGCGATCCCATATTCTTCGTGGCTAGATCTAGGGAGACACTGAAAGGGGTGTTTGTCATCTTTGCCCTTATCCAAATCGATTTGGACAAGGCCAAAGAGGGGCATCTGTAAACACCCCGAAATCCCACGAATTTCTCAAACCCATCCGGTTTTGCAAAAGCAACCCCAATGGGCTATTTTGAGTCGGGAAACCCAGGAGCCTTCCAGACAACCCTGTATATATGTTTTAAACTTTATATTTCAAAAATACATAATATGGCTTTTGAAAACCCTTTTAAAAACATGTTTTGAAACCCCGAAGAAGCTTGGCCTAATCCAGACAGGACCAGGAGAGCTAAGGAGAGCCCGGAACCGGAGCACTTGTCGAGCCCGACACAGCAGCTCTTGTCTCAAATTCATACCCCCAGGATCTCGAACGTCCAAGACCTTGTTATCATCGAAACATTGTTTGAAGTCATCTCCAGAAGGCAAAAACAGAGGCGGACGATCATGTTGGCGAAGACCCAACGCAGACGGAGCATTGATGCTGTCAGGCCTCGCACAAATCGTCCGTTTCGAACACAGCTCAAAGGAGTCAGAGTTCAGTTTGGAATCCAAACCCATGTATGGACTTGGATTTGGATTTGGATTCAAAAATCCAATCCAATATCCATATCCATGGCCCACATCACCTTCTCATAAATGGAGGTGGGGCCCACTTGAATTTCACGTGGGATTATGGGCATGAGAGAGAGTGGGGGTGGATAAGATCAAGTGTGTGTTGTAATTAAGCTTGACTTGTGTGTCAAGTTTGGGGTTAGTCATGTGGGTTAGCTTAATTAAGTGGGTTTAAGCTTGTAATTAGCCAAAACCTAACCTAGGGCTGCACCAACATGATGTGGTTAAGGTCCATGGGCCATGCAAAGGGAGCTCCTTCACCTAAACCTAACCAAAAATACCTAATCCTAGCCTTCCACCCTAATCCGCCCCTAATCTGAACCAAATCACCTAACCTACTTCCCTAATCCCGGCCTAATCCCAACCTAATCACCTAACCCACTTCCCTAATCCTTCCCTAAACCTAGGTTAATTTCCCTAAACCTAGCCTAATCCTAGCCTAATCACCTAACCTAGCCCACTAAACCTCACCCTAGAACCAACCCACCTAACCAAACCCTAAACCCCTAAACCACCCTTAGCCCACAACCTACCCAAACCACCTGTATTTAAAATATCTGGCCCTACCCCTTTCCAGCCCACCTTATTATCATACCACCCTACCTAAACCACCTAACCACTACCCCAAACCCAGCCCTAACCGACCTAACCCAGCCCTATATAAACCCCCCCCCTTTGGGGGCGGGTTTCACAACCAAGCAGCCCACCCATTCCCAGCCGGGTCCTTCACATCCCCAAGCTCAGCCGAATTCCACCTGCTCCACCTGCTCCACATCCCACCACCACCTGCTCCACATCCTGCCACCACCTACACCGCTACCTTCCAGCCGAACGCCACCACCTGCACCACTTCTTTCCAGCCGAGTGCCACCCTCTCTTCACCCGGTAAGTCCCCTACATCCTACCTTACCACCTCTTCACTCCCTCTCCACTCTCAGCCACCTAATCCACTCCCCTATCATCCTAACACTAGCCCATCCACCTGCTGCCACCAGCCCCACTCAGCTGAATCCATAGCACCCTAACTACCCGCCACCACCTAGACCTTTTAGCTCCAACCGGCAACCCTATCCGACTCCCTAAAACCTGCCCATATCATCCCAATATACCTACTACAACCACTACCACCTAGCCCCATATCCTAGCTAGCTCCCCTACCTTACATCACTCCTAGCCACTCCAACTACCCGCCACCACTAAGTCCTCCTAGTCGGCCACTCCAACCGACTATCATTTCACTCGGCCACCCTAGTAACCCGCCAACCCTAGGTGATTCGTTAGACCTTCCCTTAGGTTCACCCTTTGCACAACCTACCTTAAAACTAAACCCTATTCCTTAGTGACCCTACTTAGGCCCTTTAGCCCAACACGCCAAAAAGAGCCCCTCCTTAACAACCGACCATCTTCAAGGCGCTCTTCCGTGCACCAAGAACATCCGGCCAGCACCTCCCCTTGCCATTCAACCTCGCGGAGCTCCCTTTTGCAGCCCAAGGCGAAGGCCAAGCCCACGCTCAAGCAAGGCATCTTCGGACCAGCTATTAGTAAGTGCCTAACTCGGTCTTTAGTTGTATACTTGCTTGAGATTCAATTCGATACGGGGTTGTAATAACGGAGCATAGTCTCCCCCTGCTTGTAATAACGTGGCTTGGTACACCCACACACGTGCACTCTCGTAGTTGTGTACGATTTTGAACACACATGGGCCTAATCAGCCCCTAATACATAAGTATATACATATACTTTAATTTTGTAGGGTTTTGCTTAAGTTGAGTGTGTTGTCTTTCAATTCAAGCACTCACACACATTGAGCCTTCGCTCTTATTTGAAAGACCCAAGTAAGGGCCGTGTTATACTATTTGGGCTTTCATTTCATGTCGTGTGTGTTGTCTTTCAATTCAAGCACTCACACACATTGAGCCTTCGCTCTTATTTGAAAGACCCAAGTAAGGGCCGTGTTATACTATTTGGGCTTTCATTTCATGTCGTGTGTGTTGTCTTTCAATTCAAGCACTCACACACATTGAGCCTTCGCTCTTATTTGAAAGACCCAAGTAAGGGCCGACCTATACTATTTGGGTTTAATTTCATGTTGTGTGCGTAGTACTTCAATTCAAGCACTCACACACATTGAGCTTTCACTCTTATTCCCAAGACCTTAGTCAAGGCCATACTGCAAGTTATATTTGGGTTTAATTTCATGTCGTGTGTGTAAGTCTTTCAATTCAAGCACGCACCCACATTGAGCCTTCGCTCTTATTTGCAAGACCCGAGTAAGGGCCCATATAACTATTCTATATACATATCTCCCTTCGACATTTACTTTACAAGTCATTTCCCTTCGGTTATTTCCCTTCAGCATTGTCTTTACATTCGGGTTTTCCCTTTGGAGTAGCGTGAGTTTGCATTGCATCTACGCAATACCACGAGGTAGGACACATATTGCATCAAAACAAGCCCCGCTCAAATTCGCCCATGTAGTGGAGTGTTCATAACACACAAACTAGGTGGCTCATAAAGGGATAAAAGGAAAGACTTAGGCACGTGCAAAATCACGTGATCTAAAATCTGCAATCGTATCTAAAAAACCCGAATTAGACACCTCAAACCGCTTCATAGGCTTTCTATCCCAAAAACTCGATTTTTGCAAAGCATACAGACTGACCCTTGCGCATCGGTGCAAGAAGGTCTGCGACGACAAGAGCTCACTTACTCACAGTCGCCACGTTAGAAGTCAGTTTAGAATATATCTTCGCTAGCTTAGGTAAGCTAGCTGGCACGCCCTGTTTACATAAATAGGCCTTAGACGCACGAGAGGATCCACTCCAAGCCTAGGAAAGGCGGGGAGGCGTGGGGATTTTTCGTGCATCTACAGATACTAACCGGGTGATGAAGAGAGGCGGTGGATGGAAGAGGGGCAGCCGAGCGGTTGAAGTGGATGGGGTTCGGCCGGATGGAAATGGTGGCGATGTGGAGTGAAGCAGACCCGGGTGTAGTGGTGGTGCGAGGCGGAGCTGGCTGGGGTGTGGTGGTGCAGGTGGAAGACTCGGTTGGGAGAGATGGGCTGGAAAAGATGGGAGAGGCCAAGGTGGAAAAAGCTGAAAAACCCGCCCACTAGGGGGGGGTTTATAGCTTTTTGAAGGGCGGTTGGGGCTGGTATTAGGAGGGTGGTAAGGTGGTTTAGGTAGTGGTGGTGTGGTGATTAGGTGGGCTGGTTTTGGGGAGGGGCCAGATATTTTAATACAAGGGGTTTTGGGTATATGGTGTGCTAGGTTTAGGTGGGGTGGTTTAGGGGTTTAGGGCTTAGCTAGGTGGGTTGGTTTTGGGGTGAGGTTTAGTGAGGTGGGTTAGGTGATTAGGCTAGGATTAGGTTAGGTTTAGGAAAATTAGGCTAGGTTTAGGGAAGGATTAGGGAAGTGGGTTAGGTGATTAGGCTAGGATTAGGCCGGGATTAGGGAAGTGGGTTAGGTGATTAGGCTTGGTTTAGGACGGGATTAGGGTAAAAGGCTAGGATTAGGGGTTTTTGATTAGGATTGGGTTAAGGAGCTCCCTTTGCATAACCCATAGACCTTGTTGCATCATGTTGGTGGAGCCCTAGGTTAGGTTTTGGCTAATTACAAGCTTAAACCCATGTTAATTAGGCTAACCCACATGATTAACCCCAAACTTGACACACAAGTCAAGCTTAATTACAACCACACTTTAATCTTATCCTCTCCCACTCTCTCTCATGCCCATAATCCCACGTGAAATTCAAGTGAGCCCCACCTCCATTTATGAGAAGGTGATGTGGGCCATGGATATGGATATTGGATTGGATCTCTGGATCCAAATCCAAATCCAAGTCCACACATAGGTTTGAATTGGGATCTGGATATATATGATCCAGATCCAACCCAAATTGAATTTTGACTCCTTCAGGCTGTGTTCAAAATGAACGGTTTGTGCGGGGTCTGACAGCATCAGTACTCCGTCTGCGTTGGGTCTTCGCCAACATGATTGTCCGCTTCTGTTTTCGCCTTCCAGAGATGACTTCAAGTAATGTTTTGCTGATAACAGGGTCTTGGACGTTCGAGATCCTGGGGGTGGATTCAATACGAGAGTTGCTGTGCCAGGCTAAACTTGTGCTCTGGTTCCGGGCTCTCTTTAGCTTTTCTGGTCCTGTCTTGATTGGGCCAAGCTGCTTTGGGGTTTCAAAATGTGTTTTAAAAGGTTTTTAAAACCATATTATACATATTTAAAACATATAAAGTTTAAAACATATGTACAGGGTTGTCTGGAAGGCTCCTAGGTTTCCAGACTCAAAATGGCCCTTTGGGCTGCTTTTATAAAACCAGGTTGTTTTGAGAAGTTCATGGGATTTCGGGGTGTTTACAACTTTCATATCCTCTTTTTCTGCTTTTTGCCAAATTTTACTTTTAGAGCCGAGAAGTGAAGAGGGGAGAGACTTATCCCAATGGTTTACTCGATTCATTTAAGATCACCCTATTTTAAAATAGCATGTACTACTTGAAAATATTTTGCTATATTGAACAAGGCCTTCTTTTGTGAGATGAAGACTTTTGAAATGTAACCCATTGATTTTTGAAAACTCTACTTTTTACAAGCATTAATTCCCTTATTCAGGGTCACACGATCCACCTTGATCCTTCTTTCAAGAAGTTCAAAGGAGATCCCATTACAAACATTTTCAATAGGATTTAGCTTAGATCTCTACACATGGTATTTTTTCAAATATTGGGTGTTTATAGGGTTTACTAAATTCCTACCCTCGACATCAATCAACCAATATGCATTATTAGTGGTTGTTTCCCTTACAACATAGGGACCATCCCACTTGGGCCGCCACATTCGAAGTGGATGTAGGCCACGATGGTGGATGATTTTCAATACAAGGTCTCCCACTTTAAAGTGGCGAGTCTTCATATGCTTTTCGTAATGTCGGGCTATCCTTTGCCGGTATGCATATGTATGATCCACAACAATGAGCCTTTTTTCATCTAATAAATCAAGCTTAGCTATCCTAGCATGTTGAAAAGTCTCTAGGGGTAGGTCGAGTGCGAGTAATGTATGAAATGAATGCAATTTGGTATGAATGGAGAGAATAGCATTTGTACCATAGACCAACTCAAATGGCGTGACATTGTTGGGTGTTCGGATGGAAGTCCTATAAGCCCATAAGGCTTTATCAAGCTTCTCATGCCATGTCCTACCCTTCTTTAAGGTTTTCTCAATGATGCTTATGTGAGTCCTATTTGTGGCTTCGGCTTAGCCATTGCCTTGAGGGTAGTAGGGCGATGAGAAGTGTTGAGTTATGCCATAGGTATTACATAACTTTTCCATCTTCTCATTCTTGAAAGGGGTGCCATTATTGGACACCAGGTCTCTTGGCACTCCAAATCGAGCCAAGATATTCTTCTTAATGAATGCCACTACATGTTGCCCTTGGACATTAGCTTAGGAGGTAGCTTCAACCCATTTAGAAAAATATTCGGTGGTTGCTAGGATGAACCTATGTCCATTTGATGCATTTGGGGAGATTGGTCCTACGATGTCAACCGCCCACATGGTAAAAGGCCATGGGCTGACAATGGAATTCAAGGTTGATGATGGGATATGAATGGCATGTCAATGCACTTGACATGGGTGACATTTCCCAACATGATCATGACAATCTTGCTTAAGGGTGGACCAAAAATAACTGGCTCTAAGTATTTTCATGGCCATCATATTCGCATTGACATGCCCTCCACATTCTCCATTGTAGAATTCATGCATTATAGTCCTAGCCTCCTCAAGGTCTACACACCTCAACAAGATGCCGGTAAAACTCTTTTTATAGAGAACTCCTCCCAAAATCATATATCGGTTTGAAATTTTTCAAATAAAAGCTTTATCCCTAGAAGAAGCAAATTCTGAAAATCCTCCATTTTCTAAGAAGTTTTTAATATCTTGAAACCAGGGTTTTTCAATGGAATTTTGGTCATTTTGGCAAATCTCCAACTCATGGGTGGATGGAGTAGGTGAGTGCCATATCTCTAAGGATCGGGTTCCCAAGGTGGGATCCTAAGGATGAGAGGGCATCTGCTATGGCGTTGTCCTCTCTACCTATGTGAGTGAGTGTACATGATTTGAAGGAATCGACCAGTTTGGTGGCCAATTCATGGTATGGACTGAGTTTTTCATTTTTGACTTGTCAAATTTTCAAAACTTGGTTTATAACAAATAAAGAATCTCCAAAGACTTCGATAAATGATGCCCCTAGATTTTTCAAAAATTTTTAAGCCTTGTATGAGTGCCTTATATTTGGCTATATTATTGGAACATTCAAAATCTAGGCGAATAGTAATGGGGATCTCTCCCTTTTCAGGGGATATGAGGATGACTCCAACACCTGCCCCTCTTTGGTTTCTTGCCCCATCAAAGTGCATTTTCTATACTTGGTTTTCATTCAAACAACTTGCTAAAACATGGTTTTGAAAATTGTTTGTAAAGATACCCTCGTCGGGCATTTCGTCGAGTATGGGATATGTCTCTTCCAGGGGGAACTCAGCAACATGATCAGCTAGGTATTGTCCCTTAATGGAGGTTTGATGGTAAAATTTTAAATCATACTCTATTAAGAGGAGCTGCCATTTACCAAGCCTACCCGTGAAGATAGGTTTTTCAAATAAGTGCTTGATCGGATCAAGCGTAGACATGATCCATATCTCATGATCTAAGAAGTAGTGTCTGAACTTTTGGCAGGCCCATACCAATGCCAAGCACGTTTTCTCCATGGCTTGATAATTTCTTTCATATGCCAATAGAGTTTTCGAAATGTAGTAAATAGCATACTCTTTATGGCTATCGTCCTCATATTGGACTAGTAAAACACCTAATGCATTCGTATGCATGGAAATGTAAAGCAACAATGGTTTTCCTTGCTTTGGAGGTTCTAAAGTCGGAGGATTTACCAAACAAGTTTTTAATCTTTTGAAAGCCTTTTGACAATCATCATCCCATACAAACTTTACCCCTTTTCTCAAAAGCTTGTTGAAAGGTTCGCATATTGTTGCCAGGTTTGAAATAAACCTCCTAATTGATTGGAGGTGACCTTAGAGGCTTCGGATTTGGGTCAAGTTGGAGGGTAGATGCATGTCTATGATAGATCGACACTTAGAGGAGTCGACTTCAATGCCTCTTTGGCTCACCATAAAGCCTAAAAGGTTACCCGATTCCACTCCAAAGACACACTTTTGCAGGTTTAGTTTCACTTTGTAAAGCCTAAGCATTTCGAAAACCTTTTGCAAAGATTCGATGTGTGTGCATCGGGTTTTTGATTTTACCAAAAGATCATCCACATATACTTCCAAGAACTCATGAATTTGATAGTGGAAAATAGTAGTCATGGCTCTTTGGTATGTGGCACCGACATTTTTCAATCCAAATGGCATAACTGTGTAACAGTATGTGCCCCAAGGTATAGTAAAACCAGTCTTAGCCTGATCTTTTGGTGCTAACTTGATTTGATTATAACCCGAGTAGCCATCCATAAAAGAAAACATTTCATGATTCGCAGTGCTATCCACTATCAAATCAATGTTTGGCAAAGGAAAATTATCTTTTGGAGTGGTTTTGTTCAAATTTCTAAAATCGATGCAAATCCCTATTTTCCCATTGGATTTTTGAACCACAACTATATTTGAAAGCCAACCAGAATACGCATTGGGTTTTATAAATCCAGCTTTTAAAAGATCTTCTAAACCCTCTTTTACTTGAGAGTGGACATTGGGATGGATTTTTCTAAGCTTTTGCTATATAGGTCTAGCATTTGGTTGTAGGGGAAGACAATGTTCTATAACTTTTGGGTCTAGACCTGGCATGTCTTCGTAAGTCCATACAAATACATCTATGTAGGTCTTCAAGAATGCAATGAATGAAGCTTTTTCATGCTCATGCAAACATGTGCCTATCTTAACATGCTTAGGATTAAACTCACTCCCTAGGTTGATTTCTACAAAATCCCCTCCTACGAAATTTGAAGGTTTTTCCAAATCAAGGATTTTATGAAACTCGGGAAGCTCGGAGGCTTGATCCTCCTCAGGGAAGAGGGGATCCTCCTTCTTACTTTGATCATTCTCGAGAATTCTAGGTCCTAGGGAAGTTTGAGGCCAAGTATGGGTTTCAAAAACACATGGCTGTGGTTTTGAGATTTTTACAAATTTTGCAAAATTTGGGCCTTGTACTAAGACAATTTTTTCTTCAAAAATTTCAATTTTTTTGGCTTTTTGAAATTGACACCAGGAGCTGGTATATACAAAACCTTGTTTTTGGTATTTTCAGGTTTTTTATTTTTTTGTCTTTTTGTAAAGAAATTGAAGAAGGAGGAATGTAAATCTCCTTCTTTTTGGGATTTTCATAACTTTCTGATGTTTTTTGGTTTTGAGGTTTTTCCAAATGTTTTTAGATTTTGAAAATATGTAATGTTTTTGGATTTTTGGTTATGGAGTGGTCTTCCATCATACCTACAAAGAAAACACCATGAATTAGTCTCTAAATAAGAGGTCTAAGTCATAGGTTTCGGTTTTAGGAGGCTCCAGGGTACCCTTGACCCAAGTGGTCGTAGGTGGTGGCTTAGGGGGTATGGTTGGGGTATAGCCTATCCCATGCTCGTTTGGTTTAGGATTTTGTAGGATGGGTTATAAGCAACCCCGGTTTTGGTTTCCTAAACTTTGATAGGGCATGTAACCCATGTTTAACATCATGTTCCATGGCTTCTTTAATTTTGAAAACATTTTGTAAAGTGGATGGCCTTGGAACTTGGTGTCATCCATGTCATGCTCAAATGCTTTCTTATTTAGGGACTTGGGGAGGATTTGGGCTTTGGTTTTTCCTAGGATGATTATGGTCTTGGGTGGGCAAGCCTTGGGCAAGCCTTGGGCTGCCCCTTGATATGCACGACATCCTTAGGTCTTTTCAGGATGCACTTGGATGGTTTGACCAAGGGTTTTCCTATGTTGGATTCACAGGTTTGATGGCTTGACAAGCAAGGAATGTTTTGAACTCCCCTAAACTGAGGGTGGTTTTCTCCTAGAATTGCAACAATTTGGCTTTCATAGGAGATCTTGACACACCTATGGAAGGTGAATGGCATGGCTCAAATGCTATGTATCCATGGTCTTTCTAGGAGTAGGTTGTAATGGGGGTGCATGTTTAAGACATGGAACACTCCTGCATGGGTTATACCCCCTATTTCCATGGGTAACTCTACGGCTCCTAAAGGTTTGGATGTATTTTCATCGTATCTTGTGATAACGATGGGGCTTGGATTCATAGGGGTTAAGGAGACTCCGATTTGAAAAGCCATGTGTAACAGAAGGATGTTTAGACTTCCTCCCCCATCAACCAAACACCTGCTTAGATGATGGTGATTCAATACCACCTTTATATGCAAGGCTTGGTTATGGGTTTGGTATGATAGTTCTAGCTCATCTTCTGAGAACACAATGGGGGTTTTAGCACACATAGGTGCAACTAGGAAGGACAGGGACTTATGAGTTATGGTCGAGTTAACCTTAGCTCTTTCTAAGATTCTCTCTAAGACTTGTCTATGCTTGGAGGAAGTTTGGATTAGTTCTAAGATGGACATATTTATAGGAATCTTGAAAAGATGCGCTTCAAAATCATATGGAGTTAACACATTTTTTCCTTTGTCCATGACCTAAGATGCTGTGGGAATACATGATTTTGAAGGGCCAAGAACAATGACCACTTCTTTGGTAGTATCTTTGGCTAGATGTGGGGGTTGATAGATCCTTTCGGACCTAGTCACCTCGTCCACATCGTCCCTAGGGCTCGTTCCTATGTTGTCTCTAATTTTATGCTTCGGTGCATCCCGAATTTCTAAAATGACTCTAGCCGGGGGTGGGACTCTAAGCGCTCCCCAGATCACTACTTGCTTGGCTTTTTTAATTACGATGAGAGAAGGTGGTGTGTGACAAGTAGTGAAATCCGTATGCAATGCATGCTCCAAATTTTTTAAGGAAGCTGAGAAAATAAATACCTCTTTTTCCTTCCCACTGGTGCTTGCGTGGTTGGGGAAGAGCTCTTTAAGAACAACTTGGGCATGCTCCAGTTCCTCGGTGACCTGGAGCCAGCCCTGCTCTATCAAGTCCTCGATTTTGTTTAAAAGAGAGTAACATTTATTTGTATCATGACCCTTTGTAGACGCGCGAAAAATCCCCACCTCTTTGCCTTTTTCAGGGCTCGGAGCAGATCCTCTCGTGTGTCTAAGGCCTATGTATGCAAAACAGGGCGTGCCAGCTAGCTTTCCTAAGCTAGCGAAGATATTTTTAACGCTGACTTCTAAATGTGGCAACTGTGAGTAAGTAAGCTCTTGTCGTCGCAGACCTTCTTGCACCGATGCACAAGGGTCAGTCTGTACGCTTTGCAAAAATCGAGTTTTTGGAGAGAAAGTCTACGAGGCGGTTCGAGGTGTCTATTTCGGGTCTTTAAAATGCGATTGCATGTTTTAGATCACGTGGATTTGCACATGCCTAAGTCTTTTCTTTTATCCCTTTTCGGGCCACCTAGTTTGTGTGTTATGAACACTCCACTACGTGGGCGAATTCGAGCGGGGCTTGCTTTGATGCAATATGCATCCTACCTCGTGGTATGGCATAGATGCAATGCAAACTCACGCTACTCCAAAGGGAAAACCCGAAATGTAAAGACAATACTAAAGGGAAATAACTGAAGGGAAATAACCGAAGGGAAATAACCGAAGGGAAATATGTATATAGATTATGTATATGAGCCCTTACTCGGGTCTTGCAAATAAGAGCGAAGGCTCAATGTGGGTGCGTGCTGGAATTGAAAGACTTACACACACGACATGAAATTAAACCCAAATATAAATTGCAGTATGGCCTTGACTAAGGTCTTGGGAGTAAGAGTGAAGGCTAAATGTGTGTGAAAGTGCTTGAATTGAAGTACTACACACACGACATAAATGAAACTCAAATATAACTGCAATAAGGCCTTTACTAAGGTCTTGGGAGTAAGAGCGAAGGCTCAATGTGTGTGAAAGTGCTTGAATTGAAAGACTTACTCACACGACATGAAATGAAACCCAAATAGTATAGGGTGGCCCTTACTTGGGTCTTTCAAATAAGAGCGAAAGCTCAATGTGTGTGAGAGTGCCTGAATTGAAAGACTTACTCACACGACATGAAATGAAACCCAAATAGTATAGGTCGGCCCTTACTTGGGTCTTTCAAATAAGAGCGAAAGCTCAATGTGTGTGAGTGCTTGAATTGAAAGGCAACGCACCCAACTTAAGCAAAACCCTTCGAAAATGAAAATATATATATATTTATGTATTAGGGGCTGATTAGGCCCGTGTGTGTTCAAAATCGTGCACGACTAAGGGAGTGCACGTGTGTGGGTGTGCCAAGCCACGTTATTACAAGCGGGGGGAGACTATGCTCCGTTATTACAACCCCGTATCAAATTGAATCTCAAGCAAGTATACAACTAAAGACCGAGTTTAGGCACTTACGAGTAGATGGTCCGTAGAGGCCTTGCTTGAGCGTGGGCTTGGCCTTCGCCTTGGGCTGCAAACGGGAGCTCCGCGAGGGTGGATGACAAAGGGTGTTGGCCGGCTGGGAGTGGGGCGCGGGATAGGCGCCTCGAAGGTGGCCGGCTGCAAGTGGGTGTCGCCTTGATGTGGGCGATTAAAGGGGTGGGCCAAGTAAGTGTGTAGGGTCACGAATGGGGAGTATAGAGGGTTAGGGAATATGGACCTAAGGAGAGTTTAGGGGAAGGCCGAATGGGAGTCTTAGGGGAAGGCTGAATGTAGATAGGATGGTTAGGTAGTGGCCGGTAGTTTAGGTTGTGCTAGGTTCGGTTAAGTGAAAAGGGTGGTGACAAAGGGCTGAGATGATGATATGGTGGGTGGCTAGGAGTGGAGAGGGAGTAGAGAAGAATTTAGGTAGAGTTGGGGAATGCTTACCGAATGGGGAGAGGCGGTGGATGGAAAAGAGAAGCCGGGTGGTTGGGATGGAGAGCAAGCGGTGGCATCTGGCTGGGAGATGGTGGTGTGAGCTGTGGTGGGGTGGAGGGATGGTGGTGGTGCAGGCGGCGCAGGTGGAGCAGGCGGGCAGGTTCGGCTGGGTGAGGAAATGGGAGAAAGAGAGGGCCCGGCTGGGATTGGTGAGGGTTCCTCACTAGAAAAACCCGCCCCCAAGGGGGGGGGTTTAAATAGGGATGGGTAGGTCGGTTAGGGCTGGGCTTGGGGTAGTGGTTAGGTGGTTTAGGTAGGGTGGTATGTAGATAAGGTGGGCTGGAAAGGGTTGGGCCAGATATTTTGAAAACTAGGGGTTTGGGTAGATTGTGGGCTAGGGGTGGTTTAGGGGTTTAGGGCTAGGTTAGGTGGTTGGGTTTTAGGGTGAGGTTTAGTGAGCTAGGTTAGGTGATTAGGCTTGGTTTAGGCTAGGATTAGGGAAATTAATCTAGGTTTAGGAAAGGATTAGGGAAGTGGGTTAGGTGATTAGGTTGGGATTAGGCCGGGATTAGGGAAGTGGGTTAGGTGATTAGGCTCAGATTAGGGGTGGATTAGGGGAATAGGCTTGGATTAGGTGTTTTGGGTTAGGTTTAGGTGAAGGAGCTCCCTTTGCATGGCCCATAGACCTTAACCATCTCATGTTGGTGCAGCCCTAGGTTAGGTTTTGGCTAATTACAAGCTTAAACCCACTCCATTAGGCTAACCCACATGATTAAACCCAAACTTGACACACAAGTCAAGCTTAATTACAACACTCTTGATATTTTCCATCCCCACTCTCTCTCATGCCCATGATCCCACGTGAATTTCAAGTGGGGCCCACCTCCATTTATGAGAAGGTGATGTGGGCCATGGATATGGATATTGGATTGGATCTCTGGATCCAAATCCAAATCCACGTCCACATATGGGTTTGGATTGGGATCTGGATATATATGGTCCAGATCCAATCCAAACTGAACTCTGACTCCTTCGAGCTGGGTTCGAAACGGATGATTCGTACGGGGTCTGACAGCATCAGTACTCCGTCTTCGTTGGGTCTTCGCCAACATGGTCGTCCGTCTCCATTTCTGCCTTCCGAAGATGACTTCAAATGACATTTTGATAAGGACAGGGTCTTGGACGTTCGAGATCCTGGGGGTGTGAATCAGATACAAGAGTTGCTGTGCCGGGCTCGACGTGTGCTCCGGTTCCGGGCTCTTCTTAGCTCTCTTGGTCCTGTCTTGATCGGGCCAAGCTGCTTCGGGGTTTCAAAACATGTTTTAACAAGGTTTTAAAAGCTGTATTATATATTTTCAAAATATAGAGTTCAAAACATATATACAGGGTTGTCTGGAAGGCTCCTGGGTTTTCAAACTCAAAAATGGCCCTTTGGGGCTGCTTTTACAAAACCAGGTTTGTTTAAGAAATTCGTGAGATTTCGGGGTGTTTACACCCTTGAGCCTAAGATACTTGCAAAATTTGTTCAAAAATTTCCCTTTTAGAAGTGTCCTCTCCGGAATCTCGGGGAGTGTTACCATTCCTTGGGCAAGAAGGAGGTCGAGGACCTCTGAGATGGGCTGCCCCAGTGGGGTATACTCCCTCTTTTTAAATGTTTTTTGAATCTTTTTTTCAATTTTTGGTTCATTCTTCTTTGAAGTATTGGCCGGGTTCGTTTCCACTCGGACATTAGCAATTTTTTGGGGTTTTGCCCTATTGTCCGTAGTGGGTAGCCCGTAAGTTTCGGGTTTTTCAGATTTGCTTCGAAGAGGGAAGCCTTTTTGATTAATTTATGGAAAGTTAAAATTTCGTGCAAAGAAAGAAGTGTTTTCAACTCCATTTTGAAATTGTCAAGGATGAGCATTACTACACATCCTTCGGAGATAGGCTCTCTCACTTGCCCGAGGAGGGACCTCCATCGAATGATGAATGCATGTACATCCTCGTTCAATGCTTGTTTTGTGTCTCTTAAGGTGTTCAAAGTAGGGGTTACTTCTACGTTGTGGGAAAACCTTTGCATAAAGCTATTCGCTAACTCTTCAAAAGTTGCGAATTGGCTTAGGTCGTAGGAAGTGAGCCATTTTGAAGTAGTTCTCTTGAGGGAGAGGGGGAACCAGTATATCCATTTGGCAGAGTCCTTTTTTTTTGTGGGCTCTACGAGAAAAGAGTTGCAGGTGAGATCAAAGATCCCCCGTGCCATCATACCGATTAAAGTTCGGTATGTCATCGTCATTGTCTATTTGGTAATCTAAAGGAAGAAAATCTGACAATGTGTACGATCTTTTCTCTTTGTTTTGGCCTCTCAACAGTTGTTGGAGGGTTTTTCGATCCTTTAGTATGAAGGATTCGTGATATTGGTCCCCCTCCATGATAGAGGTTTCTTTGGGCCGTTTTGACTTGCTAGGCTTTTTCTTAGTCTGAACTTGACATGATTCAGATTTTTGGAAATCCTATAAGTGCAAAAAAAAGGCAAAAGTTAAACACTTTTCTTCAAAAATTTTTGAAGTTTTGTTTTGTTGAATCGAAGTTTGCTTAAGACCCCTGTCCCACCGGGCATGCCAATTCTGTAAACATGAAAATTTCCACTCCCAGTTTAGCAAACTTGAAGTGAACCTTTTCGTGCCTACGCTTGCGCGAGCATGCCAGCTAGCTTACTCAAACTAGCGAAGATTTTAAAACGATTTTCTGACTTTGGCGATTGTAGGCAAGCAGACTCTTTTTGCTTTAAACCTTCTTGAACCGATGCACAAGGGTCAGTTTAAGCGCTTAGAAACTTCGACTTCAAAACAAGTATTTACTTCAAACGATAAGTGTTTTTGAATGAATACGGTTCGTGCACTCTTTACCAATTTTATTACGGGGTTGGATGACCCTAAGTTTCTTGCAAGTTTTAATTGTTCAGGCCTGATGTGTGTGTGGAATGTGTCGCCTAGTTTCAGCGTGATTTGAGTGAGTGTTCGAGGGCTTCATACGCGATGAGTGAATGTAGAGATGCTAGAAATCTTTTTGGGTTTTTGAGAACGATGATGCGAACTCACCCGAATTGAAAGTGCAGCTACTCTACTTTCACGAAAGTAAAACTCACGCAAATTGAAAGTGCAACCACTCTACTTTCACAAAAGTAAAACTCACGCGAATTGAAGTGCTTTCACTCTACTTTCACGAAAGTAAAACTCACGTGAATTGAAGTGCTTTCACTCTACTTTCACGAAAGTAAAACTCACGCGAATTGAAGTGCTTTCACTTTACTTTCAAGAAAGTAAAACTCACACGAATTAAAGTGCTTTCACTCTACTTTCACGAAAGTAAATCTCACGCCAATTGAAGTGCTTTCACTCTACTTTCACAAAAGTAAAACTCTCGCGAATTAAAGTGCTTTCACTCTACTTTCACAAAAGTAAAACTCACGCGAAATGAAATATGTATACTTGCTTAAGAAAAGAAGGGGTTTGAAGTATAGAATGTTTATAACATATATTGAGGCAGAGAGCAGAAAGGATCGAGTGCATGTGAGTATAAAGAGAGAAAAGGCGCAAATGCTCGTGGGTGAGATCGTGTTCATTCATCAGTTAAGAGCGAAAAAGGTCAAGTGCTCGTGGGTGCGATCGTGTTCATCCACCAGTTAAGAGCGAAAAGGCTCAAGTGCTCGTGGGTGCAATCGTGTTCATGCACGAATATTACAACATGGGGGGAGGCTTTGCTCCATTAATACAACCTCGTTCCGAATTGAATTTAATGGAGAAAGTGGTTTAAAATCAAAGTTTTAAAAACTTACAAATTTTCCCTTCAATCGAGCTCGTGGTTCGGCCAGGTCAAGTCAGCCCCTTGTTGGTGTGGTTCGGCCAGGTTAAGTCAACCCCTTGTTGGTGTGGTTCAGCCAGGTCAAGTCAGCCCCTCCACTTGGTGTGGTTCAGCCAGGTCAAGTCAACCCCTCCACTTGGTGTGGTTCGGCCAAGTCACGTCAGCCCAAGGTGCAGCCTTGAACTTGGTGCAGGTACAATCGGTCCTCCAAGGTACAACCACTTTGTTGCAGCCGTGAGCTAGGTATCCCCACTTGAGTTTAGCCTATCAAGAGCTAGCCCACGGTTTGGGCTTGGTTCAGCCCACTTGAGTTTAGTAGCTCACCTTGGCCAAGCCTTGACTCCACCTTTGACTAAGCCTTCCACCTTTGTTAACCAAGTCCTCCTCCCTTTGTTGACCAAATGCTCCACGTGAAACACCTTTGCTTCAGCTCCAACCTTTGTCCTCTCTCCTCACTTCCAACCCCTTTCACGTGAACCCCCTTGGCCCTATTTATAGGCCAAGGGTAGTTCTTTGGATCAAGTTTGGATCCTTGGATCCAAATCCGATCCAATCTTCAGTGGGACTTGGATTTGGATCTTTTGGTTAAGATCTAATCCAAACTTTTCCTTTTGAGTCTTTCTTTGGTGCATGAAACGAACGGTTTTCGAGCGGGCTCTAGTTCCTTGGTGACCCAATTTTAGGCTGGGTTTTTCCCAGTCCTTTTGACCGGCCAATTTCTCGCTTTCCAGACTTTTTGATGTTTGATTTTGATTTGTTTGGCCCCGTCTTGAGCTTTCATTTGATGAGGTTGATCCTCGATTTTGAAGTGGACACTGATTTTTGTTTTGACAAGCCAGATCTTTGATTTCTAACGGCTTCATCAGGGCCTTGGTTTCATTTTATATTTTTGAAGCTGAATTTGACTTTTGAAATGGACACTGGGTTCGATCCTCCGTCTCACTTTTATCTAGATAGGTTGGGCCTCTCCTTCAGTTTTCGACCTAATCTCGAGCTAGATTTTGGATCGGGTTTCACCTGTTCATTTGAGTTGTTTTGCATTCCTTGGGTTTTTGACTTTGAATTTAAAACCTTTATTTTGAAATATTTTCAAAAAAGGCTAAAACTTCAAAATTTTGGGGTTTTAAGGGTTCAAAAAGGTTGTGAGCGGGTTTTTGAAGTTCAGGGGTTTTTGAAAATATCACAATTTTGGGGTGTTTACAGTCCCTTAATGGAGTTTTGGTGATAAAATTTCAAATCATACTCTATTAAGAGGAGCTACCATTTACCTAGCCTACCCGCTAGGATAGGTTTTTCAAAAAGGTGCTTGATAGGGTCAAGTTTAGAAACTATCCAAATTTCATGATCTAGGAAGTAATGTTTAAACTTTTGGCAAGCCCATACCAAGGTCAAGCACATTTTCTCCATCGCTTGATAATTTCTTTTATATGACAATAGAGTTTTCGAAATGTAGTAAATAGCATACTCCTTAAGACTATCATCCTCATATTGAGCAAGTAAAGCACCCAATGCATTCGCATGAATGGAAATGTAAAGCAATAAAGGTTTTCCTTGCTTTGGAGGTTTTAAAATCAAAGGATTTACCAAATATGTTTTCAATCTTTCAAAAGCTTTTTGGCAATCGAAATCCCACTCAAATTTAACCCATTTTCTCAAAAGCCTATTGAAAGGTTCGCATCTTGTTGCTAAGTTGGAGATAAATCTCTTAGTACTAGTTTGATTTGGTTATAACCCGAGTAGCCATCCATGAAAGAAAACATTCATGATTTGAAGTGCTATCCACTATCAAATCAATGCTTGGAAGTGGAAAATTATCTTTTGGAGTGGCTTTGTTCAAATTTCTAAAATCGATGCAAATACAAATTTTTCCATTGGATTTTCGAATTACAACAATATTTGAAAGCCATCCAGAGTAAGTAATAGGTTTTATAAATCCGGCTTTTAAAAGACCCTTTTACTTGAGAGTGAACATCAAGATGGATTTTCCTAAGCTTTTGTTTCACATGTTTTGCATTTGGTTCTAAGGGTAGATGATGCTCTACAATCCTAGGGTCTAAACTCAGCATATCTTCATAGGTCCATGCAAATATATCTACATAAGATTTCAAAAATGCAATGAATTATGCTCTTTCATGCTCATGCAAACAAGTACCTATTTTGACATACTTTGGGTTAGATTCACTCCCTAAATTGATTTTTAGAAAATCCCCTCCTACAAAATTTGAAGGTTTTTCCAAATCAAGGATTCTATAAAATTCGGGAAGCTCGGAGGCTTGATCTTCCTTATGGATGAGGGGATCATCCTCCTTGCTTTGATCACTCTCCAGTGCTTTAGTTTCTAGGGAAGTGTCATCCAAGAGAATGGGGTTATACATAATGGATTTCGACAATTTGGCTTAAGAATATACATAGGCTTTGTAAAAATCAAAATTGGGGTTTGTACATGGTTTTGCAAATCAAGATTTTTGGGGTTTTCATATTTTTTAATTTTTTTGTCTTTTTTTAAACACAAGCTAGAAGGATAAATATATAAGACTTTTTTTTGGGGATTTTTAGATTTTTCAATTTTTTTGGCTTTTTCCAAACAAATGATAGGAGAATGAACACAAAAGACTTTTTTTTTGGAATTTTTAGATTTTTCAAATATTTTTGGGTTTTGAAAGTTTTCTAGATTTTTTTGGTTTTTCCAAATATATACTTTTTTTAGATTTTTTTTAGAGAGGGGTATTCCATCAAACCTACAAAGAAAACAACATGAATTAGACTCCAAACAAGAGGTCTAAGCCATAGGTTTCAGTTTTAGTGGGTTCTACAACACCCTTAACCCAATTGGTTTTAGGTGGTGGCTTAGGGGATATGGATGGGGTGTATCCTAATCCATGTCGATTTTGGTTGAGGTAGGATGGGGTCTAACCTACCTTAGTTATTGACTCCTAGACCCTTTAGGGTGCATATCCCATGTTCACCATCATATTTCAAGGCTTTTTGAGTTTTGAAATTTTTTTATAAGGAGGATGGCCTTGGAATAATGTGTAATCCACAACATGGGTATGTACACGAGTTGGCATAGGTTTGCCTAAGAGTTGGGAGGTTTGGGTGAGGGAAGACTTTGGTTTTCCTAGGATACACATGACCCTAGGAGTGGGTGGCTTTTGATGCTTGGGGGTTCCTAAAAGATGGACGATTTTATTGGATTGGGAGTCTCCTAGGGTATACACGGTTTTGGATGAGTTGGGCATCTCCATGGCCCTCTCATTTGACGGGTCACTTGATATGCAAGAGAAGGTTTATACTCCCTTGAGGTTTGAGTGGTCTTCTCCAAGGATCACCACTACTTGGTTATCCCATAAAAACTTGAAGCACTTGTGGAAGGTTGAAGGGACAGCCCGTTGGGAATGTATCCAAGGCCTCCCTAACAACAAGTTGTAATGGAGGTTTATGTCTAAGATATGAAATAACCCCATATGTAGGATATTTCTTACCTCCATGGGTAACTCAACAGATCCTAAGGGGTGGGATGAGTTGCCATCGTATCCAGTGATAACGATGGAACTTGGTTCCAACCTAGAAACGGGTACTCCTATTTGGAAGGCCATATGAAGAGGAAGAATGTTTAGACCTCCTCCCCCATCAAACAAACATGTGTTTAGATGGTAGTGATTCAATACCACCTCTATATGCAAAGCTTGGTTGTGGGTTATATTTGATCTCTCTAATTCATCCTCGGTGAATACGATTGGGGCCTTGGGAAAGATGGGGGACACCAAGAAGGATAGGGATTCGGGAGTTATGGAAGTGTTAACTTTGGTTTTCTCTAAGATTCCCTCTAAGACTTGTCTATGTTTAGGTGAGGTTTGTATCAACTCTAAAATAGACATGTTTATGGGGAGTTTTGAAAGATGAAGTTCCAAATCATATAGGGTTAACACAATACTTTTACCATTATCCATGCCATGAGATGCATTAGGGATGCATACTTTTGAAGGGTTGGGTAAAATGATCACTTCCTTGCTAGCTTGTTTAGCTAATTGTGGGTGTTGATAGATTCTTCTAAACCTAGTCACCTCACCTACACTCTCCCTAAGGCTCGATCCTAACTTAGCTCTATTTTGATAATTCAGAGCACCGCGAATTTCTATAAAGGCTCTAGCCGGGAGTGAGACTCTAAGCGCTCCTTGGATCACTACTTGCTTGTCTTTTTTTATTATAAAAGAGAGTTGTGTGTGGCAAGTAGTATGAACCGTATGCAATGCATGCTCAATCTCACGAGTTTGAGGTGGAAGAAGGCGTACCTCTTTTCCTTTCCCGCTTGTGCTTGCATGATTGGGAAATGGCTCTTTGAGTATAGCTTGGGAGGGCTCCGGTTCCTCCGAGACGTGGAGCCTACCTTGTTCTATCAAGTCTTCGATTTTGTTTTAAAGAGCAAAACATTTGTTTGTATCATGACCTTTGAGCCTATGATACTTGTAAAAATTGTTGAGAAACTTTCCCTTAGGGGGTGCCCCTTCGGGAATGCCCGGGAGACTGATGAGGCCCTAGGTTAACAATATGTCTAGGACTTCTATGAGTAGTTGTCCTAGGTGAGTGAATTGCCTTTTCTCAAACTTTTTTTAATCTTTTTTAAACAATTTTTATCCAGAAGGTTTGGAGGGTCCGACCGAGGTTGGCTTTACTCGGATGTTTACCAATTTTTGGGTCTTCACTCCACCTTCCGATTCATGTGGCCCATATGCCCCGGGTTTTTCAAATCTGGGTTTTTGAAAACTCCTCCCTTTCCATAGATATTCATATACTCCCTTTTTAAAATTTGCTTCGAAGAGTGAAGCCTTTTTTATCAACTTTTGGAAAGTTGAGATCTCATGGAGGGAGAGGAGTGCTTTTAAATCCGTTTTGAAATTTTCTAGGATGAGCATTATTGCACACCATTCGGATATGGGCTCTCTAACTTGGCCCAAAAGTGACCTCCATCTAACGATGAATGCATGTGCATCCTCGTTAGGTGCTTGTTTGGAGTCTCTCAAGGTGTTAAAAGTTGGGGTGACTTATATTATGTGAAAATCTTTGCTTGAAACAAACAATTTGCCAAATCTTCAAAGTTGGAGAATTGGCTCAAGTCACAAGAAGCCAACCACTTCGATGCATTTTCCTTGAGAGAGAGGGGAAACCAGTATATCCATTTTGAAGAATCCTTTTTCTTTTTATAGGCTCTTCAAGAAAAGAGTTGTAGGTGAGATCTAGGATCTCCACTTCCATCGTACCGATAAAAGTTTGGTACCTCATCGTCACTATCGGTTTAATAGTCGGAAGGTAAAAAGTCCGATAATACATAAGCTCTTTTCTCTTTAGCTTGCCCTTTTAGCAACTGTTGTAGGGTTTTCCTATCCTTAATAGTAAATGACTCCGACTCTAGTTCCTCCTCAAACTTAGAGGCCATTTTGGTTTTTCTCACATGAGGGGTCTTTTATGAGCCCTCTCTTGTTTTCCATGAGAGGAACAAGATTCAACCGCCTCAGCCTCTTGGCTTAGCGTGACGATTTCTTCATCTATGTTTTTGAGTTCCCTTCTTAGGGAAACAAGCAAATCATCCCAGTTTTTGCAATAACATTTTGGGTATTTGAGCTACAGTGGGTATAAATCTATATTTGTGTATATTACACGAAAAGGTAATAGATTTCAGTTTACATAAATATAGAGCTACAATTTTTATGAATTTAGTCTTGTTGGAAAGCTATAGATATCAGCTTTCCAATAAGACTAGTTTCAATAGATTTGACTTATTTAAGACAAAGTTATGGGATATTTATCTAACCTCTATTGTAGAAAATACAAACTTCACATACTTGGTTATGAATTTGTCCAATTTTTCCTAATTTTAATTACATGACTTCACGGCTCTAAAATTCTTGAAAATTTTATTATATATGGCTTGTGTGTGACGATTCGGTGTACCAAATTTCAAATTATTTGAAATAGGGATATGAAAATGAAAAATATAACATCAGACATATGTAGGATACTAAAAACAGAATTTCTTTGTTTAAAACATACGTGAATGCATTTGTCTGAAATTAAAGACTAATCATAGCAAATTCAAAGTAAATGACTAAAAACAATTGAATTGAAATATGTTTATAGTTTAAGCATAAAAGAGATTAGAAGATATAAGAGGATATATCATATAGAGAGATAGGAGAAACTTGAAATCAAACACGTAGAATGCGTAAATATAAAGAAATGAAATAGACAGCATTACTACTCAATTACAATATAGGGGGAGACTAATGCTCTATTAATACAACCCCTTTTGAATTGAATGAGAATAAAGAGAGATTGAAATAAGCTAGAGAAAGGAATTAAACCTCGAAATCAGACTTTAATGGGCATCGGGTGTAGATGAGGTAGGAAGGACTCGTTCCTTCCTTCTCTTCTCCCTTCTCTTCCTCTCTCTCTTTCTCTCCCGCTCTCTCTTCAGCTCCCTCTACATGTCCTTCAATGCTGGAAATGAGCCCCCAAGAGCCCCTTTTATAGGCTTCAAGGGGGAAGGCCTAGAGTCTTCCATGAGTTGGATTGGGCCAAGGTTCTTTGGCCCAAGCTTTGATCCGACCCTATGGTTGGCCCCATGTGTTCATGGGCCTTGTCATGGTACCCCCTTGGGTCATGGGTCTGCCAAGGTGGGTTGGGTCTAGGTGACTGGATTAGGCAAGGCCAAAGTGGTTCGATCAAGGTGTAAACATGAAAATTTCCACTCCTAGGTTTATAAAACTTGAAGTAAACCTTTTCGTGCCTACGCTTGTGTGAGCGTGCCAGCTAGCTTACTCAAACTAGCGAAGGTTTTTAAATGATTTTCTGACTTTGGCGATTGTAGGAAAGCGGACTCTTTTCGCTTTAAACATTGTTAAACCGATGCTCAAGGGTCGATTTAAGTGCTTAGAAACTTTGATTTTCAAACAAGTTTTTACTTCAAACGATAAGTGTTTTTGACGAATTCGATTTGTGCACTCTTTGCAAATTTTATTACGGGGCTGGACGTCCCTAATTTTCTTGCAAGTTTTTATCTATTTATGCCTGATGTGTGTGTGGAATGTGTGGCCTAGTTTTAGCGTGTTTGGAGCAAGGGTTCGAGCGTTTTGCCACAATGATCGGATGCAGAGATGCTATAAACTCTGTTTTGGGTTTTTGAGAACGATGATGCGAACTCACCCAAATTGAAATGGGACCCACTCTACTTACATGAAAGTAAACTCATGTGAATTTAAAGTGCAACTCACTCGACTTTCACGAAAGTAAACCCACACGAATTTAAGTGCAACTCACTCGACTTTCACGAAGTAAACCCACGCGAATTTAAATTACAACTCACTCTACTTTCACGAAGTAAACTCACACGAATTTAAGTGCAACTCTACTTTCACAAATGTAAACTCATGTGAATTTAAGTGCAACTCTTCTTTCATGAAAGTAAACTCACATGAATTTAAATTGCAAATCACTCTGCTTTCACGAAAGTAAACTCATGCGAATTTAAATTGCAACTCTACTTTCACAAAAGTAAACTCACGTGAATTTAAGTGCAACTCTACTTTCATGAAAGTAAACTCACGCGAATTTAAAGTAAGTATACTTGCTTAAGAAAAGGTGGGGTTCGAAGTATATAATGTTTTATAATGTATATTGAGGCAGAGAGTGGAAAGGCTCAAGTGCATGTGAGTGTAAAGAGCGAAAAGGCTCAAGTGCTCGTGGGTGCGATCGTGTTCATCCACCAGTTTAAGAGCGAAAAAGGCTCAAGTGCTCGTGGGTGCGATCGTGTTCATCCACCAGTTTAAGAGCGAAAAAGGCTCAAGTGCTCGTGGGTGCAATCGTGTTTATGCACAAATATTATAACTTGGGGAGAGACTTGGCTCCATTAATACAACCCCATTTCGAATTGAATTTAAAAGAAAAAGCGGTTTGAAATAAAAGTTTAAGAAAACTTACACTTTTCCCTTTAATCAAGCTCGTGATTTGGCTAGGTCAAGTCCAGCCTTCAAGGTGGTTCGACCAAGTGATGCAGCCCAAGGTAGGTTCAAGTGGTGTAGCCAAGGTAGGTCGGCCCAAGGTGGTTCATCCCAAGTCCAAGGGACAACTTTTCAATGGTTTGGCTCAAGATAGAAGAGGTTCGGCCAGTTGGGTTTCAATTGGTTTCGGCACTTGGTTTCAATCCAAGGTTAGTGCTTAGGTTTTAGCAAAAGAAAGTACAGCAAGTCAAGGGTCATTGGCATGGTTTTAGTCAAGTGGGTCGGCCCAAAGTGTGCAAGGCGGTTCAGCCAAGGTAGGTCAACTGCAAGTCGGTTAGGTGCAGGTTCAACCCAAGTGATGCAGCCAAGGGGTGTAGCCGGGCCACCCAAGTGTAACTCGGTCCAGGTGGGCTCGGTTCAGCTGGGCGTGGTTTAGTTTGCAGCCAAAGGGTGCAACAACATGGCTCGGTTCAACCCAAGGTTCAAAGAGGTTAGGTACTTGGGTTCAGTCAGAGTCAAAGTGCAGCCGGGTTTGGCCAGGTTCAACCGTGAGCTAGGTGAGTTCGAGGTGCAGCCCAAGGGTTCAAGGCGGTTCAACCCAAGTGTTCAAGGTGGGTCAGTTTCAATGCAAGGTCGGCCCAAAGTGGGTCAGTTCAGTCAAAGGCTTACCTTGGTTGCAGCCTTGGTTTGGTCAAAGGGCAGCCGGTCCTCCTTGGTCCACCTTGATGCTCCTTTGTTGCAGCCACCTTGGTCAAGCTTGAGCCATCCTAGCCCTAGTCAAGGTCTTCCTGGTTGTAGCCCATCCCCTAGGTAAAGCTAACAAGGTTGCAACCCACTCCCCTAGGTCAAAGCTCACAAGGTCAAGCCCACCTTTGTTGACTTTCACTCCCTCTCTCTATTCCTTTTCCCAAGCTCCCCAAATTGCAAAAGATGTCTCACGTGAACCCCCTTGGCCCTATTTATAGGCAAGCGTGGTTCTTTGGTTTTGGGTTTGGATCCTAGGATCCAACCCAATCTAAACTCCAAATGAACCTGAATCTGGATTTTTTTGTCCAGATCCAATCCAAACTTTCCTTTTTGAGTCCTTGTTTGGTGCATGAAAGGGGCGGTTTTGGAGTGGGCCCCGATTCCTCGGCGACCCATTTTTAGGCTGGGTTTTTCCTAATCCTTTTGTCCGGCCAATTTCTCACTTTCAAGACTTTTTAACGTTTGGTTTTGATATGTCTGGTCCCGTTTTGAGTTTGTCTTTGATGAGGTCGATCTTTGATTTTCCAACGGACTTTGATTTTCATTTTTGACAGGCCCGATGCTTGATTTTTGACGGCTTCATCATTCATCAGGGTTTTGGTTTCATTTTGTATTTTTGGAGCTGAATTTGACTTTTGAAATGGACACTAGTTTCGATTCCCCGTCTCGCTTTTATCTAGATAGGCTAGGCCTCTCCTTCACTTTTTGACCTGATCTCGAGCTGGATTTTGGATCAGGTTTCACCTATCCGTTTGAGTTGTTTTGCAAATCCTTGGGTTTTTTACTTGAATTTAGAACCTTTACTTAACTCCGCCCATGTAAGGGATCACCCTTGCATTGCCGGTCCCAAGCCCAAATAAAGGAGGAGGGTTGTGTTAGGCTTCCGACAGCCATCGTAAAATTTCGTCGAATTTTTATAACATGGATTACAAAAATTATGAGCATTGCTTTGGGGCGTCCCCACCTAGCGATGTGTTGCAGAGCCCGAATGCAGTAAGAAGTAAGCAAGGGCCACTACATTTTGGCCCGAATGTAGTGAATCAATTGCAGAGAGGGTTCCCACATCATGGACGGGTGTGGGTAAAGAAGTTAGTCCCGCTACATTGCCGCCCGAATGTAGTGAAAAATTTTTAGAGAGGGTCTCCGCATTTTGATTATGGACAGATGCGGGGGTTAAGGAAGCTAGTCCTAGATAATAAGATTCGTATTAGTTCTTGAAATATCGGAACATTATCCAGTAAGCTAATGGAGGTGGTAGATACTATGATTCGGAGAAAGATTCATATTCTATGTTTACAAGAGACAAAATGGGTTGGAGAAAAAGCAAAGGAGATAGAGGATACAGGTTTTAAATTATGGTACTCAGGTAAAGAAAAGGCTCGAAACGGAGTTGGTATTATCATAAATAAAGATTTAAAGGAGAGTATAGTAGACATACAATGATATGGTGACCGAATCAGGATGTTGAAATTAGTGTTAGGAGCAAAGGTCTTGAATATAGTTTGTGCTTACGCACCCCAAGTAGGACTAGAAGATAGTATAAAGAAAGTTTTTTGAGAAGAGTTAGATAAGGTGTTTCAAAAGATTCCATAAAGGGAGATGATTTGTTTAGGAGGAGATTTAAATGGACATGTCGGTAAAGAGGCATTAGGATATCAAGGGATTCATGGAAACTTTGGTTTTGGGGATATAAACGAGGAAGGTAGGGAGATTTTAAATTTTGCTATGGCATTTGATCTCTTTATAGTCAATACAATCTTCAAAACACGAGATGAACATTTAATTACTTATAAGAGTGGCTTATCACAAACACAAATTGATTACTTTATTTGTAGAAAAAAAGATAGAGCGTGTTGTAAAGATTGTATGGTAATTTCAGGAGAAAGCTTAGCCACCTAACATCGACTTTTAGTTATGGATTTACAAATAAAAAAATGGACAAAGAAGAAAAGAGTGCATCGAGCTATTCAGACTAAATGGTGGAACCTCAAAAGCGAGAAAGAAGATATATTTAAATAGAAAGTCCTTCAAGGAGACGTTTGGAATTATGTTGGCACACCCTGTGATATGTGGAACAATATGGCTATACATATTAGGAAAGTAGCTGTAGACGCGCGAAAATCCCCGCCTCTTCGCCTCTTTCGTGGCTTGGAGTGGATCTTATCGTGCGTCTAAGGCCTATGTATACAAATAGGGCGTGCCAGCTAGCTTACTTAAGCTAGCGAAGATATATTAACACTGACTTCTAAACGTGGCGACTGTGAGCAAGTGAGCTCTTGTCGTCGCAGACCTTCTTGCACCGATGCGCAAGGGTCAGTCTGTACGCTTTTGCAAAAATCGAGTTTTGGGGAGAAAGTCTACGAAACGGTTCGAGGTGTCTATTTCGGGTCTTTAAGATGCGATTGCATGTTTTAGATCACGTGGATTTGCACGTGCCTAAGTCTTTTCTTTTATCCCTTTTTGGGTCGCCTAGTTTGTGTGTTATGAACACTCCACTACATGGGCGAATTTGAGCGGGGGTTGCTTTGATGCAATATGCGTCCTACCTCGTGGTATGGCGTAGATGCAATGCAAACTCACGCTACTCCAAAGGGAAAACCCGAAATGTAAAGACAATACTGAAGGGAAATAACAGAAGGGAAATAACCGAAGGGAAATAACCGAAGGGAAATAACCGAAAGGAAATAACCGAAGGGAAATAACCGAAGGGAGATATGTATATATCTTATGTATATGAGCCCTTACTCGGGTCTTGCAAATAAGAGCGAAGGCTCAATGTGGGTGCGTGCTTGAATTGAAAGACTTACACACACGACATGAAATTAAACCCAAATATAAATTGCAGTATGGCCTTGACTAAGGTCTTGGGAGTAAGAGCGAAGGCTCAATGTGTGTGAGAGTGCTTGAATTGAAGTACTACACACACGACATAAATGAAACCCAAATATAACTGCAATAAGGCCTTTACTAAGGTCTTGGGAGTAAGAGCGAAGGCTCAATGTGTGTGAAAGTGCTTGAATTGAAAGACTTACTCACACGACAAGAAATGAAACCCAAATAGTATAGGTCGGCCCTTACTTGGGTCTTTCAAATAAGAGCGAAAGCTCAATGTGTGTGAGAGTGCTTGAATTGAAAGACAACTCACACGACAAGAAATGAAACCCAAATAGTATAGGTCGGCCCTTACTTGGGTCTTTCAAATAAGAGCGAAAGCTCAATGTGTGTGAGAGTGCTTGAATTGAAAGACAACTCACACGACAAGAAATGAAACCCAAATAGTATAGGTCGGCCCTTACTTGGGTCTTTCAAATAAGAGCGAAAGCTCAATGTGTGTGAGAGTGCTTGAATTGAAAGACAACGCACCCAACTTAAACAAAACCCTTTGAAAATGAAAGTATATATACACTTATATATTAGGGGCTGATTAGGCCCGTGTGTGTTCAAAATGGTGCACGACTAAGAGAGTGCATGTGTGTGGTTGTGCCAAGCCACGTTATTACAAGCGGGGGGAGACCATGCTCCGTTATTACAACCCCGTATCAAATTGAACTTCAAGCAAGTGTACGACTAAAGACCGAGTTTAGACACTTACGAATAGCTGGTCCGTAGAGGTCTTGCTTGAGCGTAGGCTTGGCCTTGGACTGCAAGTGGGAGCTCCGCGAAGGTAGGTGATCAAGGGTGCTGGCCGGCTGCAAGTGGGGCGCGGGGTAGACGCCTCGAAGGGGGCCGGTGGCAAGTAGGTGGCGCCTCTAAGTAGGGAGTTTAGAGTGGCTGAATGAGTGGGTATTAGGGCCACTAGGGAAGTTGGGTACTTAGGGAAACTGGACCTAAAAGGTGAGCTAGTGGGAAGGCCAAATAGGACACCTAGGGGGGTTGGCCGAATGGGAGATGGTGGCTAAGTAGTGGCCAGCCACTTGGGTTATCCTAGGTTCGGCTAGGCTTAGGTGGTGGCGGCAAAGGGGCTGAGCTGAAGGGAAGATGGGTGGCTAAGAGTGGAGAGGTGGTAGAGAGGGGCTTTGAGGGAGTTTGGGGTACTTACCGAATGGGGAGAAGTGGCGGATGGAGTGGAAGAGTGGCGGGCAGGTGGCTGTCGGCTGGTGGAGTTGGGGGAAGATGGTGGCGTCCGGCTGGGGGGCAGTGGTGGTGGACGGAAGAGGGAAGGTGGCGGAGCAGGTGGCGGCTGGTGGAGCAGGTGGAGCTGCTGGGGAGTGGTCACGGCTGGATGAGAGATGGGAGAAGGAGAGGGCCCGGCTGGATGGAAGGGTGGTTCCCACTTAGAAAACCCGTCCACAATGAGGGGGGTTTAAATAGGGGATGGGTAGGTCGGTTAGGGCTGGGCTGTGGGTAGTGGTTAGGTGGTTTAGGTAGGGTAGTATGTAGATAAGGTGGGCTGGATGGGGTTGGGCCAGATATTTTAAAACTAGGTGTTTGGATAAATCGTGGGCTAAGGGTGGTTTAGGGGTTTAGGGCTAGGTTAGGTGGTTGGGTTTTAGGGTGAGGTTTAGTGAGCTAGGTTAGGTGATTAGGCTAGGTTTAGGCTAGGATTAGGGAAACTAATCTAGGTTTAGGGAAGGATTAGGGGAGTGGGTTAGGTGATTAGGTTGGGATTAGGCCGGGATTAGGGAAGTGGGTTAGGTGATTAGGTTCAGATTAGGGGTGGATTAGGGGTTTAGGCTAGGTTTAGGCATTTTGGGTTAGGTTTAGGTGAAGGAGCTCCCTTAGCATGGCCCATAGACCTTGATCACCCCATGTTGGTGCAGCCCTAGGTTAGGTTTTAGCTAATTACAAGCTTAAACCCACTCAATTAGGCTAACCCACATGATTAACCCAAACTTGACACACAAGTCAAGCTTAATACAACACTCTTGATATTTTTCAACCCCACTCTCTCTCATGCCCATGATCCCACGTGAAACTCAAGTGGGCCCCACCTCCCTTTATGAGAAGGTGATGTGGGCCATGGATATGGATATTGGATTGGATCTCTGGATCCAAATCCGAATCCAAGTCCACATATGGGTTTGGATTGGAATCTGGATATATATGGTCCAGATCCAATCCAAACTGAACTCTGACTCCTTCGAGCTGGGTTCGAAACGGACGATTCGTGCGGGGCCTGACAGCATCAGTACTCCGTCTGCGTTGGGTCTTCGCCAACATAGTCGTCCGCCTCCGTTTCTGCCTCTCGGAGATGACTTCAAATGCTATTTTGATAAGAACAGGGTCTTGGACGTTCGAGATCCTGGGATGTGAATCAGATACAAGAGTTGCTGCGCCGGGCTTGACAGGTGCTCCGGTTCCGGGCTCTTCTTGGCTCTCCTGGTCCTGTCTTGATCGGGCCAAGCCACTTCGGGGTTTCAAAACGTGTTTTAAAAGGGTTTTCAAAAGCCATATTATATGTTTTAGAAAGATAAAGTTTAAAACATATGTACAGGGTTGTTTGGAAGGCTCCTGGGTTTCCAAACTCAAAATGGCCCTTTGGGGCTGCTTGTATAAAACCAGATGGATTTTGAGAAATTCGTGGGATTTCGGGGTGTTTACAGATGCCCCTCTTTGGCCTTGTCCAAATCGATTTGGATAAGGGCAAAGATGACAAACACCCCTTTTAATGTCTCCCTAGATCTAGCCACGAAGAATATGGGATCGTCCCATTTTAGCAAAATCTCAATTTTACAAACTCTGGTAGGAGGAGATATCACACCAAAGGGTTGTTCTATGGAATCTGGTCCTAAATGGGATCATGTTCATGCAAGTACCATGCGTGGAATGCAGATGACATGGGTGTGGTGCCAAGAGTGGCGACCTCCCAGAGACCAGGTGTGGTCGAACTCTAGAGACTTACAAGGCCTACTGCTCCAAGTGAGCAAAAACCCTATGCTGTTCGATGTTCGGTTTTTAAAACTTATTTACAAAAGCTATTTACAAAAGGGACAACTGTCTTGAGCCTCGATCCTAAGGATCTCGAGCTCTTCGTGCTTGCCCTTGTTTGATTCTTAACACTCGCTTATTTAGCGGAGGTTTTATAAGAAAACAAGCTTCATTTCAAATTCCTACGCCTTACTCGAAACGTCGAATTCTCAAACAAGATGAAATTCAAGTAATTAAATCCTATTTTTACTTTAGGATTCCTCGAAATGAACCATGCTTTAGCTTGGGATAAGCCAGGGATGGGAAAGAGATACCACGGTCCCTTCTGAAGCGTCCCGTGGTTTGAGGCACAGAAGGCGGAAACTGCTCTTTTTGAGCTTTTTGGCCTCTTTTTCCTTTTTTTTCATAGAGGGTCTCCCTTTGGGAGTATTTTTTCTTTAATCCCTCTTTTTTATAAGAGAATCGATTTTTCTCTTTGAAGTCTGGTTTCTTTCTTTTGGAAAGAGATTTTAAATGGGAAATTCCCTTTTGATTTGGGCCTTTGTTTTCCTTTTGGAAGGAGAAGAGAAGAGGGGAGGACTTATCCCAAGCCTACACTCGATCCATTCCAGATCAGCCTATTTAGAAATAGCACGTACTACTTGCAAGTATCTTGCTATGTTGAACTAGGCCTTTCTTTGTAAGAAGAAGGATTTTGAAATGCAACCACGATTTTGAAAACTCCACTCTTTCACAAGTGCGAATTCTCTCACTTAGGGTCACACGAGTTTGCCTTTGCACCTTATTCACATGTCTCAGGGCAGCTATCCCTATAAAATTTTCGAAAACTGGAATTTAATCCAAATCCTATACATGATACTTCTTTAAATATTGAATATTGATAGGATCTGCTAAATTCCTACCTTCTACATCGATCAACCAATACGAATTGTTCGTAGTGGTTGCTCGTACAACATAGGGTCCATCCCAGTTGGGGCGCCACTTGCCTAGGGGGTGTGGGCCACGATGGTGGATGGTTTTCAAGACTAGATCCCCCACTTCAAAGTGGCGAGGTATCATGTGTTTGCTATAATGTCGGGCTATCCTTTGCCGGTATGCACGAGCATGATCCATGGCAAGGAGTCGCCTCTCATCTAGCAAATCTAGTTCGGCCATCCTAGCATGCTGAAGCGTCTCTAGGGGGAGGTTGAGTGCAATGGATGTATGGAATGAATGCAGTTGGGTATGAATGGGAAGAATGGCGTTTGTGCCATAGACCAATTCGAATGGTGTGGTATTCGTGGGAGTCCGGATGGAAGTCCTATAAGCCCATAAGGCTTCATCCAGCTTCTCATGCCACCTCCTACCCTTCTCTAAGGTTTTCTCAATGATACCAATGAGAGTCTTGTTTGTGGCTTCGGCTTGGCCGTTGCCTTGAGGGTAGTAGGGCGAGGAGAAGTGGTGAGTTATGCCATACGTGTTGCACAACTTAACCATCCGCTCGTTCTTGAATGGGGTACCATTATCAGACACAAGGTCTCGTGGAACCCCAAATCGAGCCAAGATATTCCTCCGGATGAAAGCCACCACATGTTGCCCCATTACATTCGTTAGGGAAATGGCTTCCACCCACTTGGAGAAATACTCCGTGGCTGCTAAAATAAAACGATGCCCATTCGAGGCCTTTGGAAATATGGGGCCTACAATGTCAAACGCCCACATGGTAAATGGCCAGGGGCTGACCACGGAATGCAATGCAGATGAAGGGATATGAATGGCGTGCCCATGCACTTGACATGGATGACACTTCCTAACATGATCGTGACAATCCCTTTTCAGGGTGGACCAAAAATAACCCCCTCTAAGTATTTTCATCGCCATCATGTTGGCATTAACATGACCTCCACATTCTCCGTCGTGGAACTCGTGCATCACTATCCTAGCCTCCTCTAGGTCGATACACCTAAGCAGAATGCCGGTAAAACTCTTTTTGTATAAGACCCCACCCAGAATGGTGTATCGGGTCGAAATCTTACGAATGAATGCCTTATCTTTGGATGTGGCATCCTCGGTGAATCCCCCATTTTCTAAAAATTGTTTTATGTCATAGAACCAGGGTTTTTCAATAGACTCTAGGTTGTTTTGGCAAATATCCAAGTCGTGTGTGGATGGATGGGGCGCATGCCATATTTCCAAAGATCTGGTCCCTGAAATGGGATCGACCTTCAGGGCTGAACCCAAGGAGGAGAGGGCATCGGCAATGCCATTGTCCTCTCTTCCTACGTGTGTGAGCTTACACGATTGGAAGGATTGGACCAATCGAGTGGCCAACTCGTGATATGGAAGTAGTTTCTCATTACGCACTTGCCAAATTTTTAAAACCTGGTTTATGACAAGGAGCGAATCTCCAAAGACCTCGATGCATGATGCCCCTAGAGTTTTCAAAATCCTCAAGCCTTGTATGAGTGCTTCATACTCAGCTACGTTGTTGGAACATTCGAAATCTAAGCGGACTGCTATAGGAATCTCGCCCTTTTCAGGGGAGTTTAGGATGATCCCGGCACCAGCCCCTCGTTGGTTTCGTGCCCCGTCGAAGTGCATCTTCCACACTTGGTTTTCGAAAGAATTTGCCAAAATGTGGTTTTGAAAATGGTTTTGCAATATGCCTTCATCAGGCATTTCGACAAGAGTGGGATATGCGTCCTCCAAGGGGAAGTCAGCCACGTAATCTGCTAGGGCTTGCCCCTTAACGGAGATCTGGTGATGGTATTTCAGATCATACTCCATTAGAAGGAGTTGCCATTTGCCCAATCTACCCGTGAGAATGGGTTTTTCGAACAAGTGCTTGATTGGATCAAGCTTGGACACTATCCAGATCTCATGATCTAGGAAGTAGTGTCTGAATTTCTGGCAGGCCCAAACTAGGGCCAAGCACGTCTTCTCCATGGCTTGATAATTTCGTTCATAAGCCAAGAGAGTTTTTGAAATATAGTAGATGGCATACTCCTTATGGGTGTCATCCTCGTATTGAGCCAATAGGGCTCCTAAAGCGTTTACATGCACGGAGATGTATAATAAAAGCGGTTTTCCTTGCTTTGGAGGATTCAAAACGGGGGGATTAACCAAGTATGCCTTCAGTCTCTCGAAGGACTTTTGGCATTCGTCATCCCATAAGAATTTCGTGCCCTTCCTCAACAGTTTGTTGAAGGGTTCGCATCTAGTTGCCAGATTCGATATGAATCGGCGCACAGATTGTAATCGACCTTGAAGGCTACGGACTTGGGTGAGATTGGAGGGTGGAGCCATGTCTATGATGGCTCGACACTTAGAGGGGTCGACTTCTATCCCCCTTTGGCTCACCATAAAGCCTAGAAGCTTTCCTGATTCTACCCCGAACACACATTTCTGAGGGTTTAGCTTTACTTTGTAAAGCCTAAGCCTTTCGAAATTTTTTTGTAAACATTCGATATGGGTGCATCGGGTTTTGGATTTTGCCAAGAGATCATCTACATACACTTCTACGAGCTCGTGAATTTGATCATGGAAGATCGTGTTCATGGCTCGTTGGTATGTTGCGCCGGCATTTTTCAAACCAAAGGGCATGACTGTATAGCAGTACGTGCCCCATGGGGTTGTGAAGGCGGTCTTACCCTGATCTCGTGGACTTAGTTTGATTTGATTATAGCCTGAATAGCCATCCATAAATGAAAACATTTCATGATTTGCAGTACTATCGACTATCAAATCTATGTTTGGTAAAGGATAATTATCCTTTGGAGTGGCTTTATTCAGGTTTCTAAAATCGATGCATATTCGAATTTTCCCATTGGTTTTTCGAACTACAACGATATTTGACAACCAATCAGAATACGCAATGGGTTTTATAAATCCGGCTTTTAGCAGATCTTCTAAACCCTCTTTGACTTGCGTGTGTACATTCGGGTGTATTTTCCTAAGCTTCTGCTTTATTGGTTTTACACCTACATCTAAGGGAAGACGATGCTCGACTATGCTGGGATCTATGCCCGGCATGTCTTCATACGTCCATGCAAACACATCTAAATAGGTTCGCAGAAATGCAATGAATGCTAACTTTTCAGTTTCATGCAAGCATGCGCCTATTTTGATGGTTTTGGGATTGGAATCATCCCCTAGGTTCACCTCTATGAAATCTCCTCCTACTGATTGGGAAGGTCTTTCAAAATCGAGAATTCTATGAAATTCTGGGAGCTCTGAAGTGGGATCTTCCTCAAGGGGATCCACTTCTGGGCTTCGATCATTCTCGTGGACTATAGACCCGAGGGAACTTGATGCGTGATTTTCAAAATAACCTGGTTTTGTACTTGGATTTTCAAGTGATTTCGAAATTTTTGGTCTGGCTATGCAGACGACGTTTCTTTCGAAATCCTTTTCTTTCGCCAAAGTCATACCAGGAGCAGCTATGTATAAAATCTTTTTGGTATTTTCCAAATTTTCGATTTTTTTGGGTTTTTGTAAAACAAGAACTTTGGGAACTATACAAAACATATTTTTTTCGAGTTTTTGTTTTTCCATTGTTTTTGGGTTTTTCTTGTTTTTTCGATTTTTTTGATTTTAAGTTTTCAAATGTTTTTGGTTTTTTTTTAGAAAAAGGGATCTTCCGTCATACCTACAAAGGGAAAACACTATGGGTTAGACTCGGAATAGGAGGTTTAAACCATAGGTCTCTTCTAAGACAGGCTCCGGGGCACCCTTGACCCAGGTGGTCACAGGGGGTGGTTCCGGCGGTATTCGGGGAGTATAGCCGATCCCATATCGGCTTGGGTTGGCCCTAGGAAGGATGGGCTCTAGGAGACCCTGGTTTTGTGCCCCTAGACTCTTGTAGGGCGTGTAGCCCATGTTCAATAACATGTTCCACGACCTTTTGTTTTTTGAAAAGATGGGATACAAGTCGTGGTCCTGGAACATGCTATCGTCCATATTAGGCTCGTATGGCCTTTTGTCCAGGGGTTTTGGAAATAGGGAACGTTTGGGTTTTCCTAGGAGGATTAGAGTCGGGAGGGGGCCTGCTTTGGGCGGCCCCTTCACACATACAACCTTCCTAGGGTTGTTCAACACGAGCCGAGGTGGCTCGACCATAATTTGCCCCAGGTTAGCCTCATGGGCCTGGGAGCTCGATAAACAAGGGGAGTTTATGATCCCCTGAAGCTGTGGGTGACTCTCACCTAGGATCACTACGACTTGGTCCCTAAAAGGGATCTTGACACACTTGTGGAAGGTGGATGGCACAGCGCACAAACTGTGTATCCAGGGTCTTCCCAGCAACAGGTTATAATGGGGGTGGATGTCCAAGACATGGAACACCCCCGTGTGTTCGATCCCTCCCGTTTCCATTGGGAGTTCGATGGATCCTAAAGGCCTAGACGCATTCCCATCGTATCCAGTGATAACGATGGGGCTTGGGTTCACTGAAGTCAAGGTGACTCCGATTTTGTACGCCACGTGAAGTGGAAGGATGTTGAGCCCTCCTCCACCATCGACTAGGCACCTGTCCAGAGAGTGGTTGTTTAGAACCACCTCGATATGCAGGGCCTGGTTATGGGTTTCGTAGGGTCTATCTACATCATCTTCCGAAAAGGTGATGGGCGATTTTGCTCCTAACAAAGCCACTTGGGCAGACAAGGATTCCGGACTTATGTTCGAATCAACCTTGGCCCTTTCTAGAATTTTCTCTAAGACAAGTCTATGCCTAGGCGAGGTTTTGATAAGCTCTAGAATAGACATGTGAATAGGAATCTTTGAAAGGTGGTTTTCGAAATCATAAGGATTTAGGATGATTTTGTCCTTATCTGCTTTTTGCAGACCACTAGGGATACATGCTTTTAAGGGGCCAGGCACACTGACCACCTTTTGAGCACCTTGAAGGTGCGGGGGTTGGTAGATCCTCCCGGATCTAGTGACTTCCCCCACGACCAGCCTAGGGTTCGCGCTAAACTTGGCTCTAAGGATGAGCTGAGGAGAACCTTGGATTTTCAAAATTGGTCTTGTCGGGGTTTCCACTTTTGGTGGTCCCCGGATGACGACTTGGGCGGGCCTCTTGTATAGTACAAGGATGGGCGCACAAGCAGGTCGACCAGGTTCGGGCTTTCGCGCTAGTTCCTTGGAAATGGTGAGGGTACATACCTCCTTTCCTTTCCCACTGCCACTGGCGTGTTTGGGAAAGGGTTCCTTGAAGATAGCTTGAGGTGGCTCAGGTTCCGCAGTGACCTGGAGCCGGCCCTCCGCTATCAAGTTCTCAATTTTATTTAGAAGAGAGAAGCACCGTTTGGTATCATGGCCTTTGAGCCGATGATACTTGCAAAATCGGTTTAAATACCCCCCTTTGGACGTGACTCCTTCGGGGATTTCAGGGAGTTCGATCATGCTCTGGGCAAGTAGGAGGTCTAGGACCTCCGACACAGGTTGCCCCAGCGGAGTGTACTCCCGTTTTTCAATTGGTTTTGAAAAATTACGTTCTCTCTTATTTTCTATTTTTTCAAAATTTTTAGAAGTGCCCGCCATGCCTGGATCCACCCGGACATTGGCGATTTTATGGGGTTTTGCCCCTTTGTCCGTTGTGGGCAGCCCATATGCGATGGGCTTTTCCCCACGTGTTTTGGGAACGGCACTTCCTTTCCATAAGTGGTCGTATGTCCCTTTTCGCAAGTTGGTTTCGAAAAGGGAGGCCTTTTTGATCAACTTATGGAAAGTTGAAATCTCATGGAGCGAGAGAAGGGTTTTTAACTCGCTTTTGAAATTATCCAGGATGAGCATCACTGCGCATCCTTCGGATATAGGCTCTCGCACTTGGCCTAAAAGAGACCTCCATCTTATAATGAAGGCATGCACGTCTTCGTTCATGCCTTGCTTTGTATCCCTTAAGGTATTCAGGGTTGGCGTGACTTCCACGTTGTGTGCAAATCTTTGCATGAAGCAGTTCGCTAACTCTTCAAAAGTAGCGAACTGGCTTAAGTCGTAGGAAGCCAACCATTTGGTAGCTGTGCCTTTAAGGGATAGAGGGAACCAATACACCCATTTCATCGAGTCCTTTTTCTTCTTATGGGCTCGACGTGAGAAAAGCTGCAAGTGAGACCTAGGGTCTCCCATGCCATCATACCGATGGAAGTTTGGTATTTCATCGTCACTGTCTGTTTCGTAATCCATAGGAAGGAAATCAGACAGGGCGTAGCTTCTTTTCTCTTTATTTTGCCCTTTCAGCAGTTGCTGTAGGGCTTTACGGTCCTTTTGTGTGAAGGACTCGTGGTATTGGTTGCCTTCCATTACGGAGGCCTCTTTTTGCTTGCGAGGTTTTTCAATTTTCTTTTTAGGCCTTTGTTCACCGTTTGATGAACATGAATCGCCTACTTCAGCCTCTTGGCTGAGAGCATCGATTTTAGCCTCAAATTCCCTTCTCAAGTCCTCGATTTCATCTAGTTTTATTTTGTTTTTGAAAATCCTCCTAGAGTGAGAACTTGATGCGCATGAGCCTTGGCTCGACACTTCACTTGGATTGGATTTTGACATGCTTTTCAAGCTTTTTCAAAATTTCCTAAGTAAAAGCAAAGAAAACAAGTTAAAACGACACCTTTTATAAAATTTTCGCAAGACTTCTACAAGTAAACTCGATTTTTGAAAAGGCTCACGTCCCACCGGGCGTGCCAATCTCTGTTGACGCGCGAAAATCCCCGCCTCTTTGCCTCTTTCATGGCTTGGAGTGGATCTTATCGTGCGTCTAAGGCCTATGTATACAAATAGGGCGTGCCAGCTAGCTTACTTAAGCTAGCGAAGATATATTAACACTGACTTCTAAACGTGGCGACTGTGAGCAAGTGAGCTCTTGTCGTCGCAGACCTTCTTGCACCGATGCGCAAGGGTCAGTCTGTACGCTTTTACAAAAATCGAGTTTTGGGGAGAAAGTCTACGAAACGGTTCGAGGTGTCTATTTCGGGTCTTTAAGATGCGATTGCATGTTTTAGATCACGTGGATTTGCACGTGCCTAAGTCTTTTCTTTTATCCCTTTTTGGGTCGCCTAGTTTGTGTGTTATGAACACTCCACTACATGGGCGAATTTGAGCGGGGGTTGCTTTGATGCAATATGCGTCCTACCTCGTGGTATGGCGTAGATGCAATGCAAACTCACGCTACTCCAAAGGGAAAACCCGAAATGTAAAGACAATACTGAAGGGAAATAACAGAAGGGAAATAACCGAAGGGAAATAACCGAAGGGAAATAACCGAAAGGAAATAACCGAAGGGAAATAACCGAAGGGAGATATGTATATATCTTATGTATATGAGCCCTTACTCGGGTCTTGCAAATAAGAGCGAAGGCTCAATGTGGGTGCGTGCTTGAATTGAAAGACTTACACACACGACATGAAATTAAACCCAAATATAAATTGCAGTATGGCCTTGACTAAGGTCTTGGGAGTAAGAGCGAAGGCTCAATGTGTGTGAGAGTGCTTGAATTGAAGTACTACACACACGACATAAATGAAACCCAAATATAACTGCAATAAGGCCTTTACTAAGGTCTTGGGAGTAAGAGCGAAGGCTCAATGTGTGTGAAAGTGCTTGAATTGAAAGACTTACTCACACGACAAGAAATGAAACCCAAATAGTATAGGTCGGCCCTTACTTGGGTCTTTCAAATAAGAGCGAAAGCTCAATGTGTGTGAGAGTGCTTGAATTGAAAGACAACTCACACGACAAGAAATGAAACCCAAATAGTATAGGTCGGCCCTTACTTGGGTCTTTCAAATAAGAGCGAAAGCTCAATGTGTGTGAGAGTGCTTGAATTGAAAGACAACTCACACGACAAGAAATGAAACCCAAATAGTATAGGTCGGCCCTTACTTGGGTCTTTCAAATAAGAGCGAAAGCTCAATGTGTGTGAGAGTGCTTGAATTGAAAGACAACGCACCCAACTTAAACAAAACCCTTTGAAAATGAAAGTATATATACACTTATATATTAGGGGCTGATTAGGCCCGTGTGTGTTCAAAATGGTGCACGACTAAGAGAGTGCATGTGTGTGGTTGTGCCAAGCCACGTTATTACAAGCGGGGGGAGACCATGCTCCGTTATTACAACCCCGTATCAAATTGAACTTCAAGCAAGTGTACGACTAAAGACCGAGTTTAGACACTTACGAATAGCTGGTCCGTAGAGGTCTTGCTTGAGCGTAGGCTTGGCCTTGGACTGCAAGTGGGAGCTCCGCGAAGGTAGGTGATCAAGGGTGCTGGCCGGCTGCAAGTGGGGCGCGGGGTAGACGCCTCGAAGGGGGCCGGTGGCAAGTAGGTGGCGCCTCTAAGTAGGGAGTTTAGAGTGGCTGAATGAGTGGGTATTAGGGCCACTAGGGAAGTTGGGTACTTAGGGAAACTGGACCTAAAAGGTGAGCTAGTGGGAAGGCCAAATAGGACACCTAGGGGGGTTGGCCGAATGGGAGATGGTGGCTAAGTAGTGGCCAGCCACTTGGGTTATCCTAGGTTCGGCTAGGCTTAGGTGGTGGCGGCAAAGGGGCTGAGCTGAAGGGAAGATGGGTGGCTAAGAGTGGAGAGGTGGTAGAGAGGGGCTTTGAGGGAGTTTGGGGTACTTACCGAATGGGGAGAAGTGGCGGATGGAGTGGAAGAGTGGCGGGCAGGTGGCTGTCGGCTGGTGGAGTTGGGGGAAGATGGTGGCGTCCGGCTGGGGGGCAGTGGTGGTGGACGGAAGAGGGAAGGTGGCGGAGCAGGTGGCGGCTGGTGGAGCAGGTGGAGCTGCTGGGGAGTGGTCACGGCTGGATGAGAGATGGGAGAAGGAGAGGGCCCGGCTGGATGGAAGGGTGGTTCCCACTTAGAAAACCCGTCCACAATGAGGGGGGTTTAAATAGGGGATGGGTAGGTCGGTTAGGGCTGGGCTGTGGGTAGTGGTTAGGTGGTTTAGGTAGGGTAGTATGTAGATAAGGTGGGCTGGATGGGGTTGGGCCAGATATTTTAAAACTAGGTGTTTGGATAAATCGTGGGCTAAGGGTGGTTTAGGGGTTTAGGGCTAGGTTAGGTGGTTGGGTTTTAGGGTGAGGTTTAGTGAGCTAGGTTAGGTGATTAGGCTAGGTTTAGGCTAGGATTAGGGAAACTAATCTAGGTTTAGGGAAGGATTAGGGGAGTGGGTTAGGTGATTAGGTTGGGATTAGGCCGGGATTAGGGAAGTGGGTTAGGTGATTAGGTTCAGATTAGGGGTGGATTAGGGGTTTAGGCTAGGTTTAGGCATTTTGGGTTAGGTTTAGGTGAAGGAGCTCCCTTAGCATGGCCCATAGACCTTGATCACCCCATGTTGGTGCAGCCCTAGGTTAGGTTTTAGCTAATTACAAGCTTAAACCCACTCAATTAGGCTAACCCACATGATTAACCCAAACTTGACACACAAGTCAAGCTTAATACAACACTCTTGATATTTTTCAACCCCACTCTCTCTCATGCCCATGATCCCACGTGAAACTCAAGTGGGCCCCACCTCCCTTTATGAGAAGGTGATGTGGGCCATGGATATGGATATTGGATTGGATCTCTGGATCCAAATCCGAATCCAAGTCCACATATGGGTTTGGATTGGAATCTGGATATATATGGTCAAGAGATCCAATCCAAACTGAAACTCTGACTCCTTCGAGCTGGGTTCGAAACGGACGATTCGTGCGGGGCCTGACAGCATCAGTACTCCGTCTGCGTTGGGTCTTCGCCAACATAGTCGTCCGCCTCCGTTTCTGCCTCTCGGAGATGACTTCAAATGCTATTTTGATAAGAACAGGGTCTTGGACGTTCGAGATCCTGGGATGTGAATCAGATACAAGAGTTGCTGCGCCGGGCTTGACAGGTGCTCCGGTTCCGGGCTCTTCTTGGCTCTCCTGGTCCTGTCTTGATCGGGCCAAGCCACTTCGGGGTTTCAAAACGTGTTTTAAAAGGGTTTTCAAAAGCCATATTATATGTTTTAGAAAGATAAAGTTTAAAACATATGTACAGGGTTGTTTGGAAGGCTCCTGGGTTTCCAAACTCAAAATGGCCCTTTGGGGCTGCTTGTATAAAACCAGATGGATTTTGAGAAATTCGTGGGATTTCGGGGTGTTTACAGTAGCGAAAGATGTGTTAGGGGTATCTAAGGGAGGTGTACAGGCACAAAAAGAAGCTTCGTGGTGGAGTGAAGTAGTGCAAAATAAAATCAAGGCAAAGAGGGCATGTTACAAATTACATTATGCCAAGAAAACTAGTGAAACTTTAGAAGCTTATAAGAAAGCAAAGAAGGAAGCGAAAAAGGCCGTTAGTGAAGCAAAAGCTAAGATTTGGGAGAACTTATATAAAAAACTCAACTCAAAAGAGGGTGAAAGAGATATTTTTAGGATAGCTAGGGCTAGAGATAAGAAAACTAAAGATCTTAATTATGTTAGTTGCATAAAAGACGAGGATGAAAAAATTCTAGTGGCAAATGATGATATAAGAAATAGATGGAAAAACTATTTTTATAATCTTTTTAATGAAAATAAAGATGTTAGTATTAGTTTAGGAAGGGTGGTAAATCGGTAGGACCAGATAATATGAAGGGTGGTAAATAGGAATCACTTGGCTCACAAGACTATTTAATGAAATATGGAAAAACCAAAAGATGCCCGAGGAATGGAGAGCAAGTACACTTATACCCATATATAAGAACAAGGGAGACATTCAAAATTGTGCGAATTATCGAGGTATCAAGTTAATGAGTCATACTATGAAATTATGGGAAAGAATTATCGAACGTAGGTTAAGATAAGTATCAAGTACAATAGAGAACCAATTTGGATTCATGCCAGGCAGATCTACTATTGAAGCGATTCACCTTTTGAGACGTCTTATAGAACATTTTAGAGCAAAAAAGAAAGACCTTCACATGATATTTATTGATCTAGAAAAAGCTTATGATAGGGTACCGAGGGAGGTTCTTTGGAGAACTTTGGAAAAAAGAGGTATCCCATTGACATATATTAACCTTATAAGAGATATGTATGATGGTGCAAAAACATGTGTGAGGACTCATGAAGGAATGACAAACTTCTTTGAAGTTAATATTGGGTTACATCAAGGATCAACTTTAAGTCCATACTTATTTATAATAGTGATGGATGAGTTAACAAAACATATTCAAGATGAAGTACCTTGGTGTATGTTATTTGCAGATGACATTGTGTTAGTGGAGGAGTCTAAGGAAAAAGTTACTTGAAAATTGGAACTATGGAGAGAAACATTAGAAAGCAAAGGCCTCCGACTTAGTAGAACAAAGACAGAATATATGGAATGTAAGTTTGATCATTTGGTTACTTTAGAGGACATGAAAATTAAAATTGGCACACATTGCATTCCCCAAAAGGAAAGTTTTAAATACCTAGGGTTAATTTTTCAGAGTGATGGAAGAATTGATGGAGATGTTACACATAGAATTAATGCTGGTTGGTTAAAATATAGAGGAGCATAAGGTATTCTTTGTGATAAGAAGATACCATTAAAGTTAAAAGGTAAATATCTGAGTGTTGGGTAGTTAATCATCAACATGTACAAAAGATGTCTGTGACAGAAATGAAGATGTTGGTATGGATGAGTGGTCATATAAGAAAAGACCATATACATAATGAGGTTATTAGAAACAAATTAGGAGTGGCACCAATAGAGGATAAAATGAGAGAACATTGTTTAAGATAGTTTGGACATATAGAAAGAAGATCAAAAGAAGAACCTATAAGAAGGTTAGAAAAACTAAATTTGGAAAGTATTAAAAGAGGTAGAGGACGACCACAAAAGTGTTGGAAAGAAACAATAAAGAATGATCTAGCTTATTGGGAGTTAACTGCTAACATGGCACACGATAGGGATATGTGGAAATAAAGAATCCTTGTAGCCGACCCCGTCTAGTATGGGAAAAGGCTTAGTTGTTGTAGTTGTTGTTGTTGTTAGAACCTTTACTTTGAAATATTTTCTGAAAAAGGTTTAAACTTCAAAACTTTGGGGTTTTTACAAGTTCAAAAGGTTGTGAGCTGGTTTTCAAAATTCAAGAGTTTGTTGAAAACCTTCCCATTTTGGGGTGTTTACAGATTCCCCTCATTGGCATTTGTCCAAATGTATTTGGATAATGTTAAAGAAGATAACACCCCTTTTGTTTTTCTCACTGGATCTTTCCTCGAGAATATGGATTATCCCTTTTTTCTAAAAACCCTTTTCCTTATGATAGGTAAGAGGGGATTCGCGCCAAAGGGGACTTTGCCTGTCGTGGTTCTAATCCTAATTGGGATCATGTGTTTGACGACCTTGTGTGCATGCATGATCATGAGTGGGTGACATGGATGATATGCTGGAGAAAATGATTTTCTAGAGAACCTAATCATGCAATGATCAAACTTGGGAGGCTTATGAAGGTCATCTGCCCCAAGTAAGTTGGTCTCATGTTGCTCGATGTTCGAGGTTTTTCCAAATCTGATTTCGAAAGAGGAGAACCCTTTTAGCTTCAATCACAAGGATTTTTAGCTTCTTGTGTTTCCCTTCACTTGAGTTTTAACACCTACTATTTTAGTAGAGGTTTTATAAGAAAACTAAGAAACATTGCAAAATTTCTACGCCTTACCCAACAACATCTAATTCTCAAACAAAATGAGATTCAAATAAGAAGATCTTATTTTTACTCTAGGACTCTCCAAAATGAACCTTTTTCCATTGGGATAAATCATAGGGATATAGGAAAGAGTTACCACGATCCCTTTTAAAGTGTCCCGTGGTTTAAGGCAAAGAGATGGAAAATTTGCTCTTTTCAGCTTTTTGGCAATTTTTTCTTTTTCTTTCATAGAGGCTCTCATTTTGGAGGATTTTTCTTTTCGTTTTTCCCTCTTTTCTTTTTCAATTGAAGCACAATTTTCTTTCTTTTCTTATTTTGCCTTCCTTTGGAAGGGGACTTTTTGGAGGGATTTTTCTCTTTTTCTGCTTTTTGCCAAATTTTCCTTTTAGAGAAGAGAAGTGAAGAGGGGAGAGACTTATCCCAATGGTTTACTCAATTCATCTAAGATCACTCTATTTTAAAATAGCATGTACTACTTGAAAATATTTTGCTATGTTGAACAAGGCCCTCTTTTGTAAGATGAAGATTTTTAAAATGTAACCCATTGATTTTTGAAAACTCCACTTTTCACAAGCATTGATTCCCTCATTCAGGAACACACGATCCACCTTGATCCTTCTTTCAAGAAGTTCAAAGGAGATCCCATTACAAACATTTTCAAAAGGATTTAGCTTACACATGGTATTTTTTCAAATATTGGGTGTTTATAGGGTCTACTAAATTCCTACCCTCAACATTGATTAACCAATATGCATTATTGGTGGTTGTTCCCCTTATAACATAGGGACCATCCCACTTGGGCCGGCACTTTCCAAGTCGATGTGGGCCACGATGGTGGATGATTTTCAATACAAGGTCTTCCACTTTGAAGTGGCGAGCCTTCACATGCTTTTCATAATGTCAGGCTATCCTTTGCCGGTATGCATGTGCATGAACCATAGCAAGGAGCCTTTTTTCATCTAACAAATCAAGCTCAGCCATCCTAGCATGTTGAAAAGTCTCTAGGGGGAGGTTGAGTGCGAGTGATGTATGAAATGAATGCAATTTGGTATGAATGGGGAGAATATCATTTGTACCATAGACCAACTCAAATGACGTGGCGTTGGTGGGTGTTCGGATGGAAGTCCTATAAGCCCATAAGGCTTCATCAAGCTTCTCATGCCATGTCCTACCATTCTAAGGTTTTCTCAATGATGCTTATGAGAGTCTTGTTTGTGGCTTTGGCTTGGCCATTGCCTTGAGGGTAGTAGGGCGACGAGAAGTGTTGAGTTATGCAGTAGATATTACTAACTTTTCCATCTTCTCATTCTTGAAAGGGGTGTCATTATCGGACACTAGGTCTCTTGGAACTCTAAATCGAGCCAAGATATTCTTCTTAATGAATGTCACTACATGTTGCCCCTGGACATTAGCCAAGGAGGTAGCTTCAACCCATTTAGAAAAATATTTGGTGGCTGCTAGGATGAACCTATGTCCATTTGATGCATTTGGGGAGATTGGTCCTACGATGTCAAACGCCCACATGGTGAAAGGCCATGGGCTGACAATGGAATGCAAGGTCGATGATGGGATATGAATGGCATGTCCATGCACTTGACATGGGTGACATTTCCTAACATGATCATGACAATCTTGCTTAAGGGTGGACCAAAAATAACCGGCTCTAAGTATTTTCATGGTCATCATATTCGCATTGACATGCCCTCCATTTTCTAAGAAGTTTTTAATATCTTGAAACCAGGGTTTTCCAATGGAATTTTGGTCATTTTGGCAATTCTCTAAATCGTGGGTGGATGGAGTGGGTGAGTGCCATATCTCTAAGGATCAGTTCCCAAGGTGGGATCGACCCTTAGGGCTGATCCTAAGGATGAGAGGGCATCTGCTATGGCATTGTCCTCCATTTGCTAAGGATTTGAAGGAATCGACTAGTTTTGTGGCCAATTCATGGTATGGAGTGACTTTTTCATTTTTGACTTGCCAAATTTTCAAGACTTGGTTTATGACCAGTAAAGAATCTCCAAAGACTTCGATGCATGATGCCCCTAGATTTTTCAAAATTTTCAAGCCTTGTATGAGTGCCTCATATTCGGCTATATTATTAGAACATTCGAAATCTAGGCGAATAGTAATGGGGATCTCTTCCTTTTCAAGGGATATGAGGATGACTCCCACACTTGCCCCTCTTTGGTTTCTTGCCCTATCAAAGTGCATTTTCCATACTTGGTTTTCGTTTAAACAACTTGCTAAAACATGGTTTTGAAAATCGTTTGTAAAGATGCTCTCATCGGGCATTTCATCAAATATGGGATATGTTTCTTCCAGGGGGAACTCAGCCACGTGATCAGCTAGGGCTTCTCCCTTAATGGAGGTTTGATGGTGAAATTTTAAATCATACTCCATTAAGAGGAGCTGTCATTTACCAAGCCTACCCGTGAGGATAGGTTTTTCAAATAAGTGCTTGATTGGATCAAGCCTAAAAACTATCCATATCTCATGATCTAAGAAGTAGTGTCTGAACTTTTGGTAGGCCCATACCAATGCCAAGCATGTTTTTTCCATGTCTTGATAATTTCTTTCATATGCCAGTAGAGTTTTTAAAATGCAGTAAATAGCATACTCTTTATGGCCATCGTCCTCATATTTGGCTAGTAAAGCACTCAATGCATTCGTATGCATGGAAATGTAAAGCAACAATGGTTTTCCTTGCTTTGGAGGTTTTAAAGTTGAAGGATTTACCAAATAAGTTTTTAATCTTTTGAAAGCTTTTTGGCAATCATCATCCCATACAAACTTTATCTCTTTTCTCAAAAGCTTATTGAAAGGTTCGCATCTTGTTGCCAGGTTTGAAATAAACCTTCTAATCGATTGGAGGCGACCTTGGAGGCTTCAGAATTGGGTCAAGTTGGAGGGTAGAGGCATGTCTATGATGGCTCGACACTTAGAGGGGTCAACTTCAATGCCCCTTTGACTTACCATAAAGCCTAAAAGCTTACCCGATTCCACTTCGAAGACACACTTTTGAGGGTTTAGTCTCACTTTGTAAAGCCTAAGCCTTTCGAAAACCTTTTGCAAAGATTCGATGTGTGTGCATCGGGTTTTTGATTTTACCAAAAGATCATCCACATATACTTCCAAGAGCTCATGAATTTGATAGTGAAAAATAGTAGTCATGACTCTTTGGTATGTGGCACCGACATTTTTCAATCCAAATGGTATAACTATGTAACAGTATGTGCCCCAAGGTGTAGTAAAAGCAGTCTTAGCCTAATCTTTTAGTGCTAACTTGATTTGATTATAACCCGAGTAGCCATCCATAAAAGAAAACATTTCATGATTCACAGTGCTATCCACTATCAAATCAATGTTTGGCAAAGGAAAATTATCTTTTGGAGTGGCTTTGTTCAGATTTCTAAAATCGATGCAAATTCGAATTTTCCCATTGGATTTTCGAACTACAACTATATTTGAAAGCCAATCAGAATACGCAATGGTTTTTATAAATCCTGCTTTTAAAAGATCCTCTAAACCCTCTTTTACTTGAGAGTGGACATTGGGATGGATTTTTCTAAGCTTTTGCTTTATAGGTCTAGCATCTGGTTCTAGGGGAAGACAATGTTCTACAATTTTTGGGTCTAGACCCGGCATGTCTTCGTAGGTCCATGCAAATACATCTATGTAGGTCTTTAAGAATGCAATGAATGATGCTTTTTCATGCTCATGCAAACATGTGCTTATCTTAACATGCTTAGGATCCGACTCACTCCCTAAGTTGATTTCTATAAGATCCCCTCCTATGGAATTCGAAGGTTTTTCTAAGTCAAGGATTTTATGAAACTCGGAAAGCTTGGAGGCTTGATCCTCCTCAGGGAAGAGGAGATCCTCCTCCTTGCTTTGATCATTCTCGAGAATTCTAGTTTCCAGGGAAGTTTGCGGCGACACATGGTTTTCAAAAATACCTGGTTTTGGTTTTGGGATTTTTGCAAGTTTTGAAGAATTTGGGCCTTTTACAAAGACAATTTTTTCTTCAAATTTTTTAATTTTTTTGGCTTTTTTGAAATTTACACCAGGAGCTGGTATATACAACACGTTGTTTTTGGTATTTTCAGGTACAATAGAAAAGGGAGAAAAGGATGAGTCTGTAGGATACACGGTTACCCACAGATGGATTACTAGGGAAGAGTTTCTTCTTTTCTTTTCTTTTCTTTATGTATTCTCTTATCTCTTTCTACTGTAATCCCTACAATATTTATAGAGAAAGTTTTCCTATTCTTTCTAGCTTTGTTTTCTCTGTCTTTCCTTTTCTGGGATTTTTGTTACAAATTGTTTATCCCTATCTTTATCATATACGTTTATCTATAATGTATCCATGAAAAAGGAAAGATGGCTTGTCTTCCGCTTTCATGGATTTACTGTCGAAAATGGCTAAATCTGACGTTAAGCTAAGGTTTATGACACACTGATTTTACCTCCCACTTTTTGTGGGTTTTCTCAAGTCGTGCCAGCTATGATTGCAAATATAATTACAATCGATACCCATTGTATGGTTTTTCGTATACAATAAGTTCTTACCTACACAACAATCATCATTGTATAAATTAATACACTTTAAACAAATCTCAAACCCATATTTATAAGATGCTTTGATAAAAGATCCTATGTTATGCTTTTTGTCAAGGAGTCTGCCAGTATATCATTAGTTGGCATATATGATATGAATATTTCAATTCACTTAACCATATCATGAATAGAGTGGTACCCATCATATGCTTGCTTCTAGAGTTATCATCTCCACTCTTAATCAGAGCAATGGTCGCATTGTTATCACAATAAATGACAATAGGCTTGTTGGCTATATCCAACTTCAAATAACATATGAAGTGACTTATCCAAACGACACTCATTGTAGCCATACTACAAGCAACATACTCAGCTTCCTCTATATGCAATGCTATATAACCCTATTTCTTACAAGCCCAAAAAATAGCTCCACCTCTAAATAAAAATATTTGTCTAAAGGTTGATTTGCTGTCATCTTTGCTCCCAACAAAGTCAGCATCTGAGTATTCTACCACTTTTAGTTTATCTGCTTGAAAATCCTTTTCACAGCTATCCAATGATGCCAACGAGGATTACTTTGATATCTACTTACAAGACCAACAACGAAGCTGATATCAAGTCTTGTACACAACATAACATACATCAAGCTACCAATAGCTTGTGTATAATAAACATTTGGATTGTTGTCTCCCTCACTGAGATAATTAGCCTTACTCAGTTTGACTCTTTTTATAATGGTGTAGACGCAGAAAATTTCTACTTCCCGGTTCTTAGGCCTGAAGCGAACCTTTTCGTGAGCCTAAGTCCTATTTAAACAAACAGGGCGTGCTAGCTAGCTTACTTAAGCTAGCGAAGATATATTCTAAACCTGACTTCTAACGTGATGACTGTGAGCAAGCAAGCTCTTGTCGTCGCAGACCTTCTTGCACCGATGCACAAGGGTCAGTCTGTACGCTTTTAAAATCGAGTTTTGGATAGAAGGACCTACAAAAGCGGTTTTGAGGTGTTTGATTCGGGTCTTGTTTGTACGATTTTCAGATTTTAGATCACATGGATTTGCACGTGCCTAAGTCTTTCTTTTTATCCCTTTACGGGCCACCTAGGTGTGTGTTATGAACACTCCACTAAAATGTGGCGACTTTGAGCAGGAGTATGGGGTTTGCTTTGATGCAATATGCGTCCTAACTCATGGTATGGCGTATATGCAATGCAAACTCACGCTACTCCAAAGGGAAAACCCGAATTTAAAAGACAAATGCCAAAGGGAAATGACTTGTAATGTAAATGCCGAAGGGAAATGACTTGTAATGTAAATGCCGAAGGGAAATTACAAAAGGGAAATACGGCTATATCTTAAGAGCGGAAAGGCTCAATTGTGCAAGTGTGTGCCGTGTATATATTGAAAGACTATGCACACAGCTGAACCTTAAAACCCGAATTGAAAAGACATAGCCAAAAGGGAAATACGTATATAGTATATATGAGCCCTTACTTGGGTCTTACAAATAAGAGCGAAGGCTCAATGTGGGTGCATGCGAAAAGGTAAAGACAACACACACGACTTCAAATGAAACCCAAATATAAATTGCAATATGACCTTAACTAAGGTCTTGGGAATAAGAGCGAAAGCTCAATGTGTGTGAGTGCTTGAATTGAAGTACTACGCACACAACATGAAATTAAACCCAAATAGAAATTGCAATATGACCTTAACTAAGGTCTTGGGAATAAGAGCGAAAGCTCAATGTGTGTGAGTGCTAGAATTGAAGTACTACACACACGACATGAAATTAAACCCAAGGATAGTATCACACGGCCCTTACTTGGGTCTTGCAAAAAAGAGCGAAGGCTCAATGTGTGTGAGTGCGAGAATTTAAAGACAACATACCCAACTCAAACAAAACCCTACGCAACTTAAAGTATATACATAACTTATATCTAAAGGGGCTGATTAGGCCCGTGTGTGTTCAAAATCGTGCACAACTAAGAGTGAGGTAGGCTCAAGTGCACGTGTGTGTGGGTGTGCCAAGCCACGTTATTACAAGCTGGGGGAGACAATGCTCCGTTATTACAACCCCATATCAAATTTAATTTAAGCAAGTCTACAACTAAGGACCGAGTTAGGCACTTACTTATAGCTGGTCCGAAGATGACTTGCTTGAGCGTAGGCTTGGCTTCGCCTTGGGCTGCAAGAGGGAGCTCCTCGGAGTGGAACGGTAAGAGTGTGTAGCCGAGTGACTTGGGTGCACGGATGTGGCGCCTTGGGGACTCGCCGGCTGCTAGGGGAAGGCTGCCGTGGTGCTTTGGGCTAAGGTGATGGAAGAGGGTCACTAAGAGAGGGAAGGCTCTATGGAAGGTGGCGCTAAAGGGAGCCTAAAGGAAATGCCTAAGGAAAATCTAAGGAAGAAGGTGTGGCCGGTCGGGAAGACTTGGGTGCAGTCGGCTAGGGATGGCCGACTAAGGGGTGGTTTAGTGGTGGCCGGCTGCTAGAGTAGCTAGGGATGTTATGGATGGGAAGGGAGCTAGCTAGGGTGTTGTGTAAGGTGGAGCTAAGGGCTGGTGGAAAGTGGTATGGGCAGGTCTTAGGGAGCCAAGTGGGGTGGTCGGGTATCACTAGGGGAAATGGTTCAAGGCGGGTGATTTAAAGGTTGAGGTCTGGCCGAATGGGTAAGGGTGGCAGGCGGCAAAGGAGGATGCTAAGTGGTGGTGGTATGGGTGGTTGAGAGTGGAGGGGGAGTGAAGAGGAGGTAGAGTTAGGTTGAGGTACTAACCGGGTGGTGAAGAGTTGGTGTCCAAGGAAGAAGAGCAGCCGGGTGATTGAAGTGGATGGAGTTCGGCCGGGAGGTGGTGTTGGCATGGAGTGATTAGGGAAGTGGGTTAGGTGATTAGGTTGGGATTAGGCCGGGATTAGGGAAGTGGGTTAGGTGATTAGGTTAGGTTTAGGCTGGGATTAGGGAAAAAGGCTAGGATTGGGTTAGGGAGCTCCCTTTGTACAACTCATAGACCTTGTTGCATCATGTTGGTGCAACCCTAGGTTAGGTTCTGGCTAATACAAGCTTAAACCCGCACTAATTAGGCTAACCCACATGATTAACCCCAAACTTGACACACAAGTCAAGCTTAATTATAATTACCCTCAAATCTTATCCTCCCCATTCTCTCTCATGCCCATAATCCGACGTGAACTTCAAGTGGGCCCCACCTCCATTTATGAGAAGGTGATGTGGGCCATGGATGTGGATATTGGATTGGATCTCTAGATCCAAATCCAAATCCACACATAGGTTTGGATTGGGATCTGGATATATATGGTCCAGATCCAATCCAAATTGAATTCTAACTCCTTCAGGCTATGTTCGAAACGAACGGTTTGTGCGGGGTCTGACAGCATCAATACTCCGTCTACGTTGGGTCTTCGCCAACATTATCGTCCGCTTCTGTTTTCACCTTTCGGAGATGATTTCAAGTGATGTTTTGCTGATAACAGGGTCTTGGACATTCGAGATCCTAGGGGTGGATTCGACGCAAGAGTTGTTGTGCCGAGCTTGACATGTGCTCCGGTTCCAGGCTCTCTTTAGCTCTTCTGGTCCTGTCTTGATCAGGCCAAGCTTGCTTTGTGGGGTTTCAAAACATATTTTAACAGTTTTTAAAACATATTATACATATTTAAAACATATAAAAGTTTAAAACATCTATACAGGGTTGCTTGGAAGGCTCCTGGGTTTCCAGACTCAAAATGGCCCTTTGGGGCTGCTTTTATAAAACCAGGTTTTATTTGAGAAATTCGTGGGATTTCGGGGTGTTTACAAACGGATATGATGCAGTCTTGTATTCACCCATTTTGAACCTTTTGAGGATATAGTGTATATATCTCTTTTGTCTTAGGCACAAGAATTTAGATTCTTTGTCTCGAGAAATCTTTATTCTCAAAATATAGGATGCCTCTCCTATATCCTTTATTTCGAACCTTGAGTTTAACCATGACTTGATTTTAACAATCATCTCATTGTCATTCCTAATCAACAATATATCATCTACATATAACGATAGTATCACAAAGTGGCTCCCATTGTTTCAAACATATACACGGTAGTCAAATTCATCTATATAGGGATTTTTCCAACCTATATACTTTCTCTTCTTGGCCTCTACTACAATATCCTTTGGGTTGTTGTATATATGATTTCATCTAAATCTTCATTTAAAAAAGTAGTTTTTACTGATATAAATCTAAATCATAATATATTGAAATTGCTAGGATTATCATTATGGATGTAAATTTCATAATAGGAAAATATATCTCAACATAATTTATTCCTTTCTTTTGCAAAAATCCCTTTGCAACTAACCTCACCTTAAACTTATTGATAGACCAATCGACTTTATATTTTCTTTTCAGAACCCATTTACAACCTATGACTTTTCTTCTTTTTGGCATATTAGTTAATTTCCAAACTTGGTTTTTCTTAATAGATTCAATTTTCTCATCCATAACTTTTTCCCAGTTTAAGGATTCAGATGAGTCAATAGCCTATTGATATATCAGGTCATCAGTCAACTCATCTAAATTCACTGAATTGCAAACTTTCTCTTTAAGGTAAGTGTGATAATTTTTTAAATAAGATGATGTGTGTCACACCCGCTCGGGTCGCGACCATGACCCGGCCTGAGCCAATGCCACGTGGTTGCTTCTCGCATGGGCATGATGGTGAGCAGTAACTAAATATAATACTAATTTAATTTAAACTCAATGAAATAAATATTTATATCAAAGTTCTAAACAATACACCCAAAATTGTGCGGGACCCACTTGTCAACAACCACGAATAACAAGACTTTCTAAATCATTTAATACTTATCACACCATCTAAAATAAAGAAAGGTTGCTCTATCCAACTCTTACTCTGCTTGCCTTGAAAGTGTGAGCTTCAGAATAAATTATAAAATAATGGGGTGAGCTCCTACACATAGCTCAATAGGGAGGTTAAACATCTTTAAATATAAATCATAGTAAAAGTATGCATAATTTCACAATAATTTCATAACAAAGTACAATTTCATCTTTAGATCATAATCTCAAATTCATACGCACATATTCAGACACACGCATACACACATCATTAGTTACAATAATTACAGTCCATACTGTGTCTGACCCAAAGGCCACGGGAGTCATCCGACTCTCCCTAACGTGACCTTAGTAAACCCGTCCATGCCGACTCTCACGACAGAGTATCCGGGAACACACCCTATATTCGCCCCAAGTCTAATTACCTGATGGACCTACAAGTCTCCAGGGACCCCACACAAGTATGACTCATATATTCACCCATCATTACATTTCTAAAGCCAATTATAGTTCATCACATTCACAAATCATATCCAAATCCATAGGTATCCAAATCTATATCCATACAACATTTAAATACCATGTTCATACAACACATATATATCAAAATATGCTCTTTATCAACCAATGTAATAAACACATTCTATTTCAAAAGCATATTAAATAACCCATAATTGCAAACATCATTTTATAAACATCAATAAAACATTTATTAATCATGTACATTTAAATCCATCTAAAATAAGAAAAATCACTTCTAGCATTGTTTTATAAAAGAATGCATAGCCTTCTACCTAAAGGAGTGCTAATATCTAGTTCCCAAACCGTTGGGTCACTCTTATCACCACCAAATCCTCTAATTTTAATCTCTAAAAAATTAAAACTAATTAAAATACTAAAATTTATTTAACTACAAATTTGATGCAATGAACCGTATCTAAATCGGATCTCAAATGACCCTAAAATCACCCAAAACCTAAGTTGGATTCGTTTAAGCTATCTTAGATCCGAACTAATACCTAAATTCATATTTGATTCAAACTGAGTGACACAGTAGGAAACCCATTTTATGACATGACCCAAACTAGACCCATTTCTGACACAAAACCCGACACAAAACCTATTTTAACACAAAACTGTTTCTTAACATGTCACACGAGGATACGATACGAATTTGTGTCGGTTCAAGCCATTTCAAACAAGACACATCGTGTCAGACGAGATACGACATGAAAACAGGGACACACCCAAAAGAGTTGGTTCCCTTGGCTTTCCAGCATCGATTTCGCCGGTTCCCTCCAACGACTAAGGCCGGTGATGCTCCCCAACCGACCGCCTACCCCTCCTCTTCCAATTCAACCCATTACTAGTCACTAGCATTGACGTTTTTGTTAGAAAATCCATGAAAAATAGTGTATATGTGAAAATTTCACTCCAAGCCTATGTAGAGACTTGAAGTAAACTTCTCAAATCTACTTTGCTTGCGCGAGCGTGCCAGCTAGTTTTCAAAACTAGCAAAGTTTTGTAAATCCGTCTTTTGGGTGATTGTGGCTAAGCAAGATTTTAACACCTTAGGCTTTCTTGAACCAATGCTCAAGGGTTAGCCTAGGCGCTTTGAGGATTCATTGGTGTAGGTGGGATTCCAAATTCACTTCAAGAAAAACCTGAGAAAATTTGAACAAACACGTGCACTAGGGTTTTGGAAGACAAGTTTTCACCAAGTTCTGAAAAATAGAAACTGGTTCTATGCAGACCTTACTTTCTGATTTTCTTTCAGTATCTTCCAAATTTCTAAAAATCATGAAAATTTTATGGTGAATAGGAAAAGTGTACAGGGTTTGAAAATATTTTTGCTTTATTTTTAGAAGCTATGATTCTTCAAAATTAAATCCGGAAAGTGTCTCTGCTCAGACACCCAAGACTGCTCTGTCATAGAAATGCAGAGACTTATAAAAGAGTTTGTATCTCGGTTCATAGAGCTCTGATTTTGGTGAATTTAGATTTACAGGAAAGCTATAGATGCATCTTTCCAATGAACCATGGATCACTACACATAGAGTTGTGGGACTTCTACCCAAACTCTGTTGTAGGAAAATAGACTATATAGAAATGGTTCTAGTTTTTCCCGATCTTGCACACTTTTAATTACGTGGTTGCACGACCCTAAAATTCTTGAAAGTTTTATTAGAGGTGGGTTTGTGTGTCTAAAAGAAGTGTGCCAAATTTTAGATCAATCGGAGCAGAGATGAAGAAATGAAAATTAAAACAACATATGTATGCAAAGATGCTAATAACAGCTTTTCAGTGTTTTTATAACATACGTGATGCAACTCACCCGAATTTAAATTGTATAAACACAGCAACCCAAAGTAAATTTCTGAAGGAAAATGAATGTAAATATGTAGATTAGCTTAAGCATAGAGGGGGTTAGGAGTTATAGAAGTTTTATACAGTATAGAGAGGTAGAATTAAGAAAACAAACAAGTAGAGCGCATGGGAAATGAAATTGACAGCATATCTACTTGCTATTACAACATGGGGGGAGACAAAGCTCCATTATTACAACCCCTTCTTTGAATTAAATGTTAAGAGAGAAATTTAGATTGGAAAATGGAAAGAAATACTCACTTAGAAACCCAAGAACCAGATTCACAATGGAGAATTCGACCCCTTCCTTGCTTGGAACCACCTCTTCTTCTTCCTCCCTTTTCTCTCTTCTCTCTTATTTTCTCTCACTCTCTCTCTAATTGCAGCCCCTCTCTCCTAAGATCCCCCTCTCTCTTCCCTCACATTTTGGAAGGTCCCTCTAAGTATTAGATGCCAGAAATGAGCCCCCCTTGGCCTCTATTTATAGGCCAGGGGGGGTCTCTAGTGCCTTCCATGGGGTGGGCAGCTCCTTGGTCCAAATCCAACCCAAACTTCATGGCCAGCTCCAAGCTCCTTCACGTGGTCTTCAAGTGGTCCCCTAGGTCAATATGAACCTAGCATGTGCAGCCTTAGGTGGGTCCATTTTGCCTTGGCTCGAGCTAGGTGTGAACCCGGCTAGGCATCTAGTCTTGGGTTTAATTGGCTAGAGTTGCCCTCCTTTGGGGAATTCGGCGAAGATGGATCAAGTAGGTTAATGTGGTTTGGCCAAGGTGTATTAGGTGGGTTAAGTCAAGGTGGTTTGGCCCATGTGGACTAGGTGGGTTAAGTCAATTTGGTTCGGCCAAGGTGTATTAGGTTAAGTCAATTTGGTTCAGCCGAGGTGTATTAGGTAGGCTAGGTTAATGTGGCTCGGCCAAAGTGGATTAGGTAGGCTAGGTTAATGTGGCTTGGTTTGATCTTGACGTCTTGAACTTGAATCCACCTTGCGTGCTTGAGCTAAGTCTTCAAGAAGATTTGCCTAGATGAGCCCCATTGGCCCGATCAAGTCGTGTGAGCTTGGCCAATGTGGGCTTGGCCGTGATGTGTGCTTTTGGTCTCCCCTTGGTCCATGTCCAACTTGATGCTTGCTCTGGCTGTGATCCACGTTGATTCTTCGGGGAGACAATTCAGCTTTATTCCTATTTGACTTGGCTTTACCTCAGCTTAAATTTGAAAAACATTTAATTTTGAAATCTCCATTTTAAGGATTTTGTGAAAATTTCCAATTCAAAGCAAGGTTTTAAAATAAGCTATTTTTTGGGATTCAGAGCATGCTGAGTCATGTTTTTGCAAAATTTGTTTAGGGTGTTTACAAATAGTAACTCAGATTTGAGAAAAATTTCATGAATCTACACTTGTTTTGAACTGATTTTCGCGTATTAAGGCTTGTTTTTTAATGTTTAGCATGAATAAGACAAAAGCTCTTTGATTTAACTCAGTTTAGCAACTAAAAATGAATAATTTACAAAAGCAAAATCAAGGTTTTTTTACCAGATTTTAGCCAACTTCGATGTTTTTCGGCTAGTGCGACTTCTCCCAAGGCTATTGCATAGCAGCCTGCCTACCTACCCTCTTATAGGGCTTGACCAAGATGATAACAGGCCTCAATGGCCATTACCATCCTTGGCCAGCCAAGAACAATAATGCCCGGTGTTGCATTTCTGCAACACCCAAATCGAGCATTACTGTAATCATTGTGGTATCGAGCTGGTCTGGATCCAACTGGATTTAAACTCATATCATCCACATCATTACATTCTACCCCTCATAAAGAAATTTTGTCCTTATAATTTAGAAAGTATTTGAAGAGATGTGGATACTTCTCTCGTATCTTATCCTCGAGCTCTCAAGTGTTTTCACTCGACAAATAATGACTCTAGTGTACTTTTACTGTCCTCAAAACTCAGTGACACAAGATTTATTCTTTTCTATCTAAGATGGCTATGGGCACCTCTCCATAAGTTAAAGCTTCATGTATGTGTAGCGGCTCGGCCTCAATGACATGCGAAGGATGAAGAATATACTTTCGCAACATGGATACATGAAATACGTTGTGCACTCCAATCAATGACGACGACAATTCCAATTGGTAGGCAACATCTTTAACTCGTTTCATGATTTGGTAATGTTTAATATACCTATGACTCAACTTACCTTTCTACTCGAAGCGAGTCACTCTTCGAGCTGGAGAGACCTTTAAGAATACATAATCGCCAATCATAAACTCTACATCATGATGTCTCTTATTTGCATAACTCTTCTATCAGTCTTAAGCTGGTTTAATGCATTGATGAACCAAGTTCATCTTATCTTATGTTTGTCAAACTATCTCTAGACTTGTTGTAGGTCGTAGCCCAAGGACATCCCAACATAGTGGAGTCTTGCATTTTTTCTCATAAAGCATCTCATAGGGCGACATCTCAATGCTCACTTGGTAACTATTATTATATGCAAATTCAATCAAGTGCAACTATTATCCTATTGGTCCTTACTATCCAATACATATGCTTGAAGCATATCCTCTAGAGTCTGAATAGTACGTTCAACTTACCCATCGGTCTATGGGAGAAAGGTCGTGCTAAACTGTAATCTTATTTGTAAATGAGAGGCAAAATGATGATCTCTATCCGAAATAATGGTCTCTAGCACACCATAGAACTTAACGATCTTAGCGATATAAATAGCAGCTAATTTAGATAATGATATATTCTTCTGAATGGGTATAAATCCTGCAACCTTAGTAAGTCTATCAACAATTACCCAGATGACATCATGCTTCTACGAGGTGAGAGAAAGTTCAAGAACAAAATTCATGTTAATATGTTGCCATTTTCTCTTAGGAATAGGTAATGGTCTCAAGGTTTCTATGGGTCGCTGGTGATTTGCCTTCACCTTTTGACAAGTCATATATTTAGTCACAAATTCATCAATAACCTTTTTCATTCCAAACCAATGGTACTATCAACTTAAGTCCTTATACATCTTTGTGGTACCAAGGTGAATGCTAAAGCGACTACGATGCGCTGATTCCAAGATCTCCTTTCATAGTGACTCATCTTTAGGTACACATACGTATCCCTCAATCATAAGGAGCCATCATCCTCGTGCATCTTATATCCAGGCCAACTTCTATTATGAATCTCATTTATTATCATTGTCAACTCAAGATCCTCTGTGTGTGCTATAAGTATTGTCAACCAAAGTTCAAGTGTTACTCGCACTAGAGTAGAACAATGAGCTACCGATTCTTTTCCTTTCCTACTAAGGGCATCTCCGACCACATTAGCTTTTTTGAAGTAATAAATAATCTTACAATCATAATCCTCCAAGAACTCTAGCCATCGCATTTGTCGCATATTGAGATGAGGTTGTTAAGCTCTTGTGGTCAGTGAATATCTAGAACTTAATGTCATACAAATATTGTCTTCAAATTTTAAGTGCAAATACGATTACTGCAAGTTCTAAGTTATGTATTAGATAACTTACCTCATGTTTCTTCAATTATTGTGATGTATAAGCTATAACTTTATCTTTTTGCATCAAAACACAACCAAGACCTTTATTTGAGGCATCACAATAAACTCTAAAATCTTCATTACTAAATGGTAATGCTAACACTAGTATAGAAGTCAATTTTATCTTTAACTATATAAAACTCTACTTACACTCATCTGTCTACTGAAATCGAGTATCCTTCTTCATTAATCGAGTGAGGTGAGCTGCAATAATAGAAAAAGATGATATATTACTAGCCCGAGAAAATTACGTATCTCATAAATGCTCTTTGGTCTTTCCCAATTGACTACAGTCGTGACCTAAGTTGGATCTACAAAGATATCATCATTAGATATAATGTAACCAAAAAAGCCAACTTGCTCCAACCAAAAATCACACTTAGAGAACTTAGCATATAATTATTTTTCTCGTAACAAACCAAGTACGATACGTAGGTGCTTAGCATGCTCCTCCTCGCTCTTAGAATATATCAAAATGTCATCAATAAATACCACAACGAATTTGTCCAAATAATCTTGAAATACCCAATTCATCAAGTCCATGAATGTTGGTGGAGCATTGGTTAACCCAAAAGGTATCACTAAAAATTCAAAATGCTCATAACGAGTCAACCCAAATCGTCTTAGGTATATGAGCTTCTCGTATCCGTAACTGATAATATCTAGACCGAACGGATCCTATCTTAGAGGAATCTGGCTCCTTTAATTGATCCATCAAGTCATCAATCCTAGGTAGTGGATACTTGTTCTTTATAGTCATCCAATTAAGTTGTCGATAATCAATACAAAGTCGAAGTGAACGATCTTTCTTTTTCACGAATAAGACTGGTGCTTCCCATGGCGAGGTAGTTGGTTGAACAAAGCGCTTCTTCAATAATATTACAATTGATCCTGTAACTCTCACAATTCTACAGGAACCATACGATAGGGTGTTCTATATATAGGATTAACACCTATTTGTAAATCAATAGCAAACTCTACCTCTCATTTCGAAGGTAATCTACATAAATCATCACGAAAAACATCAGAAATTCATTTACTATACTAATATCGTTCAATAACTTCTCTTGCATAACAAATGCTAAGTATCATTTACATCCATTTCGTATATAATTGTATGCTGAACAGTAGATATAACAGATATCAGGTTCTCTTCTCGCTGACCTTGAAAAATAAAAGTGGTCTATCAAGGCATAGAGAAAGTAATCTCTTGCTTCTTACAATCAATCACAACATAGTTCTTAAATAACCAATCCATGCCCAAAACTATATCGTAGTTCAAAATCCCCAACAAAATGAAGTTGACTCTCAGATCATAACCACCAACCATCATAAAACAATCTCACAAAATCTGATACTATACAATAACATCGCCATTACAAAAACATATAAAGAATCCCTCTAACAATTTCGGGTTCAAACCCATATGACTTACAAAAATAGGCAAAACAAAACAATGTGTTGCACTAGAGTCAAATATAACACGCGCAAGCATGCTACAAACAGATAAGGTACTAATAACCAAATGAGAGGTACCAAACTCTTGACCCTCTACAGCATAAACACATCTCTAGTTAATCACTTGAGGTTGAGGTAATCGAGGTGGTCCTTGCTAATGAATAGGTACTAGAGGACGAGACAAACCCCATGGTACTTCCCTAAACTAAGGAAGGAGGATAATATACAGTTCGTGGATAATTAACCTTACGATGACCGAACTCCTTACATATGAAACAACGACTCGTTATGTGTTCCTTCTGTATAGTGTTGAATGTATGAGTCTGACCATGTTTAAAGTTCTTCTATGAAGGACAATCTCTAGCTGTATGTTCCATACCTCTACAGTTATAGTAGGTGATCCCACGATTTTGTTGGCTACTCATCTCTCATGAAGGCCCACCTCTCGTCTGAGACTGACTACCTCTATTATTCCATTGATGAGCTTGGCCTAATTTACTCTTCTTCGTACCTTTATTTGAGCTGCCAAAACTTTGATCTACTAACCTCTTCTTACCCTTATAATGTAGCATATCTATCTTTACATAGGTAGCAACAACCTGCAACTCATCAATATCTTTATATATCTTCCCTCTAAGTGACTTGCAGATCGGAAAGTTCTTAGAAATATTTATTTGCTCGTGCTTCAAGAATTACCATACAAGGGTCAAACTGTGACAACCTTAATAATTGGTTTGTATATTCCCTCACTGTCAAACTATCTTGCTGCACATGGTTGAACTCAAGCTGTAGGCACATCCGATTATTATGAGAAAAGAATTGACCGAAAAATACCTTCTTAAATACCTCCCAAGTCCAAGGAGTACTACGTGTCCATTTATTTGCTTTGCACCATTGTTTTGCATTCCCTTCGAATAGACTAGATGTCAATTGCACCCTCTTCTACTCATCGGTATATGCTAGTATGTGAAAAGCATTCTCCAATTTATCAATCCACTTATAAGGTTACAATGGATTTGTAATTACTCCTTTAAACTCTTTATACCCATTATTTGTCAAGTGTTGTATTGTCAGGTAGATTCCCTCAGAATATGATGAAGTAAACTTATCATCTGCCTAAGCAATATTGCAACATCTTGACCATCTTGTACAAGTCGAATATACGGTGGCACCACATGTCCCTAAGGTGTCACTAATAGTGCCTCTAGATCCGTACGATGGTATTTCCTCGTTAGCGTCACCTATAAACCTCGAAGTTAAGTTTAAATCAAATCCTCGAGAATTCTACACATAAATACAATATTATCCTTTATTTTCCCCAAGCCAGATCGCCCGAGGGACCTACAAGTCTCTAGAGACCCCACACAACCCATACAAGTATGACTCATATATTCACGCATCATTACATTTCTAAAACCAATTATAGTTTATCACATTCGCAAATCATATCCAAATCTGCAAGTATCCAAATTCATACCCATACAACATTTAAATACCATGTTCATACAACACATGCATATCAAAACATATTCTTTATCAACCAATGTGATAAACACATTCTATTTCAAAAGCATATCAAATAACCCATAATTGCGAACATAATTTTATAAACATCAATAAAATATTTATCAATCATGCACATTTAGATCCATCCAAAATAAGAAAAATCACTTCTAGTATTGTTCTATAAAAGAATGCATAACCTCCTACATAAAGGAGCGCTAAGATCTAGTTTTAAATCGCTGGGTCACTCTTATCACTGCCAAATCCTCTAATTTTAATCTCTAAAAAATTATAAATAATTAAAATATTAAAATTTATTTAACTACGAATCTGACGCAATGAACCGTATCTAAATCGGATCTCAAATGACCCTAAAAACACCTAAAACCCAAGTTAGATTCGTTTAAGCTATCTTGGATCCGAACTGATACCTGAATTCATATCCGATTCAAACTGAGTGGCACAATAGTTACCCTGTGTCATTGTGTTGACATAGAACCTATAACTATTAATATGGGTTCTTTTTTTGACCCAAAACCCATTTCAAGACACGACCCAAACTAGACCCATTTCTGACACAAAACCTATTTTGACACAGAACTGTTTCTTAACATGTGACACAAGGACACGACACGAATCCATGTCAGTTCAGGCCATTTCAAGCACAACACGTCGTGTTGGACACAACATGACACGAAAACAGGACACGCCTAAAAGGGTCTAGTTTGGGTCGTGTCGTGTTTCCTTGGCTTTCTAGCATCGATTTTGCCGGTTTTCATCGACGATAAAGGTTGGCGATGGTCCCCAACTAACCGCCTGTCCTTCCTCTTTCAATCCAACCCATTACCGGTCACCGGCAACAACATTTTCATCAAAAAATCCATGAAAAATAGTAACTTGAAATTTCATTAATCTACACTTGTTTTGAACTGATTTTCACGTATTAAGCCTTGTTTTCGAATGTTTAGCATGAATCAAACAAAAACCCTTTGATCTAACTCAGTTTTAGTAACTAAAAATGAAAAAATTTACAAAAGCAAAATCGAGATTTTCTTACCGGATTCTGATCAACTTCGACATTTTCCTGCTCGTGCGGCTTCTCCCAAGGCTGCTCCAAAGCAACCCGCCTACCCTCTTTAGGGCTTGACCAAGATGGTACCAGCCTCAATGGCCATTACCATCCTTGGCTAGCCAGGAACAGCAACGCTCGGCGTTGCATTTCTACAATACCCAAATCGGGCGTTGTTGTAATCATTGTGGTATCGAGCGGGTCTGGATCTGGACCCGCATCATCCATATCGTTACAGTGTGACCCTAGGTCTTTTATGTTCACTTAAAGTTTTGGTTTATTAGGGAAGATCATCATTATTTATGGGTTCAAATGATGATGAATCTAGATCTACTAGATTATCAACAGATTCATCATTATTCTCAAGGATGTCATTCTTAGTGTCTTCTAATAATTTAATATCTCTGCTTTTTATTAATTCATAGTCCTTGTGATAAAATTGATATCCTTTGGAACCTTTAGGATATCTAATAAATACACATATCAAGGACCTATTATTTAGTTTATTCCTAGACTGATCAAGGATCTTCACATGTACGACGGATCCTCACCCCCTGAGATTACCTAGATTTGGTTTTCTTTCGAACCACATCTCATATGGTATAGAGAATACAACCTTATATGAAACTCTATTTAGTATATATACAGATGTATTTACCGTTTCTTCTAAAAATACCCTTGGTAGAAAATTATTTATTAATATAGACCTTATTATATTCAATAAGGTCCTATTATATATTTCTGCTACACTAATTTGTTGAGGTATTCTAGACATTATATTTTGTTTTGAAATACCAAAGTCTTTGCAGAATTCTAAAATTTTTGTAGAGATGTACTGACTACCTTTATTAGATCTTAAGACTTTGGTTGTATACCCTAGTTGGTTCTCAACTTCTTGCTTATATTCTTTAAATACTTCAAGTGCTTCAAATTTATGTGCTAAGAGATATATATGTATGTCTCGAATAATCATCGATAAAGGTTATAAAACATATCTTTTCACGATGAGATTTTACCTTGATGGTTCTAAATAAATCTGTATGAATGATCTTTAATAGGGTTGTTGTCCTAATTGTTTGTTTGTGAAAAGTTTTTCTTGTCATTTTCCTTTGTATATAGGTTTCAAACTTATTAAAAGTATTTTTCTAAAATCTGGGCAACAAGTCAAAGTTGGATAATTTCCTCAACTTTTCGAGACTTATGTGCTAGGCTTAAGGTACAATCAATATAAGCAAAAAAACCATCATTTTCATTAATATTTAAATTGAACAGTTAGTGTTTAACATCAAACAATCTAGAAAAAGCAATCGTACCATGTTTTCTCACAGTTACCGTGCTAGGAACAAACTTGAATTCAAAACCTTTCTTTACCAAGGCAGGGACTAAAACAAAATTATACCTTATGAATGATACAATTAATACATCAGTCAATACAATCGTTATGCCTATATATATATATATATTCTAAATGACTCAACTCTAAGAATATCTGAGAAAGTATTATTTCTCATATATGCTCAATGTTTTCCTAGTTTATATTTCTTTAGGTCCATAGCACTGTCCTTGCTCTTTAAGATATGTCTCTTGCTCCTGAATCAATCCATCAACCAGTTATTGGGTGGTCCATGTAGAGGCATTCTAAAACCACACAAATTATATCTTACTTCTCTGATTGACTGTATTGTTTGGTGTTTTTACTACTGTTATTCTTCTTATTGTGGCAATCCCTCTTTTAGTGTCCGATTTTTCCACATTTGAAATACTGTTTCGAGAAGTGGTTTTCTGCGATTTCTTAAATGACTGATCTAAGGGTTGTGACAACCATGTTCCATAAATGGGAAAGACTATTTAGGATAGTAGATATTTGCATTGCTTCGGGAATGACCATTTTGCTACAACTAAGTCTCTTATCATTACCAATATCTGGTTCACATGTTGTACTACATTATCTACTTCTTTTATTTCATAGGAGTTGTATTTTTGTTGCAACTTGGTTGTATTATCATAATTAGTTGTTATTAAATCAAACAACTCTTTAGCGGTCTCGTATTCCTTGAAAACCTTAATTAGGTCATCCTCCATATATGTTAGGATTATTGTTCTTACTATTGTATCATCTTTAAAGAATTTTCTATACATTTTTTTTTCTACTTCTGTTGCATTGGGAGTAGGGGGTAAATTTTTTTCTCTTAATACACAGTCTATATCTTCAAGTATAAGTGCCAATGGGATACGTCTTTTCAAAGTTTAAAAATTTAATTCTTCTGTTTTTGCCAATTTCGATACATAGATTCTATAGTTTATTTTTAATTGTTTGGTAAAAATATCAATAAGATGATATAAAAGGAAAACATTCAACATGCAATACATATATAAGACAACTAATAGCCAACCATCATAATGTAATTTGTAAAATATCTATGAGAGAGACGGAGGGAGAGGGTGAGAGACGTAGTGGGAAAGGGAGAGGGGCAATCAAAGGCCGCCTCTCCATTTTGTTTGTTGGATCTCTTGCCGGTTCTCCTCTCCTTTGTCAATCTCAGGCCACCTATTCTGGTGGCTTTAGACTATCCATTTAATTTTTCCCTTTTCTGACGGTCGTTCTAGTTTTTCCAATAATTATGGAGTATTTCTATCCTTCTTCTTTTTTGTTTTCCCTCTTTCCTTCTTGTTTCTCCTTTCTCTTCTTTGCCTATTCTCTGTTACTATTTAGTTTTTCAGTAAGAAAGAAAAACCTTCAACAACAATAACAACTAAGACTTTTTCCATACTAGACAGGGTCGACTACGTAGATTCTTTGTTTCCACAGATCCCTATCATGTACCACGTTAGCAGTTAACTCAACATAAGCTAGATCATTCTTTATTGTTTCTTTTCAACACTTTTGTGATTGTCCTCTACCTCTTTTAATACTTTTAAAATATAGTTTTTAATACCTTCTTATAGACACTTCTTTTGACCTTCTTTCTATATGTCCAAACTATCTTAAACGATATTCTCTCATTTTATCCTGTATTGGTGACACTCTCAATTTGTTTCTAATAACCTCATTATGTATACAACCTTTCCTTGTATAACCACTTATCTATCTCAACATCTTTATTTCTACCATATACATCTTTTGTATATTGATGATTGACTGCCCAACACTCAGAACCATAAAACATGATAGGTCTAATTGTTGCTCTATAATATTTACCTTTTAACTTTAATGATATCTTCTTGCTACAAAGAATACATGATGCTCTTCTCTATTTTAACCAACCTGCATTAATTATATGTGTAACATCTCTATCAATTCTTCTACCACTTAGAAAAGTTGATCCTAGGCATTTAAAATTTTTCTTTTGGGGATGCAATATATGCTAATTTTAATTTTTATATCCTCTAAAGTAACCAAATTATCAAACTTACATTTCATATATTCTGTTTTTGTTCTATTACGTGGAAAGCCTTTATTTTCTAATGTTTTTCTTAATAGTTCCAATTTTCTATTAACTTTTTCTTTAGACTCCTCCACTAACACAATGTGATCTGTAAATAAGATACACCAAGGTACTTCTTGAATATGTTTTGTTAACTCATCAATCACCATTATAAATAAGTATAGACTTAAAGTTGATCCTTGATGTAATCCAATATCAACTTCAAAGAAGTTTGTGATTCCTTCATGAGTCCTCACACATGATTTTGCACTATTGTACATGTCTATTATAAGGTTTATGTATGTCAATGGGATACCTCTTTTTTCCAAGGTTTTTCAAAGAACATCCCTTGGTACTCTATCGTAAGTTTTTCTAGATCAATAAATATCATGTGAAGGCCTTTATTTTTTGCTCTAAAATGTTCAATAAGACGTTTCAAAAGGTGAATCGCTTCAATAGTAGATTTGCCTGACATGAATCCAAATTGGTTCTTTGTTGTACTCGATACTTGTCTTAACCTACGTTCGATAATTCTTTCCCATAATTTCATGGTATAGCTCATTAACTTGATACCCTGATAATTCATACAATTCTAAATGTCTCCCTCGTTCTTGTACAACTCTTAAGGCCCTCTGATGATGGAACATATCTTGAAGATGAGAGAGCTTATTTATCAAATTCTTCATGACCTGATTTTTCTGCAACTTTAGTAGAAGAGCAAGTAGTTCGGCTACTTGAGTGGTCGTTTGAGGGACCACAGGAGTTGCCAATTGATTAGCAAGAATATCCTTAATCTTCTCCATCATGGATGCAAATTGGGAGCTAAACTACACGCAGAGTTCATCCAAATAGATTCAAGAAATAGTGTTCTTCGCACTGTTCGACCCTGACATGCATGGAGTTCTTCATGCGTGATTGAAATTGCTCTAGTACCGACATGCACAAGTCTCAAAAATAATTTGATTTGAGCCAATAATGAATTGTGCACAAAAATCAAGGTATTTGGGATACAAAGCACAGATCAAGTCTTAAAAACAACATTGTTGGTGAAAATTTGTTGGTCAAAGGGAACTAGTTTCCATCAACCGAATTTGTCTTGGCGGCAATGGCTGGAAGGTTGTATTCGCGGGCTGAAGATGGTTGCGGAACATTGAATGACCCGACAATAGTTGCTCGAGCTGGAGGCGGATGAGAGGGAGGAGAAAGAGAGCTTACTTCTAGGGAGTCACATGTAACTAGAGATGTCAATATGGGCCAGGCCAGGCTAGCACAACCCTAGCCCTTGTGGGCCGGCAAAAATGTGGGCAGGGCGGAGCTGGCCCAACTATAAAATATATATATTTTATATAATATATATTATATATAGTTTTTTATTACATGTATATAATACTATATGTATGTCTAGTTTTTTTCAATTACATTTATATATGTAAAGTTTTCTTTGTTACATGTATAGTTTCTTAGTACATTATATATGTAGTATATATTGTACTATATATGACTCATGCTATATGTATATAGTTTTTCCAACTACACATATACATATATATATATACTACATATATATGTATAGTTTTTCCATTACATGTATATACATGTGTATATATATATATATATATATATATATATATATATATGATTATGAGCCATATATACTATATATGTATGTATAATTTTTCAATTGCATGTATATACGTGTACATGCATATATATATATATACACTACATATATATACATGTATATACGTTTAGTTTTCCATTAAATGTATATACACACACACATATATATATATATATATATATATATATATATAAATTTTTATTATATGTATGTATATATATATACATACATACATACATACATATATAATTCTTTTATTACATATGTACGTCTTGTTGAAACTTGAAATACAAAGGTTGGATTTGAAGTTTAAACATATTTGGATCGGATCTTATAGATCTGATCCCGTATCCAATGGGTCTGTGGCCCTGAGAACCTACCCAGCCAGCCTGCATCGGCTCCCATGCCAGACGTGCAGGACCTTTCGACCCTGCTTCAAATATGGGCCAGAAATCTCTGGCCCGGCCCTGCACTTTTTCAGGGCCGACCCACAGGGCGAAGCCCATTTTGACATCTCTACATGTAACTTCGGGTGGTCAAAGATTTGGGCTGTGTTGAGTAGACAACAGAGGCAACTTGGTAGACAGAGGTGGAGCCTTGCGAAAGGGGTAGAAGGACGCAGATGGTCTCTTGATTCAACAATGTGGAAGAGATTTCCAACAAGGCAGTCTAAGCAGATGGGTTGATTTTGCTAGTCAACGGTGGAGAAGAGACGTTTCAAACTAGGTGGGTCACGATCAGGTGGATTCAGAAGGGCAGAAGCAATTGGGTGGATATGATTTGAACTTGGTTGTACGGAGGGTTCTCAAGGACTAGTTCAGGCAGCATGCTGGTTGCAGGGGGTATCGCACTCAGCGGGGCCTAAAGAAGGCTGCTAAGAAGGAGGTTATCTAGGGCGAGTTCCGGCTAGCTCGGTTCTTACAAATAAGACCAGAGGCAGCAGAGCTGAATCGAGCTAGGTGTTGCTAGCATTGCAATACACAACTGATGTTGGCGATGTGGACATGAGGAGCGTCACACAACTCATGAACTGGTAGTTGTTGCTTTTCTCAGTGGACAAGAGCGAGAGATAGAGAGAAACTGAGACGGAGAAGAAGAGCTAGCTTCAAGGAAACACGGCAACTACCTGAGAAGGAAAGCAATCGCCAAACGCCAAGAAACACAATGAGGAAAATCAATCCATTGATCACGCCATAATCAAGTCATATCTCAATTGCAAGAGAGTCTATCTATTATACACTCGATTACATTTGATATGTATGAACTCTTTTAGATACAAGAAATGCAATAAGATTAAAGATTATAGTTGTCTTTTGATAACTTTATCTTCAAATATGAAATCCTTTTCTAATTAATCTCTTCAAATGTCTCATCTAAATATGGATAGCTAGACTCCCTTTTAACTTAGGTATCTTCTTTTAGATAAGCTCGATTTGTGTTGGACTTTGGGTCTTAGTAAATTTTGGGTTCTGAATATGGAATTCATCTGAATTTGATATTCTGGTCTTCAAATCATATATAAGTAAGTAAGATGCAGGTCACAATAATATCCAAGTTCTCTTATCAAGATCAAACTCACTTTCGTACGTAAAATGAATGTAAGCCTTCCACATAAACGTGCGCCTCAAGTTGGCCACCTCTCTGAGAAAACAAGAAACCAAGGAAATCAAGCAAAACAAAATATAGCAAAAACAAGAAGCCCTATATTCCCACTTGGTAAACCTGGTTGTTCATTGAAGGAGCCGGTTGTTCATTGAATCCGCTTCCAATGTCTCAAATAAAGCTGGTTCCCACTTGGTAAAAAAAAGAAAAAAGAATACGAACCCAAAAGAAGCCCTAGATTCCTACCTACGTTTTTATAGCAAAAACAAAATATATGAAACGCAAGAGGTGCAGAAAATAAAGCGAACATGCACAAATTTAGCGATAATCCTAAAATGATCAACGTTCGGACCTTAATTCTTCTCTTCTTTTCTAATCAGTAGCCCAAATAATTCAGATTTTCTCTCTTTTCTTCGATTGAAAGCCAGGAGACAAGAAGAAGAATTAAATGTACCTACTGTCAAAATGATCGCAATAGACCGCAATGAGAGAAAGCCTTAGATGTGAATGAAAGAGATTTTTCCTGATCTTTTCTTAAAGTAAAACACAACCTTCTCTCTGTGTGAAGAAAAACACTTGATCTTCTCTCTGTGATCTTTTCAGAATCATCGATGAAGTAACAAAAGTTTGCACGTACTCTCGAGCATTCCTCTGAACGAATAGAAACAGTGGTGCATCCTGATCTGGAAGTAATATTGGAAAAGCATCATCTGAGCTGCTTAATGGACTTAAATGGATAAATAAAATCCAATGGTACATTTTTATTCATTAACATTTATATTTTCATCTGCAGTTTCTTTTTAAAAGAAAATTGTTCATCAAAGCGTTTTCATTTCCAGTCCTCAATCATCAAAATGCTCCCAGTAATAAGATGATATTCAGAAGGCAGCATCAAATTTAGTTTTCCGAACTGCCGCTCGTAGAAGCCCCAGATCTCAAACCTGATATGTTCGTACAATGCTCAAACCAAAGGTTGAATAGGAAGCACATCGTACTTGATCAAAGAATGGAAAAGCAAAGCAAAATAAATTATATAAAATTTTACCAATAAGCCAAGAATTGAAATGGAGAATATCTGCCATAAATATCATCAATATACTTTTGAATCGTTCTTGTTGTGCAGTCATTCTTTCCATGGAACTGCACAAGGAAACATACAAATTATCTGCAATTTAATCGTTATTTAGAAAAGGATAAAACAACTGAAACCAACCTGCTCTAGATGTCGTAGAGTTTCAGAATCAGCAGGAACCTTATGATAGAATCCCATACACATAAGTACATAGGCACAAGTAAAAGGGCCAAATCCATCTATTCTAATCAACTGCCTTTGTAGTTGCTCATAATGACTTGTGCTTCCTCCATCAACATTGTTGAGATCATCTATTGCAAGTCTCTCCTCTACCACAAGCTTTGCAAGTTTTATAATGCGATTGGCTCTATAACCAAGGTTGCATCTCCTATTCAGGTAATCCTCATCTAGAGAAAATAGCTCCTCTGGACATGGGAAATTACTAGTTTTATAACTTAATCCCATGTACTTTTCTTTAGTTGTTGGATTAATTGATGGTGAAAAAGCATTGTTTTCAGCGTCACTTCCTAAACCAGATGAGGTGCACTTGCTTTTAGAATCTTTTGCTGATAACAAGGAAGTACCTGCATGTCCATTTAGAAATGTATCATTGACGTTTAGTTGTTTGGTATTGGCACTATAACTCGTTGATGAAGTCGTACCTTCAGCCATCTGGGATTCTTTCCGTAGGGACTTGCGACTTGCCTTCACATAATTAAGATTTTTCCTTCTACGCTTCCTGTTACGTTCCTTGCTTCTGGGGGCTTTCGGAGAAATTGTCTCTTTCTTGTAAGAATCTCCGATGATTTGTAAAATATCGGACTCACGTGAATCAAAAGTGGTAGCATTTAACTCCACCTGCAGATCACAAAGCGCTCTAACCATAGCTAGAGTTCTTGTCCACCTGCAAGAATAGAATTGTAGCTTCACAGTTTTTTTCATAAAACCATGTAGTGATCTTTCGTGCACAGTTTTACTTAATAATATATCTCCAATTTGAAGTATTACTGGACACCGGTTATGACATCATAACCATTTTAGAACTGTAGTTGAACATTTCACCTGGTCATGATCAAGAGCACGAATTAAATGGTATTTGCATTATTCTTCTAAAGTTTAACAACAATGGGGTTCAGGCCAGTATTTGTATTTACAATGCTTCATCAAAATAATTTAAATAACTTAATGTTTTTAGAAATCTACTGTAATGAAGAGTTGGACAATATATTACATAAATATCTTGTCAGATTCATATCAAACTGTAACTTCTGAGCCTTATTAAGCATTTTGTTGAATAATTTAAGGAAAAGTACGAGGTACTATGCTCCATGTGAGAGCTGGAACAAGAGAGTTGTTTAATTATTGCATATCAAGTTGCAGCAATATGTTCAATAATTTATGAGATAGTAGCGCACAGAACACGCAAGGCCAAACGAGTATAACGTCCTTGGTAATTCAGGATCTTACGGGACGAAATACGTAGGTGCCAACCAACCATGGCACATAACCACATGATGCATCGCGTGGGGCTAGACTACAAACATCCCTAGTTATAGGAATCATTGAAAGCATGCATGCAGGTTGACATAGCACTGCAATGGAAGCCATCGGAGACTACAAATCAGATGATTGGCAACTGTTTCAAGGAAAGAAGACAAGGCACATATAAAGTATCGATTTTGTAGAGATTGGAAACAAGAAACAACCCAAAGAAGCATCGGTAGTGAGGTTTCCTTTGCTCTCCAAGAACCACTTTAGGTTGCAATAATAAAAGTCTCCTTAAATACATAAGGCAAGCCCTAAAAACATAAAGAGTATATTGTGAATTGACTAAACTACTCTTGAACAATATATTAATTTTAACATTCTTCTTAATGTATTGTTAACTCCTTGCATCTCTGTCAACTTTTAAAACTTGTCTTTTTATAATGCTATAGTAAATATATAAACAACATGATCTTCAAGCTTGCAGTATATCAACTTAACCTTTTATTCTTCGATCTTCTCCTTAATGAAATGCTGCTTCACTACGATATGTCTTGTTCGATATGGTAGACAGGTCTTGCTGATTTTTTGTTACAAAACATTTGAGTTGCTTTTTCGTGTTTTTCACCATCTTGTAAAATTCATTTGAATCAAATTGCTTCACAAGTTGTCATTGTATCTGATATATAATCAGCTTCAATAGAGGACTATGCAACTAAATCTTGTCTCTTTGATTGCCAAGAATATATTGTTGAACTAGAGAGAAATAAAAACATGTGATACTCTTCATATCATCAGCGATCCAGCCCAATTGCTATCATGGAAGCTAACTAATTTCTGCGTTGTGCCTTTGCAATACTTGATTCCATATGTATCGAAGAGCTTATTTGACTGCTCCGAGATGATAATGGATGAGATTATGGATGTACCTGGGCAATAAAATTGAAGCATACGCAATACCTGGTTTAGTGCAGTTAAGTACTATAGGCTTCCAACATTATTTCTATATAAAGTGTTGTATACTCTATTTCCTCCACTTTTCTCATCAACACCTTATTTAGAGCAAGAGGTGTCTTTATTATTTTGCATCCATACATAAGAAACTTCTTTAATATATTTTTAGCATAATTTTTCTGTGAAATGGAAACTCCATCTCCTTGATGAATTTTAATACCATAAAATGATATATTAGCCTCAAATCACTCATCTCATATATAAGCATCATTTCTTTGAATTTATGAATCATCTTTTATCATTCCCATAAAAAAATAGATCATCAACATAAATCAATAATAAGAAAGTGCACACATTGCTTATTCACATAAAGAGTCAGCTAAGCTCTTATTTCTGGTGAATTCGTGAACACCATAGTTGTTGATTTTACTATAGCTTGAAGAGGTGCTTGCTTCAGCCCGGATAGTGCTTTCTTGAGTTTGTAGACACTATCTGGGCTGAAGTATATTCTTCTAATTTTCTATTCAAGAATATTGATTTAACATCTTTTTAGTATAATAACCAACCTTTTTGGGTAGCTAGTGAAATAGAGTCCAAAATGTGTCTTTGCGAGATACAAATGCAGAACTCTCATGATACAAATTTTCGGTTTTGCAAATACCATTTTGCCACTAGTATTATCTTGTGCTTCAATACCGAGCCATCAGGCTTGTACTCTATCTTGAACATTCACTTCAATCAACAATTTCTCCATCTTTGCTACGTTTAACAGTTCGGAGGTCTTGTTTTTCTCTATCAGGTGGAATTCTTTTCTGTTACTTTCTTCCCCAAATCTTCTTCAAAAGTTTTAGGTTCTATCATGCAAGAATTGCAAGACTAATAAATTTTTCCAATGCTTCTTATCTTTCTTGATGCAGTTCTTGGCTTTGATGAACTAAAACCTGGTTTACAACTTGATTAAGATGATGGATCAATTCTAAGAGATAATGATGGTGCATCTTAACTCCACCCATGTAAGGGATCACCCTTGCATGGCCAGTCCCAAGCCCGGATAAAGGAGGAGGGCTATGTTAGGCTTTCGACATCCAACGTAAAACTTTGTCGGATTTTTATGTCATGAATTACACAAATTATGAGCATTGCTTTGAGGCATCCTCGCCTAACGATAAGCTACAGAGCCCAGATACAATGAAAAGTAAGTAAGAGCTACTACATTTTCGCTCGGATGTAGTAAATCAATTGCAGAGAGGGCTCTCACATCATAGATGGGTGTAGATAAAGAAGTTAGTCCCGCTACATTGCCGTCCCGCTACATTGTCGCCCGAATGTAGTGAATAAATTATAGAGAGGATCTCTGCATTTTTAATATGGACGAATACGAGGGATAAGGAAGATAGTCCTAGATAGTAAGATTCATATTGGTTCTTTGAATATTGAAACATTGTCCGGTAAGCTAATGGAGGTGGTAGATACTATGATTTGGAGAAAGATTTATATTCTATGTTTACAAGAGACAAAGTGGGTTGGAGAAAAAGCAAAGGAGATTGAGGATAAGGTTTAAAATTATGGTGTACTCTTGTAAGGAAAAGACTCTAAACAGAGTTGGTATTATCATAAATAAAGATTTAAAGGATAGTGAAGTAAACATACAATGATATGGTAACCGAATCATGACATTGAAATTAGTGTTAGGAGCAAAGGTTTTGAATATAGTTTGTGCTTACGTACCCTAAGTAGGACTAGAAGATAGTATAAAGACAGCTTTTTGGAAAGAGTTAGATAAGGTGATTCAAAGAATTCAAGATGATTTGTTTAGGAGGAGACTTAAATGGACATGTCGGTAAAAGGGCATTAGGATATCAAGGTATTTATGGAAACTTTGGTTTTGGAGATAGAAATGAGAAAGGTAGGGAGATTTTAAATTTTACTATGGCATTTGTTCTCTTTATAGTCAATACAATCTTTAAAAAACGAGTTGAACATTTAATTACTTATAAGAGTGGCTTATCACAAACACAAATTGATTACTTTATTTGTAGAAAAAAAGATAGGGCGTGTTGTAAAGATTGCAAGGTAATTCAAGGAGAAAGCTTAACCACTCAACATCGACTTTTAGTTATGGATTTACAAATAGAAAAATAGACAAAGAAGAAAAGAGTGCATCGGGCTACAACAACAACTAAGCCTTTTCCCATACTAGACGGGGTCGGCTACATGGATTCTTTGTTTCCACAGATCCCTATCGTGTGCCATGTTAGCAGTTAACTCCCAATAAGCTAGATCATTCTTTATTGTTTCTTTCCAACACTTTTGTGGTCATCCTCTACCTCTTTTAATACTTTCCAAATTTAGTTTTTCTACACTTCTTACAGGTTCTTCTTCTGATCTTCGTTCTATATGTCCAAACCATCTTAAACGATGTTCTCTCATTTTATCCTCTATTGGTGCCACTCCTAATTTGTTTCTAATAACCTCATTATGTATACGGTCTTTTCTTGTATGACCACTCATCCATCTCAACATCTTCATTTCTGTAACAGACATCTTTTGTACATGTTGATGATTAACTGCCCAACACTCAGAACCATAAAACATGGCAGGCCTAATTGCTGCTCTATAATATTTACCTTTTAATTTTAATGGTATCTTCTTATCACAAAGAATACCTGATGCTCCTCTCCATTTTAACCAACCAGCATTAATTCTATGTGTAACATCTCCATCAATTCTTCCATCACTTTGAAAAATTGACCCTAGGTATTTAAAACTTTCCTTTTGGGGAATGCAATGTGTGCCAATTTTAATTTCTATGTCCTTTGAAGTAACCAAATTATCAAACTTACATTTCATATATTCTGTCTTTGTTCTACTAAGTTGGAGGCCTTTGCTTTCTAATGTTTCTCTCCATAGTTCTAATTTTCTATTAACTTTTTCCTTAGACTACTCCACTAATACAATGTCATCTGCAAATAACATACACCAAGGTACTTCATCTTGAATATGTTTTGTTAACTCATCCATCACCATTATAAATAAGTATGGACTTAAAGTTGATCCTTGATGTAACCCAATATTAACTTCAAAGAAGTCTGTCGTTCCTTCATGAGTCCTCACACATGTTTTTGCACCATCATACATGTCTCTTATAAGGTTAATATATGTCAATGGGATACCTCTTTTTTCCAAAGTTCTCTAAAGAACCTCCCTCGGTACCCTATCATAAGCTTTTTCTAGATCAATAAATATCATATGAAGGTCTTTCTTTTTTGCTCTAAAATGTTCCATAAGACGTCTCAAAAGGTGAATCGCTTCAATAGTAGATCTGCTTGGCATAAATCCAAATTGGTTCTCTGTTGTACTTGATACTTGTCTTAACCTACGTTCGATAATTCTTTCCCATAATTTCATAGTATGACTCATTAACTTGATACCTCGATAATTCGCACAATTTTGAATATCTCCCTTGTTCTTATATATGGGTATAAGTGTATTTGTTCTCCATTGCTCGGGCATCTTTTGGTTTTTCCATATTTCATTAAATAGCCTTGTGAGCCAAGTGATTCCTATTTCTCCTAGTATTTTCCAAACTTCTATTGGAATATTATCTGGTCCTACCGATTTACCACTCTTCATATGTTTAAGAGCCTCTTTGACTTCATTCTTTTGAATACATCAGTAGAAATTGTGGTTTATATACTTTTCTGACTTCGCTAAATCTCCTAAACTAATACTAACATCTTTATTTTCATTAAAAAGATTATAAAAATAGTTTTTCCATCTATTTCTTATATCATCATTTGCCACTAGAATTTTTTCCTCCTCGTCTTTTATGCATCTAACATAATTAAGATCTTTAGTTTTCTTATCTCTAGCCCTAGCTATCCTAAAAATATCTCTTTCACCCTCTTTTGAGTTGAGTTTTTTATATAAGTCATCCTAAATCTTAGCTTTTGCTTCAGTAACAGCCTTTTTCGCTTCCTTCTTTGCTTTCTTATAAGCTTCTAAAGTTTCACTAGTTTTCTTAGCATAATGTAATTTGTAACATGCCCTCTTTGCCTTGATTTTATTTTGTACTACTTCACTCCACCACCAAGCTTCTTTTTGTGCCGGTACACCTCCCTTAGATACCCCTAACACATCTTTCGCCACTTTCCTAATATGTATAGCCATATTGTTCCACATATTACAGGGTGTGCCAACATAATTCCAAACATCTCCTTGAAGGACTTTCTGTTTAAATATATCTTCTTTCTCGCTTTTGAGGTTCCACCATTTAGTCCGAATAGCTCGATGCACTCTTTTCTTCTTTGTCCACTTTTATTTGTAAATCCATAACTAAAAGTCGATGTTGGGTGGTTAAGCTTTCTCTTGGAATTACCTTACAATCTTTACAACACGCTCTATCTTTTTTTCGACAAAGAAAGTAATCAATTTGTGTTTGTGATAAGCCACTCTTATAAGTAATTAAATGTTCATCTCGTTTTTTGAAGATTGTATTGACTACAAAGAGATCAAATGACATAGCAAAATTTAAAATCTCCCTACCTTCCTCGTTTATATCCCCAAAACCAAAGTTTCCATGAATCCCTTGATATCCTAATGCCTCTTTACCGACATGTCCATTTAAATCTCCTCCTAAACAAATCATCTCCCTTTGTGGAATCTTTTGAAACACCTTATCTAACTCTTCCCAAAAAATTGTCTTTATACTATCTTCTAGTCCTACTTGGGGTGCGTAAGCACAAACTATATTCAAAACCTTTGCTCCTAACACTAATTTCAACGTCATGATTCGGTCACCATATCGTTGTATGTCTACTACACTCTCCTTTAAATCTTTATTTATGATAATACCAACTCCGTTTCGAGCCTTTTCTTTACCTGAGTACCATAATTTAAAACTTGTATCCTCTATCTCCTTTGCTTTTTCTCCAACCCATTTTGTCTCTTGTCAACATAGAATATGAATCTTTTTCTGAATCATAGTATCTACCACCTCCATTAGCTTACTCGATAATGTTCCGATATTCCAAGAACCAATACGAATCTTATTATCTAGGACTAGCTTCCTTACCCCCCGCATCCGTCCATAATCAAAATACGGAGACCCTCTCTGAACATTTTTTACTACATTCGGGCGGCAATGTAGCGGGACTAACTTCTTTACCCACACCCGTCCATGATGTGGGAACCCTCTCTGCAATTGATTCACTACATTCGGGCGAAAATGTAGTGGCCCTTGCTTACTTCTTACTGCATTCGGGCTCTACAGCACGTCGCTAGGCGGGGACGCCCTAAAGTAATGCTCATAATTTTTGTAATCCATGTTGTAAAATCCGACGAAGTTTTACGCTGGCTGTCGGAAGCCTAACACAACCCTCCTCCTTTATCCGGGCTTGGGACTGGCAATGCAAGGATGATCCCTTACATGGGCGGAGTTTCAAATTAAATGGTAGAACCTCAAAAGCAAGAAAGAAGATATATTCAAACAAAAAATCCTTCAAGAAGATGCTTCAAATTAAGTTGGTACACCTTGTGATATGTGGAATAATATGGCTATACATATTAGGAAAGTGGCGAAAGATGTGTTAGGTGAATCTAAGAGAGGTGTACCGGCACAAAAAGAAGCTTGGTAGTGGAGTGAAGTAGTATAAAATAAAATCAAGGCAAAGATGGCATGTTACAAATTATATTATGCTAAGAAAACTGGTGAAACTTTAGAGGCTTATAAGAAAGTAAAGAAAGAAGAAAAAAAGCTGTCAATGAAGCAAAAGCTAAAATTTGTAAGGATTTATATAAAAACTCAACTCAAAAGAGGGTGAAAGAGATATTTTTAGGATAGCTAGGACTAGAGATTAGAAAACTAAAGATCTTAATTCTATTAGATACATCATAGACGAGGATGAAAAAGTTCGAGTGGCAAATAATGATATAAGAAATAGATGAAAAAAATATTTTTATAAGCTTTTTAATGAAAACAAAGATGTTAGTATTAACTTAGGAGAGTTAAGCAAATTAGAAAAGTATATAAACCACATTTTCTACCGATATATTTAAAAAAATGAAGTCAAAGAGGCTCTTAAACATATGAAGAGTGGTAAATCGGTAGGTTTAGACAATATTCCTATAGAAGTTTGAAAAATCCTAGGAGAAATAGGAATCACTTGGCTCACAAGATTATTTAATGAAATATTGAGAAACCAAAAGATGCCTAAGGAATGAAGAGCGAGTATACTTATACCCATATATATGAACAAGGAAGACATTTAGAATTGTACAAATTATCAAGGTATCAAGTTAATGAGCTATACTATGAAATTGTGAGATAGAATTATCGAATGTAGGTTAAGACAAGTATCGAGTACAACAAAGAACCAATTTGGATTCATACCTGGCGGATCTACAGTTGAAGCGATTCACCTTTTCAGACGTCTTATGGAACATTTTAGAGCAAAAAAGAAAGACCTTCACATGATATTTATTGATATAGAAAAACCTTACGATAGGATACCGAGAGAGGTTCTTTGGAGAACCTTGGAAAAAAGAGGTATCCCATTAACATACATAAACCTTATAAGAGACATGTATGATGGTACAAAACATGTGTGAGGACTGATGAAGAAATGACAAACTTCTTTGAAGTTAATATTGGGTTACATCAAGGATCAACTTTAAGTCCATACTTATTTATAATGGTGATTGATGAGTTAACAAATATATTCAAGAAGAAGTACCGTGGTGTATGTTATTTACAAATGACATTGTGTTAGTAGACGAGTTTAAGGAAAAAGTTAATAGGAAAGTGAAAATATGGAGAAAAACATTAGAAAGTAAAGGCTTCCGACTTAGTAGAACAAAGACAGAATATATGGAATGTAAGTTTGATCATTTGGTTACTTAAGAGGACATATAAATTAAAATTAGCACACATTGCATCCCCAAAAGGAAAGTTTTAAATACCTAGGGTTAATTTTTCAGAGTGATGGAAGAATTGATGGAGATGTTACGCATAGAATTAATGTTGGTTGGTTAAAATAAAGACGACCATCAAGTATTCTTTGTGATAAGAAGATACCATTAAAGTTAAAAGGTAAATATTATAGAGCAACAATTCAACTTGCCATGTTTTATGGTTCTTAGTGTTGGGCAGTTAATCATCAACATGTACAAAAGATGTTTGTAACATAAATGAAGATGTTAAGATGGATGAGTGGTCATACAAGAAAAGACCGTATATATAATGAGGTTATTAGAAATAAATTATGTGTGACACCAATAGAGGATAAAATGAGAGAATATCATGTAAGGTGGTTTGGATATATAGAAAGAAGATAAAAAAAAGAACCTATAAGAAGGTATAGAAAACTAGATTTTGAAAGTATTAAAAGAGGTAGAAGACGATCACAAAAGTGTTGGAAAGAAACAGTAAATAATGATCTAGCTTATTGTGAGTTAACTACTAACATAGTATATGATAGGGCTCTGTGGAAACAAAGAATCCATGTCGTTGACCCGGTCTAGTATGGGAAAAGGCTTAGTTGTTGTTGTTGTTGTTGAATGATGGTGCATCTCTAACTACTTTTTTGTCTTTCTCTTCTTTAAGAATGACAAGTTGCTTTTCTACCTTCCCTTGATGACAACCTGGTTTTCTACATTCCCTTGCTCTCAATTACAAGATACATTTTCTTCTAATAATACATCTCTACTTACAATAACATTATTTCTCTTCAAATTAAAGACTCGATAGCCTTTTGCATTTGCATCATAGCTCATTAATACACACTTCTCACTTTTTTTATTTAACTTGTGCCTTTTCACTTTTGGAATTAGAGCATAACAAATGCTTCTAAATATTGAGAATGCTTCACCATTGGCTTCTTTTTGCTCCACACTTTTAATGGAGTTCAATATTGTAAGACATTTGTTGGTCATCTATTTATGAAATAATCTATATGACTGCTTCAGCTCAAAAGAATTAGGTAATCATGTCTGTTTGAGCATAATTCTAGGCATCTCTATTATGATTTGGTAATTTTGTTCACAAACATCATTCTGTTTTGGGGTACAACTGACTATGAGCTTCCTCTCCATGCCTTCTTCAAAAAAATTTACAAATTGTCTATTCTCTTCCTCCATAACTTCTCAAGGCTCTTACAAAACCACAAGATTGCTTTCCAATTAATACTTTAAATTTTTTGAACACTCCATACAATTTAGATTTGTTTTTCATAAAGTAAACCCAAGACATTCTTGTTTAGTCATCAATAAACAAAGATAAAATTTAGATTTTTACCTTAGAAAGAAGTTTTTATTCACTCACAAATATCCTTATGAACTAGCTCTTGCTTTCTCTTATCTCTTCATGCTTCATCTTTTGTAAAAGGTTCTTTATAATGCTTTTCCATATACTATGCTTTCTGTCATCTCACAAATACACTTCTTTTTCCTTATTTTTCTTTGGAGCCCATATACTATGCTCTTCTCTTGAAGTAATTTCAGCCTATGACAATTCAAGTATTGCCATAGGCAAGACTCATTATTGACTTGTGCTTTCAAAGCTAAACAACTCCCACACACTTGTAGGTTAGTGTGAAGCTTCATCTTTATCATTGTCATCAACTTATTTCTTTTTTCTTATCATGAACTTTGCAGCCATCATCTTCAAAATGAGCTACAAATATGCTCCAAAACTTGTCTAACACTAAGCAAAATATAATCCATGTCAAGAACTAGAAGAACATAATCAATAAGCTTTTGTTCTTCTTTTAATTGGATGGAGATCATTCCTTTTCATTTTACTTGAACAGAAGATCTAATGCCCATCTTGACTTCAGCTTTTATCTTTTCATCGGTCTTTGTGATGATGCTTACATCATCGATTATGTGATGGCTACATTCACTACTAGGCAACCAAGCAACACTTTCTTTTTTATTTGCTACTTAGCAATTTGCACAAAAGTACTTTCATCTCTTTCTTTTTTCTGCACATGTATTTGTGTGTTGCTGATTTTTCAAATCAGTAATCATCTAGCAAGTTCATGAATTTCTTATAACTGAAGCATTGTGGTTTTCCTCTAAACTAGCAAACTTTCTTGGTATAACTGCTTCTTTTGCAAATACTACATATTTTCCTAGAATTTGCAGCATAATTCTTTTCAAAATTATTTCTTCCTCCCTTTTAGCCTTGTCCTATTCCACATCTAGATCTATCACCTCTAAATGACCCTTTATTTTGGCTTTATGATACGATAAATTACTTGAATTAGTAGTTAGCTTGAGCTTAAACTAAAGAAAATTTAAAGAGATTTTTTGGAGTATCTCCCAATCATAGATTTGGAGTGATGTCATAAGCTCTCAAATACTTAACATGAAAGCATACTTTGTTTCTTCAAAAACAGACACCATCATATCATATTTCTCAAGCAAGCTTATAAGAATCTTTATACTATCTTGTTGCATGCAATGGCTTCACCAAACAACTCCATTTGATTAACAACCTCTTTGATCCTTGAAAACTATTACCTCACGAATTGTTCATCTTCATATTATCTAACTCTTTTCAATGGGTATGAAGATTGACTTATTTAACCCTATCATAGTAATGTTTATTGGAAATAAACATTCAAATAAGGTATGAAAAAAAGAGACAGCTTTTGCATCTTTCGTAGTCTTCTCTTTCAACTCTTCTTTTTCCATATTTGCAGTGGTTGATGTATATGTGGATGTTTTATACCAATTTTCTGTCGAACCCTATAAATCTTGAGACTTAAATGGTCTTTTTTTTCAAATTTAAAAAGTCATAGTTGTCACTATCAAGAATATGAATAAAAGGTTGTTGGAAATTTGAACTTAAATTGTTTGTTGTAATCATCTTTTCTCTTCTTTTTTCGTTGTTGACGGGTTGTGTATTTCTCGAAATTTTCATTTAAATGTCTTCTTTTTGTAATCACCCAAGCTCTATAACCAATCTGTTAATTTTATGAACATGTTTGACAAGAAAGATAAGGAAAACTGAGGAAAAACAATACAAATATGGTATTGTTTGCCTTAAAGAAATCCAAATAGTAAGGCTTTGTTTGAACTATTGGAAACTGCAATCAATTAAGTTTTTCATCTATATGTCATAATGGTAGTGAAAAATTTTGAAGATTGTATTGACTACAAAGAGATCAAATGACATAGTCCTAGGTAATAAGATTCGTATTGGTTATTGGAATATCGGAATATTATCGGGTAAGCTAATGGAGGTGGTAGATACTATGATTCGGAGAAAGATTCATATTCTATGTTTACAAGAGACAAAATGGGTTGGAGAAAAAGCAAAGGAGATAGAGGATAAAGGTTTTAAATTATGGTACTCAGGTAAAGAAAAGGCTCGAAACGGAGTTGGTATTATCATAAATAAAGATTTAAAGGAGAGTATAGTAGACATACAACGATATGGTGACTGAATCATGACATTGAAATTAGTGTTAGGAGCAGAAGTTTTGAATATAGTTTGTGCTTACACCCCCCAAGTAGGACTAGAAGATAGTATAAAGACGGTTTTTTTAGAAGATTTAGATAAGGTGTTTCAAAAGATTCCACAAAGGAAGATGATTTGTTTAGGAGGAGATTTAAATGGACATGTCGGTAAAGAGGCATTAGGATATCAAGGGATTCATGGAAACTTTGGTTTTGGGGATATAAACGAGGAAGGTAGGGAGATTTTAAATTTTGCTATGTCATTTGATCTTTTTGTAGTCAATACAATCTTCAAAAAACGAGATGAACATTTAATTACTTATAAGAGTGGCTTATCACAAACACAAATTGATTACTTTATTTGTCTAAAAAAAGATAGAGCGTGTTGTAAAGATTGTAAGGTAATTCCAGGAGAAAGCTTAACCACCCAACATCGACTTTTAGTTATGGATTTACAAATAAAAAAGTGGACAAAGAAGAAAATAGTGCATCGAGCTATTCAAACTAAATGGTAAAACCTCAAAAGAAAGAAAGAAGATATATTTAAACAAAAAGTCCTTCAAGGAGATGTTTGGAATTATGTTGGCACACCCTGTAATATGTGGAACAATATGGCTATACATATTAGGAAAGTGGCGAAAGATGTGTTAGGGGTATCTAAGGGAGGTGTACTGGCACAAAAAGAAGCTTGGTGGTGGAGTGAAGTAGTACAAAATAAAATCAAGGCAAAGAGGGCATGTTACAAATTACATTATGCTAAGAAAACTAGTGAAACTTTAGAAGCTTATAAGAAAGCAAAGAAGGAAGCGAAAAAGGCCGTTAGTGAAGCAAAAGCTAAGATTTGGGATAACTTATATAAAAAACTCAACTCAAAAGAGGGTGAAAGAGATATTTTTAGGATAGCTAGGGCTAGAGATAAGAAAACTAAAGATCTTAATTATGTTAGATGCATAAAAGACGATGATGAAAAAATTCTAGTGGCAAATAATGATATAAGAAATAGATGGAAAAACTATTTTAATAATCTTTTTAATGAAAATAAAGATGTTAGTATTAGTTTAGGAGATTTAGCCAAGTCAGAAAAGTATATAAACCATAATTTCTATCGACGTATTTAAAAGAATGAAGTCAAAGAGGCTCTTAAACATATGAAGAGTGGTAAATCGGTAGGACCAGATAATATTCCTATAGAAGTTTGGAAAATACTAGGAGAAATAGGAATCACTTGGCTCACAAGACTATTTAATGAAATATGGAAAAACCAAAAGATGCCCGAGGAACGGAGAGCAAGTACACTTATACCCATATATAAGAACAAGGGAGACATTCAAAATTGTGCAAATTATCGAGGTATCAAGTTAATGAGTCATACTATGAAATTATGGGAAAGAATTATCGAACGTAGGTTAAGACAAGTATCGAGTACAACAAAGAACCAATTTGGATTCATACCCGGCGGATCTACAGTTGAAGCGATTCACCTTTTGAGACGTCTTATGGAACATTTTAAAGCAAAAAAGAAAGACCTTCACATGATATTTATTGATCTTGAAAAAGCTTATGATAGGGTACCGAGAGAGGTTCTTTGGAGAACTTTGGAAAAAAGAGGTATCCCATTGACATATATTAAACTTATAAGAGACATGTATGATGGTCCAAAAACATGTGTGAGGACTCATGAAGGAACGACAGACTTCTTTGAAGTTAATATTGGGTTACATCAAGGATCAACTTTAAGTCCATACTTATTTATAATGGTGATGGATGAGTTAACAAAACATATTCAAGATGAAGTACCTTGGTGTATGTTATTTGGAGATGACATTGTATTAGTGGAGGAGTCTAAGGAAAAAGTTAATAGAAAATTAGAATTATGGAGAGAAACATTAGAAAGCAAAGGCCTCCGACTTAGTAGAACAAAGACAGAATATATGGAATGTAAGTTTGATCATTTGGCTACTTCAAAGGACATAAAAATTAAAATTGGCACACATTGCATTCCCCAAAAGGAAAGTTTTAAATATCTAGGGTCAATTTTTCAAAGTGATGGAAGAATTGATGGAGATGTTACACATAGAATTAATGCTGGTTGGTTAAAATGGATAAGAGCATTAGGTATTCTTTGTGATAAGAAGATACCATTAAAATTAAAAGGTAAATATTATAGAGCAGCAATTAGGCCTGTCATGTTTTATGGTTCTGAGTGTTGGGCAATTAATCATCAACATGTACAAAAGATGTCTGTGACAGAAATAAAGATGTTGAGATGGATGAGTGGTTATACAAGAAAAGACCATATACATAATGAGGTTATTAGAAACAAATTAGGAGTGGCACCAATAGAGGATAAAATGAGAGAATATCATTTAAGGTGGTTTGGATATATAGAAAGAAGATAAAAAAAAGAACCGATAAGAAGGTATAGAAAACTAGATTTTGAAAGTATTAAAAGAGGTAGAGGACGACCACAAAAGTGTTGGAAAGAAACAATAAAGAATGATCTAGCTTATTGGGAGTTAACTGCTAACATGGCACACGATAGGGATATGTGGAAAGAAAGAATCCATGTAGCCGACCCCGTCTAGTATTTGAAAAGGCTTAGTTGTTGTTGTTGTTGTTGTTGTTGTATGTCATAATGGTAAATGTCTCCTTAAATGCATAAGGGAAACCGCTAAAACATAGAAGCACATTTATAAATGACTAAATACCCTTGTGCAATATGTTAACTTTAACAAAAAGAGACAGGCTCAATGAGGTCCGATAATCAATTTGAAGTAGAACAAATATTTGTCTAAGAATATCGAGGGTGGTTACCAATGCACGATGAAAATAAGCTCCTAAGAGGAGGTTGAATTTTTCAAACCAATAGAAGAGATGAGCTCTCATACTCATAGCCCCAAGGCTCGGCTAAAAAAAAGTCTAATTTTCGCTAATCCAACTCATTAATGTCAATTGTAGCATATCTCATGACATGCAAGCCATGGCCCCAATGCTTGCCAATATGGGAAACATCCCCAACTACAAACATATGTTTTCACCTATAGCGGGTAGGGGTGAGCATAATCTAGTTCGGGTTCGGTTTTGCGAGAACCGAAAAATCAAAACTAAACAATATTAGATAACTACCCCAAAACTCATTGTCTTTCCCTTCATCTCTCTTTGTGAAACCCTACAGCCTATCATCTCTCTCTAAGAAACCCCTTTGTCCCTCTTTGCAAAACCCCTTTGTGTCTCTTTGTGAAAAACACTCTATCTCTCTCTAAAACCCTTTCATCTCTCTAGCTGCCACTGCAGCCAATCGGTTCCCTCTTTAGTCTCTCTCCTATCATGCTACAGCCAAAATCGTACTCCGATAAGGCATTAAGGCAATATTCTACTGTCACATTCTTTTTCCTTTCTCCCCAGTATCTAATACTCATAATATTGGAGACTTACAATGTGTATATATTTGAATTGGAATATGTATACATTGTGTGTATATGTATGCTTTTGCATGCATATATTCTGAATCATGTTTATCCACCGTATAAAGAAAGTGTGTGTTTACTATTTAAATGTTCTTGTGAACATGAAAATGGATTTCGTCATGCAATAACTAGATTGTAGCATACTAGCATTCTTTAAGAGTAACACAAAGTGTGTATACATTATAAATTTAGTCTCGGTCTACAATTCTTTTAGAACCTTCATTGTTTTGTATTTGTATCTATAAGGCCAATTGCCTCAGGAGACCTTATTTTTTCTTTTGTAAAGCATGATTGGTTCTTCATCATACTAGATGCCTATCTATCCTTTATTTAGATGATATATTCTCATATTTTCATGATATGAATCATTAACTTTATATTATTAAGGTGATATAGTGTATTTCCACCAAATCTTGGTGGAAGAAATTGTTTTTACCACATGTATGACACTCTTTTACTTATATACATATAGTTTAGATTTCCTAATGTTAAAAATCATAAACACTAGTAGCTTATTCCTGTCCTTTTACTATTTTAGATGTCCCAATCACAAGCTTTAACTAAAAAATCAGGAGAAGTAAACCCAAAGGAAAATAATTCAAATATTCTGCAGTCAAGTGATGATACTAGTTCCTCAAAGACACAAAGAAAGCCTATGAAGCCAAGATCTAAAGCATGAAGCACTTCACCAAGTTTAGAGATGGTTGAGGTGATGTAAAAGCCAAACGCAATTATTGTAGTAGAGATTTTTATTGTGACATAAAGAAAAATAGCATCACTACACTAAAACATCATGTTGTTGGTTATAAGAAATTTTCAGAAAATGTAGATGATAGACAAAAACAATTAACCTTGCAACTACTAGGAGACAGTGAGAGTTTAGGTAATTTATCTAGTTGAAATTTTGATCAAAAAGTCATTAGAAAAGCTATTGTAGAAATGGTCATTACTGATGAATTGTCATTGGAGATCATTGAAAATAAAGGGTTGATGAATTGTCATGTAAGATCGTTGAAAATAAAGGGTTCATGAAGGGACTTCACACTGTATGTCCTAAGTTTAAAATTCCATCTAGGTGGACTGTATCATGTGACTACTATGACCTCTACATAGATAAAAAAGTTAAGTTTGAAGACTTTTTTAAAAAAAATAGCCAAAATATATGCATAATCACATATACATAAATATCTTTGCAACAATTAAAGTACATTTACATCATGGTGTATTTTATTGATGATGAGTGGAAGTTGCAAAAAAATCATACTTTTTTATCCAATATCTAATTATAAGAGTGACTATTGGCATACTATATGTTAATTGATTGCTTGAGTGGGTTAAGAAAGTATTCACAGTAAACAATGCTAGTTCCAATGATGTTGCTATTTCATACTTGAAACAAAAATTTATAAGTTGGAGAACTAGTATTGTAAATTTTATTTTTTACATATAAAATGTATTGCACACATCATAAACTTGGTCATACAAGATGATCTAAAGGAGATAAATAGCTCCATTAATTAGGTAAGAAAAGCTGTAAAATAAGTCGAACAATCTCTAGTGAGGATATAAAAATTCAAAGATTGTGTTCAAGAATGCAATATTCAATGTATGAGTCAATTGTGTTTAGATGTTGTGACTAGGTGGAACAATAATAGTATTGCAAAGATCTAGTAGAATGTTCCAATATCACGAAACAACATTTAAAATACTTAAAGAAAAATAACTTCTTGTTTTCAGATCTAATACTAGCCCAACAAATTTACATCAATCCGTGAGTAACGTCTTTCCACCAGATTTTATTTTCATAATGGCTGTTATACTATTATCAATTATTTATTGTTATAGATCTTTGCATATATGAATATTGAAACAGAGTCATCATGTTATAATTTTGCTTAGTGTTTTTGCTTAGTGTTCATTCAAGCTCATAGGTGGTCAATATTTTCCTTAGTGTTCACCTTTCTTATTCTTGAAATACCGTCTTGCATTTCAGTTTTTACTGGGTATTTAAGATGCCTATACACAATGAACAGTCTTGATTTAAAGGATCAACAACTAAAAGTGTTAATTTTGCACTATAATGCTCTTGCATGTTTTGATCTTAGTGTTAATTATGCATCTTGAGGTATATTTTAATCTCTGGAATGTCGTTAATCATTCATCTGAATAGCAACAAACACTTTATTTATAAGGTACATTTTAATCTTTATAATGGTTACTGTTTTGAATTGTGATTACTAAATATCAGATTGGCTGTTCCAAGGTTTTACTCTGTCAAGATGCAGGCCTTAATATATTTGTAGCGGCTTAAAGGCTGGATTCTGGCTGATTAAAGGTTGGATTCTAATTTCTAACGGTAAGAAACATCTCAATTTGAATACAATTATCATCTGTATTAGGTGGCGGAGATGTTGGATATAGCTTCAACAGAGATCTCAAGCAATAGGATTATTGTATTCGTGATTTCATTTTTTGTCACTGAACTTTGTCGACATTGCTTTTCTGCATGTTTTTTCCGACAAATGTTTTGCTCTGCCCGTCAAGCTGCAGGCCTCAATGTATTTGTGGCTGTTTAAAGGCTGGATTCTGGCTTATTAAAGGCAGCACTTACCATGGTAGTGCATTAGTTTCAAAGACGGTTCTTGAAAAATCTAATCAGTTCTTGGCTGGAGATGTATTTATGTTGAAGCAAAGAAAAATGCAATGTAATTCCAGACACTAATAGTGAGAAACTGAAATTACATTTACATTTGGAGTTAGACTTGATATCATACCTTGGCATAAACTAAAAAATCATATGCAAAAGCAGACATGAGGAACATCTCAATTTGAATACGATTATCATCTGTAATCTGATTTTAATTAGCGCCTAGATACAATTTAAGATATTGAATCTTCAAATGTCCAAGTAATTGTACTTGTAGTTAAACTTGATATTGAATATATCCAGAAAACCGAATTACCTATATAACCAAATTAACCGAACCTACTTTTTTCTGGTTCAATTTAGTTTGGTTATATAGGTAATTCAATCGGATTTGGTTTACAGATTTCAATAAATGTCGGTTATTGGTTTATTTGGTTTGGTTATTCAACCGAACCATGTTCACCCCTAATGGAGGGCATCGCCCTTGATGGAAGCCAGATGAGGATTAAACAACAAGATAATCCAAACAACCCCACAAAGTGAGAACCATTTCGCTTCAAAGCCGAACATAATGTCTTAGTGCTCACCAATAGACAAGAAGAAGTGGGTGCCTCGGCCTGCACAACAAACGTGGGATCCAAAAGAGGCACATCAAGGACACATGTGGTTGCGATTAAGATACACCCGCATTCAGGAGGAAAAGTAAAAGGGTTGATAGAAAATTTCTAGATGAGACACCAGCAGTCTGATCAAGGACGCCTAAGCAAGCTCCTATTTCCTAGTTTTGATTCAAACGAAGATTTTATCCGCCAATACTAGGGTTCTGGCCAGTTCTTCGGCAAGAGCAAAACTCAAACTCGTACTCTGTAAAGAGGACAAAGATGTACATTTCCTATTCAAGAGGAAGCTGACCTTTGAAGCTGTGGAGAGGGTTTTCAACAGTTTCAATCAATACAATATGTGAGGAAACGTATGTTGACGCATCACCCACAGCGTGATGTCTGGGAATATTGAAGTTGTGCACAGGGTCTTCTTCATGATCTTTGAGAATACGCAAAATAATTACATCAAGTGTTGAGCACTTTGAGAGGAGCTACGAAGCCTACGACCTCACTTTACGTGGTTAGCTATTAGTAATTGAAGCGTCACCAGTATGAATCAGGGGAAATGAAGCAGAAAGGATTGGTTAGGCAGTTTGAGTGGCAATGGTGTGCCGAGTTCCTGGATTTAATCTCACCCAAAAGTCACGGTGGAGATCAAGGAAAGATATCGTTGGCGCAGTAAGCAAAAAAGTACAAGGTAAATAGAGCATGTTGGTATTTGACAAGAGCAGCTTGAGAGTGTTGATGAAATTTAAATCTTTGGAAAGTTAGCGGACTTCTGAAGAACATAATATGATACCTGGGTTTGAGTTAGTCCCATACTCAAATTGAATAGACCCAAATGTAAAAAAAAGAAAAATACTAAAAATAGGGTTGCATGGATAAGGGAAGGAGGTTGTGGATTTATGAAGGAGGCTTTTGGCCATCCAAGCTGCCAACGGCAGCAATTTATAGAGGGGTATGCTAAGAAGGTGAGCATATTGAGACCCTTGTTAGAAAGCCCCATGGTCGTGGGTGGCGGAAAATAGCATCAAAACAGAGACGGGATAGTAGAATTCCAACGACTCAGTTTGGATCGAGTGGGTTAACTGGGTCATAGGTGCAGGAAAACCAGCCTTGTCAGGATGAGGTTTTGGGTCACTTTAGTTTAGGATCAAGGAACGGGTCCATTTTGTTTAAACAAGCTGGATGTGTCCCATCGAAGTGTCCAAGTGACTGAGCTCATTCGCATTTCAATCAGTGCCCTTGTGATCTGCAGGAAGTAAAAGTTGGATCGCAAGTGGATCTACATCTTGTTACAAAACCAATTACCAAGTTTTCGGGACCCAATTGAAGATTTTGGGCTATTTCAAGGCTATCTAGTATTTGATTTGAGCTGAAGTGTTGTACTTGTAGCATGGTGTACTTCAATATTTCTAAGGTTTTAATGTTATTTAACAATTAGATTAGAATCAGTTCAGTGGATATAGTTGGATCTAGGGTTTTTTCTAGGATGCGCATAGAATATTGGGTCGGTTTGGAGTCATTGGACTTTGATTTGGTGGATAATGTTGGTTGTGTGAGTGTTTAGATTAATAATGATAAAAATGAATTGCTCTTCTTACTGAGTCATAGATGCCGTGTTGAGATTCATGAATGAGTTATATTGGTGACCATAAATCATAAAGAGGTTACGAATCTAGTTATGTGAAAATATTGGCTATATTGTCTCCTTATGTGGGATCTGTAGAGATTCAGTTGTGATGAAATAGCCCAAGGTAGTGAAAGGTGGGCCCCTAGGCATTTGTGACGGATACATTGTACTAAAGACCATTGATGAGTTACAAATGGCTTCTGCAACCTTTATTTTCGCATTGCATGAGTCATAAATTTTGAAAATGAGTAAGATGTTTGCATAAATGTAAGTCTTTGTGGGAATGTATGCATGTAGGTGCTTGTGTAGCTTATTACTAGCTTATAAAATCTTATGGTTATTATTGAATTCAATATTCATCGATATGTTCTGTTATTTTAAATGTGCAAGTTTCTAATATTTATTCCTATTTGATATGTATCTTCTAGGTACTTAAGTTTACAAGTTTAAACTTTGTTTAAGATCTCTCAAGCTGACATAACAAGATGATCGACAATGCTATAAAAGGAGAAAAGTCCACGTCTAGAAAAGTTGTATTAGTTTATCATTAATGTAAACCTCAGCATTAAGTCTATCATTATGTTTGTCAGAAGTATTGATATGTAATTTGTTTAGATGTTGATGAGATTGGAACATTTTTAGGAAATTATTATCATGGTTAAAGACTTTTAGCATCCCACGCCTCGAGATGATAGTACTATGTCAGATGGGACCGCGTGAGGATGGACCAAGAAAAAGAGCATAGACCCCAACACTACACTTAATGTGACTTTTAAAGAAGAAACATGATGCCTCATCTATTGGCAAAAAATGGAAGGTACGGGGAAGAAATTCTGTTGTGAGAATCAACCACCTAAGTGGTTGCCTCAGTAATAATATTTGCAAGAATATATATAAGTGACATGCCCCAAGTATTAGAATCACTCAACCGGATTGACACTCATGACTAGCGTCTAATCATCCCGACTAGACAAGCCTTCACCAAGGTCGTAGTAGTCTAATGAAAGCTTTATACTAATGTTTGTAGGGAAGGGTCAAAAGGAAGAAAACAATAAAATATGAGGAAAAGCAAAGTAATTGTATTAATAGCAAAAGATGCATGGCCCGAGACATTCTTAACAACTCAAAATACGAGACTTTTATTAAGTATGAAAACAAAGGGTGCCTCCTGTCTAAAGCATAGCCCAAGATTAAGTAATAAAGTTACCAAGGTGTTCTCACAAAAGGGCCTGATTACATAACCATCAATAAAGTTCATGGTGGAAGGGTCACATTCTCTCTCACCTAAATGGTTGACCTCCACACCAAACTAACATACAAATGATACTCACATATGTTTTTGAAATTGGTGTACATTAGCTTCTTCTTCAAGCTCACTTTGACTTCATCGTATCATTTTCACTTGACTAGGTAGTACAAAATATATATTTTTTATCTTCCAAATGGTTGAGGATATGCTCCACTTGCTTAACTCCTTAGTCCTCAAGGGTGTAGGTGCCCGTACCAGTTGGTTATAGTATGCATCTTCCATATCAATATGATAAGTCATTAGGTTACTTACATGGAAGAAAATATGCATACAGATGTGGTATAAAATATTCAATCAGTACACCAAGTTTCCCACCTTTTTCACAATGGTATAGGATTCTCGTACTTACAAATCAACCTAGTATGCTACCCGCAAAAGATTTGTGTATAAATTTACAAGGACTTGACAACCAACTCCAAATTCAACATGTCTCTTTATGTTTGTCCACTTATTCATACGCTTCGCTACCTTTACAAGAAGAGTGGGCAATATCATATTGCTCTTATAAATTGGCGTAGAAGGTGTATGTGATGGGGTCTTGTCTTCATATTGTGTTGCTAGAGTTTGTGGCTCTACAATTATTATCTTGTGGTCATCTCAAAGGGGCTTTTTTCGATAGACTTACTATGATGCATATTATACGAGAAATAAGCAATGTCAGGCAATTTTGTCCAATCCTCTTGGTTGGATCTCAAATAGTACCTTAGATAATCCTTAAATAAGTTGTTTGTCCTCTTTGCTTGATCAACCATTTGGGGTGGTAGCTTGTGGAGAACCAAGTAAAAGAAAGATTTTGTAAAGCTAGCATCCTTTCACTGATAATATTGGCCAATAATCTCCAATATTCGACAACATTCTTGCAAAGAGTTTTGTAGTACATTCAACATTTTAGTTCATGGGACCACCGTAAATACCCCTTACTTTGAGAATCTATCCACCACCACAAAGATAGATTAACATCCATTCGACTTTGATAAATTCATAATAAAGTCTATCGAGATACTTTCTGATGATCGCTTATACACAAACAAAGGCTCCAATAATCCTATTAGATATTGGTTATGAACCTTATTCTATTGATAAATCAAGCATGTATGCACATAGTCTCTATGTCAAATCCCAACTGAGGCTAATAATAAGCTCGCTCCACTGAGACAACATTCATTCCATCTTAGGGTGTCCTATCCATGGTGAAATGTGGCATTCTCATAATATGTTCCTTCTCAAACTATTTTTGTGAGGCATATAGATAGGTTCGCATTTAGTCAATAATAATACGTCTTGTTTCTAGAAGCACCTGGTTTTACCCTCATCAACTAGTGTTTGCAATTGCTTTATTATATCATTGTTCTCCAAAGCCAACATAGATGCGGTCAAGAAGATGGCTCTAAATTTGATAAGAATGTTCATTATTATTAGAAATAAAGTTCAACTTTTGACTTAACGTGTCAATAATGGAGTTCAGCTTTCCTGGCTTATACTCAATAGTCACATCAAATTCAACCAAAAATTGTTGCCATCTCTCCTACTTAGTAGATAGGTACTTTTGAGTTTGAAAATAACTTGTTGCAACATTGTTCGTCTTGACGATGAATAGGGCTCCCAAGAGGTAGCAACACTAGAGGAAAAGACACCGAATAATATCATCATTTCCTTGTCATGTAGAAGATATCTTTGTTTAGTGTCTTTTAATTTTTGGCTCTCAAAGGCGATGGGATATTTCTCTTGCATCAACACCCCATCCAAGGCAAAGTTCGAGGCATCCCTTTGTATCTCAAACAACTTCATATGATGAGGCAACTTTAGAACATGCTCTCGTATGACAACCATCTTTAATTGACAATCCTTGGTCCAATCTTAGTGTTGGTTCTTCATCAATAAGGTCATGAGAAGTGATGTTATTGGCATACCCCTCAATGAAATATCTGTATTAATTTGCCAATCTGAGCAACAACCTGAGCTCTATCAAATTCGTTGGAGGGTCTCATTGTTCAATTGCCTTAATCTTTTAGCATCAATTTGGAGTCTCTTATTAGTAATAATATCAATATACTCAAAGGAGTTTTGGAGGGTCGAATAATTCTCGAACCAACATGTCATATAACTATCTTCATAGCTCTTCCAACTCAAAAGGGGTCATGTGATATGAAACCATAGCAGGTGACTTAGGACCAAGCACCAACTTAATCTGATGATCTACCTCTACTTGAGAGGGTAGTTTCCTTGAGTTTGTTGGGCATGACATCTCTGAATTCCTAGCACAACATCTATCTCAGGAGAAACTTTGTTGCCAGGCACCCTACATAGTTTCTCATAAGGTAACCAAGAATGTGTCTTCACCATACTTCAGATCCTAGGGTTGAGAAGACTCATAGTTTTTCGTCTTCAATAGATTTGAATTGGATGACACATGGGGTTGGTCTATCCAAGATAGTCATCACATTGGAGTAGTGTCGAGCTCAACTCAACTTTCATGCAAGAACTCTAATCCAAAAATGACATTATAATCAACTATAGTACTCATAGTGAAGTTGGTGACACCCATCCAACCTCTCAAATTAATCAACACGTCCTATGCCACCCTCTCAATGGGTTTGGCTTCTAAATTGATAGCTTTTATTTAGCAATCTCTTGGAACAACTTGCAACCCCAAACATCTTGCCTCTTTAGGACATATAAAATTATGCATCATAGTTTGCCAATATCGTAGCAACTTTCTTGTTTAGCATGACATCTTGGTAGGTACGTTAGACCTTTGCATAAAGCGATCTTGGGGGCCTGACCATTGAACTCTAACACATTCGATAGTCTAAGAGCTTCCATCCTTGATTCTTGCTCTTTATGCTTTGTCTTTTGCACAATATTGTTAGCATGCATAAAGTCATCCTCGTGTTGGCATTCCACTAAGTAATGTGATCCACCACAATACCAACATTCTTTATCAAAGGTCCTTTTTCTTTTTCTCCCTTTCTTGTGATGTTTATTATTCTTGTCTTTGTCTTTACGGTGGTGTTAAGGCCTAATTGAGTGGTCTCTCTATTTTTATCGATTGTTTTTTAGTATGTTCTCCTTTTTCTTGTTATGATCTTTCTTATTGGAGGATTTCTTACCATCATTCTTTTAATTGATATAAGTAAGGCATTCTATCATATACCCCATGTAGTTCAGACTTGTCTTCTTGGTGTTATAATTTAGATACTCAACATCAACATCCGGTATTCCTTGATTTAGTTTTGAGTGGGTTCAGAATGTTTCAGTGCATCATGCTTTCTCTTAGCAATGAGTTCAGTATTATGCGGGAGGAAGTGCTCCTCCTAAATAGTTTAAACATGTCTTCTAGTATCATAGTTAAGATGCTCAACGTTAGCATTTGGTATTCCTTTATATAGTTCTGAGTGGGTCTAGAGTGTTTTAGTACGTCATGCTTTTTCTTAGTAACGACTTCACTATTATGCGGGAGGAAGTGCTCCAGTATACACCATTTAAATAAATCTCATATATGAATGCAACATTGCTCTTCGACGACATCATCTAGCATAGGGCGCCACCACATCATGATGTTGTCTTCTAGGAACATCACAACTACTGGTACCTTGAGTTCTTCATCCTCATAGTCGCTAGTTGTAAAGTATAGTTTCATCTAGTACAAGAAATTCTCTAGTACCTACACATCACGATCACCAACAAAGGCGTTAGGTTCGTGAACCTTGATGTGTTGAGGGTGTTCTGCTCCCCCACCATTCTCCTGGCTACTACCATTTACCAACTAACACTCGACTCCTAGTTGAGTTAACATCTCAGCTTGAAAATCCTTTCGAGATGATGCAACAACTCTCTCCTCAAGTTTGTACAGTTGGGTCAACACAACAATCTCAGTCTATTAGAAACATTTCTCAAGATGCTCCAAACGCTTATTAGCAAGGTCATAAGAGTTCTCACAAACATCCATGCGCTCACTAATTTCTTTTACTTTGGATTGAATTTCTCTCATCAATCGGTTGAATCCTTCTACAACATGAGTAACAACAAAATCAAGATGAACTACTTGCTTTTCAATCTTGGTAAGCCGAGCATCGATGTTAGGCAGGATATTGACACCATCTAAAGAGGGTTGTTCATTGGTATGATTTTTGACTTCTTTTTTCTATGTCGAATGGGGTTGTGAGCAATCTCAGTGTTAGTGGTCATCAATATTAACATATGAAGCGTTGACAAGGATGAGTTACCTTTTGCTATCAACACGGGTGGTTCCACATTCCCAATCACAAACTATTCTTGATACCAAAGTTGTACACTCGAGTGTTTGAATCACCGAATGCAGAAGACACTTGTGATCAACATCTAGTCATCTCAACTACGATGGTCACAACAATTCGGTGAAAGCTTGGGAGAGGATTAAAAAGGAGGCATAAAATAAATTTGAATAAAAGCAAAGTGATTTATGGATAGCAAAAAGACTTAATAACTCAAAATGCATGACTTTTATTAAGTACGAAAGCAAAAGGTGTCTTATTTAAAGGAGGGCTCAAGACTATCTACTAGAGTCGTAAGTAAGGACCTAGTTACACTACCATTAATAAAGTTCGTAGTTGAACTATCACATAAAGAGAAGTGCTTTATGTCTTTTGTCATGCAGAGGTATGCCTGTACCCTTTCTATCAAGGAGAAAGAGAACCGTCTCCACTTGAAAAGTTAACCATATCTGTGGGTGAGACTGTGTATGAGAGAGAGAGAGAGCTCACTGGCAGTTGCAGAGAAGTATGCACTTGACCATATCTTCAAACAAGGTGGGAGATCGAAAGACGCGGCCAAAGCCTTTCTCCTTGGCAAGAGGATGAATCACGTGGAAGGAGGCGATCCTCGCGTCCTCTTCCTCTGAAATTCGAAGCATCCGAGCCACCTGCCTCTTCATTTCCCCAATATGAATGATAGCCATTTCTCGGAAAACAAAGGAACCACTCAAGACACTCGCATGCACACAACACAGATGTCTTCATTTCCTCACTACTAACAAGACCGAGCATTCAGCAAGAAACCCACTTCTTAGAAAACAAAGGAGACAGTAGAGAGAGACAGACTGATTTCGGAAACATGGAAACTGCTTAAAACCACAACCACACAGACGCAGTCACTCACCATAATGATCTCTTGATCGGGCTGTGAGAGAGAAGTGACGTCCAATATAGAGATCGTGAGGGGTTCTGGTGAAGAAGGTGAAGGGTCGGGCTGAGAGATACGAACGTTGACGGAGGCATTGTTGGAAAGCCTGAGGGGGCGGCAGAGGGTGCGGGAAGAAGACAGCCATTGATTCGGGGCCATCATGAAGAATCCATGGCTGCAAACCACCTTCTCTAGATCGAACGATGGATCCACCTCCATGGACAGCACCACAGTCCCCATGGAATGCAACCAGCAGCACTACCAGGGACAGTGGAATTAGGTGCACATGTATATATTACATCCAATGCATGAAGGCAGCTCAACCGTCGCTGCATGCGATTCATTCATAGGGATGACAGTATTGACCCCACCTGTGAGGGTCGACCCGAACTGGTGGAGAATACCCGACCCGTTACTTGTCCCGACCTGTAACTCACATATATAAAATAATGAACACAAACCTATATTGATGCAAACCACTAGGTACCATCCAAGACTCTAGGGATGAAAATTATAAGATGATGGGAGATAGTAACTCGCCACACTCGAGTGAGTGGTTGGAATGATAAGAGTGCACTTGCCAGCCATACTTATGAAAACCCTCGGTGATAAGAGTTATCGAATTTTATGCATCTCTGATTAGAGAAAATGAGAGAAAAAACCAGCTGAATATTTCCTTCAATGGAGCCCTATTTATGCTTGGACAACCCCTTGATTTACGTTATTGCACCAAACATATTTAAATGTAAAATAAATAGCATGGAAAAAAACAGTTGACTAGGCATCACCCAAGACTAAGTAATGAGGTTTGGTGTCTTTCAAGGATGATTGTTGAGGAGATTAATGCTTAATTAAGCTGAAAGTTGACAAAACGACAAGTGTTTAATTAAAGCTTATAGTTGATTGGTTGGAGCTGTGAGATGTCAGCTGAAGTTTTCAAATGGTCCTGGATGCTTCTAATTGGTGGGTCCTCAAGCTGGCTTGGACTAATCCTACCAATGTTGGTAACTATTTCATCATGCACCTAGAGATCCACCGTGTGGTTGGAAGATCCTCGTAATTGATGTCCACATCATCACCTCAGGGTAACGAAATATTCATCCCTAAATCTGGACGGTTGAGGCCCTCTAGGTAGGGAGTTACGTTTCACATATTGAAAGCGGTCAGGTAGATCTAGTTGATAGGCATTGTCATTGATTCAAGTTAGTACTTTGAAGGGTCCCGCAACATGGGGTGAGAGCTTAGAACTACGTAGGTGTGGGAAGCGCTCTTTGCATTAGTGTACCCATAGTCGGTCTGCCGGTTGAAACAAAAGAGTCTTCCTCTTGTGGTTGACAACATGGGCATAGGAGTGTGAGTGTTGTTTGATGTGATGTCGTACCTATTCATGTAATTGTTGAAAGTTCATGGCAACCTTTTCACCCACTAAATTAGTGGTATTAGACATCGGTAGTGTGGCTAGATCTAATGTTGTAAGTAGATTATAACCATAGATGATCTTGAAAGGGGTAGTTCCGGTAGTACGGTGTAGAGCTCGATTGTAAGCGAATTCAACCCAAGCAAGATGGTCCTCCAACTTTTTGGGTTATGTGGTATGACAACATGGTGAAGAGTCCCTAGGTTACAATTGACAACTTCGGTCTATCCGTCCATTTGGAGATGACAAGTAGTGTTAAAAAGAAGTTTGGTACCGATTTGTTTCTACAAGGTGGGCTAAAAATATCTTAAGAATTTGGAATCTCCATCGAATACAATGGACTTGGGAGCGCCATGGAGTCGAACAATCTCTTTAAAGAAGACATTGGCGATGTGAGCAACATCATCTGTTTTTCTGCATGGTATGAAATGGGTCATTTTTTAGGAACGATCAACAACTATGAAAATGAAGTCTTTACCTTGAGAAGTTTGTGGCAAGCAAAGAACAAAATCCATGTTGATATCATCTCATGGACCATTGGAAATTGGAAGGGAGAGGTACGAGCCTTGCTATACTGCCTCGTGGCTCTTAGCTTGCTTGTAGTTGGATTAGCGATTGACCACTCCATGTATAATCTTGCTCATGCCTGACCACTGAAAGTGTTTTTTTAAGTTTTAGGGCATCTAAGGCCTTTTGTTCTCTAAGATAAGCGATTATTCCTCCAATGTGAGCCTCTCTTACTAGTAGTTCTCGTACAGAGATTTTGGGAATACATAGTTTCTTGAGTTGTTTAAGGCATGCAGAGCAAACTCAGAGTTAGCTGATTATAACTCCTTGAGATGCTCAAAAATGAAGTACTGAGTTTCCAATTTGGTGAGAGTATGCCGACAGGATAAAACATCGGCCACCACATTGGACTTGCCCTTCTTATATCCGATGGCATAAGGGAAAACCTTTAGGTACTCCGCCCACTTGGCATGATGCTTGTTGAGCTTGGCCTACCCCTGCAAAAATCTTAAAGATTTATGGTTAGTGTGGATAATAAACTCCTTACGGAGGAGTAATGCTACCATGTCTGCAAGGCTCGGATTAGCGTGTAGTGCTCCTTGCCGTAGGTGGAGTAATTTAGAGTTGCTCCTTTGAGTTTCTCACTGAAGTATGCTATAGGACGACCTTCTTAAAGGAGGATGACACCAATCCATGTTCCTGATGCATCACATTCTAGTTCGAAAGTTGGGCCAAGTTTAGGAAGCGCGAGTATTAGGGATGAGCATATGAGTCTTTTGATCTCCTCAAAGTTGTGCTAGGTGGAAGGGGTCCAGCCAAAACTCCATATTCTTTTTTAGTAGATCCGTGAGTGGTGCCACTATGTTACTGAAGTTCTTAATGAAACTATGGTAGAATGAGGCGAGTACGTGAAAGTTGCGCATGTCACCAATCTTTTCGGCATTAGCCTCTGCCCCTTGCGTGGATACAATGTATCCTAGAAAGCTTGCTCATGGCTGGTAAAATTGACATTTCTTTAGGTTCTCAAATGGTTGTTATAACTAGAGTATTTGAAAGACGGCCCGAAGGTGGGATAGGTGCTTAACAACATTTTGGCAGTAGACCAGGATGCCATCGAAGTACACGATCACAAATTTACTGATGAAGTCCTGTAGAATGTGGTTAATGAGTCTCGTGAATGTGTTGGGGCATTGGTGAGGCCAAATGGCATCACCAGCCACTCATATAACCCATATTAGGTTTTGAATGCAGTTTTCCGCTCATCCTCTTCATGCATCTGGATCTGGTGATACCCACTTTTCAAATCAACTTTGGAGAAAATGGTATCACTTCTTGGGGATTAGGAGAGTCGGTACTGTGTAGGAACTGATAGACTTGTGGATGAGTTCTTTATCAAGTAATTCATTTACCAACCTTTACAATTCATTTGCTTCTTTTAGATTGCTTCTGTATGCCGACCGGTTGAGAATTACGACCCCTATAATTAAGTCAATATCGTGCTTAATACCTCTCACACGTGCTAGTCCTATAGTAATGTTGTTGGAGAAAACATCCTTGAATTCATCAAGCAGTTGAGAGATGACTGGTAGGGGTATAATCGACCCATCCTTACACTCTTTCTTGATGTATAGGATGTACACAAGCTGGGCTTGATGGATTGTAACCTCTATTTCACCTCTTGAGATGTGCAAATTTTCCTTAGGTAGGATAAGTTGTTGTTGTATACTACCCGGAGTGAGGGGGACAATTGTGATGTTTCTCTCCTTTTCAGTGAACAAGTATGTTTCCGCCTACTGTCATGAATAAAATGTTTGTCATACTACCATGGTCATCCAAGGAGAAGGCAACATCCATAGATAGTACGCCGCACAATGCTTGGTCTTGGTAATATTTTCCTAGTGAAAATCGAACGTTAACCTATCAATCCACCTTAAGGGGGTCATCATTAGTTAACCATTGAAGGTAATACAATCTTAGATGTGGAGTGGTATTGAGGTTTAGTTTTTCCACTATTTTTGTATAAGTCGTATTGGTGCAGCTTCCCATCAATAATTATCAAGTATACCTTACCTTGAATTGTGCACCTTGAATGAAATATGTTTTCCCGATGCTCCAAATGGTCCTCAGTCATGGAGCTTAGTGCTTGGTGCATCACTAGGAGTGGGCCGTTATTTGCACACACGAGATCATCATTGGTAATGGTTGTCTCCTCCTTAAGATCGAGTTCATCCTCACTAGTAACTTCTTCTGATTCTCTTTTTAGGATTATTATCATTTTATTTGGATATTGAGAAGCGATATGTCCTTGTCCCATGCACTTCTATCACTTGGTGTCTCGACTCCTAGAAGAGGAAGGGTCTACCTCCATTAGTTTGGCAGGTCTTAATGTTGAAGGTGTGTTAGACTTGTTATCAATTGGTCTAGAGAGGTCACTAGAGTCAGGCTTCAAACTTGGATTCTTCAAGGGTGTAGACTTCTTAGTCCATTTTCTTTGGCACTCGATTGTCATGGCCAACTTAATCACATCTTCCAACTCATTGAAAGGTTGAAGTTTCACCAGATTTGCGATCTCAGTATACAGTCCACCTATGTAGTGTGTGGTACTTTTCTCACGCAGTTCCTGTATTGTACATCTTATCATTAGTGTTTCAAATTCTTTAGTGTAGTCTTCTACACTAAGAATGTAGCCTTGCTAGAGGTTCTTCAACCAAATGTATAACTCTTGATCATAATAATCAGGCATGAATCATTGTTGCATATCTCGCTTCATTAATGCCCACCTATTGACTTCTTGTTCCAACGCCGTTGCTTTCTCATATTTTTCCACCAAAGTGAGGCATACCCATGAATTTCATGGATGTAAGTTGGCATTTTTTATTCTCGAAATAGTGACAGAACTCAAATATGGTATCCATCTTTTGTATCCAATCCAAGTAGTCATCTGGTGAACTAGATCTTGAAAAGGGTGGAATTTTGATTTTGATGGGTTGATCGTCGATTGCAAGGAACAATTAGGAACCCATGCAAGTTGTTGATCCCAATCATGGCCAAGATCGGGTTCTTCCTTAGGTGAAGGATTTCTATTCATCCTTTCAAAAGTACGGGATATCTTCGCAAGTTGGGCGGTCATGGTTTCTTGTTGTTATTGGATATTTTTATGTTGTCATTCGAGGCCAAGGATCATGGCTTGGTCGACGGACAGGCCTCATAGTGCCCAAGTTGGACCTTTGTGGTTTGGAGTGTCGCATGCTGGGCTGGACATGTTCTTCAAGTATGGAGATGGTGGGATTTTCGGTGAATTAGGGAGGATGGAGACAAAGACAATGTGGGATTGACCTATGAGAAATTATTTATCGTAGAAGCATGTAGTTACTACACCAAACATATTTAAATACCTTAATTAAACCGACAGTGATAAAATGATAGGTATTAATTAAAGCTAGTAGTTGATCAGTTGGAGTTGGGAGGTGCCAGTTGAAGTTTTCAGATGATATTGGATACTTTCAATTGGTGGGTCCTCAAGCTGGCTTGGGCCAATCCTACCAATGCTGGCAACTGTTTCGTCATGGACTTAATCCACTGTGTGGTTGGAGGATCCTCGTACTTAATGTACGCATCATATACACATTATTAATATATGTATATGTATATACATATGTAACTCATTTTCCCCGTACCCTCGGTAAAAGAGAACTCATATTCCCCACCCCTTTGCCATCCCTATCCATTCACCCGGTGGGTCGGAGAAGTAAAGGTTATCGCCCTTCCTGCTACAATTTCCAGTTAATGTTGTGGAACTATCAAGTAGAAAAGAAGTATATGTTAACATCGAAAGTTCACCTGAGTAGTAAAAGTCTTAAAGTTCCCATGTAGTGTTCAATATAACTTCTAAGTAGCAACTATTTTGCAGTGGATACTTACAACTAAAAGTTTACTAGCAATCACTAGAGCCGAGAAGAGATGGATGATGAACTATAAGTTAAACCACCCAATTGTCAGAAACTAATTTCATAAAGTGCTGAATGCAAGTAGTTGACAAGGTTAGTCGTCTCATTTAGTTCATACCTAAAGCACTAATTAGGCAACTTGAATAGTAAACTGGAACCTTATCAAAGAAAGAAAAATTGGAGCCTTGTCCTTCTAAATATCCACCTTTGTAATTATTTGCAAAATCGCACTTTCTGATTTTTCAAATTATAAGCACTAACTATTAAGCTTTCAAGTTATCTAATAAATGCCATTTGTGCAGGCTTACAATACCTGTTTAGTTGATGATTTGTATTTATGAATGTCGTTCTTTAATTTCCCTTATATTTATGTTAACATATAAAATTATAAAAATTCTTGAGCCATCTGCATTTTTGCAAGACTGCTAAATATGACCTTATATATATATTAAACTAGCTTATTAATTTAATAATTAATTAATAATAGAATTTATTTCAATAACTGATTTAAAATTAGTTGTTTGCAGACGTAGGTTTTTTAACACGTAAACCATTTGCCACATAATCAACCATGTCAATAAAAAATTATTTGACTATGAATACAAGAAAATGATTAAAAGCAAAAACTAAAAGTAATCTTTTTGATAAAAAATTGAATATCAAAGCAAAAATGGATAAATCACTGGGTAAAACTGAACTTTTCCCTTAAAACTGAAGCACACGTGCAAAAACAAGTAGCTTTATCCTGTCTTGGGCTTGCATGGACTTGTCTCTCTCTCTCTCTCTCTCTATATATATATATATATAGAGAGAGAGAGAGAGAGTCATCGAGCGGTTCCCACTAACTGGCGTTAACACCCGGTGCTAACTAGTTCTTTAACCAAACTGAACACATGCACACGATTACAAAGGTGGAATTTTTCACATAAACAAGGAAGCATTTAATCAACGATTTGCATAAGAAATCAAAGGGTGAACACAGTATCTCAAAGCTTCAAAAGAAGTTCTTTTATTGGTCAATACTTGTTCGTATACAAAAATCTTGAGGAAGAGTTCATGCAATGCCACAATGGTGTCGTCCGGTGGCTTAACCCACTGGGTATCCGGTTTTATCCTCCAAAGCGTAGATGAGCAAGATGAGCAATAAGGGAGTCTAGAACTCCCACTTTGCTCTCACTCTCTCTAGAACTCTCGCTCAAGCACTGTCAAAGCTCAATGGTTGAACCCTCAACATGTACTGTCTCGTTCTCTTTATACAACAAGGAACTGGTTACATGGATCCTACTCAAATGGAGTGAGACATGGATCACTCACCAAACTAGACTCAACCTATATTAATAAGACATTGAAAGGGGAAATGCCTGCCGAAACACTGAAACCCGGATCGTTGTTTACCATAATTAATACTGTAAGCTCAAATTGTTGTAGTGCTTAATGCGTAGTAGAAAGGTCTTGAGTTTGAGTTCAAAAGTCTTTGTGCCAATTCTTTTTAATCATTTATAATTTTTTACTTGTTTTCACCTTCACACAAATAGACAAACACCTCCTTTACCTCTAACGAAGCTTTCCTCAATCACCGGCCCTAGCAGCCTGCTTCGCCCGCTTGAGGAAAAACAATTGGTGCATTGATCAGACCGTAAAGACAACAAGCAAAACATGAGCAGCTTATCGAAACCAACCACTTGCTTCCTTCACCCCTGTAAACACCTAAATAAATTTTTGTAAAAACTCTCAATTTCGAAAGCCAGTTTGTTTTAAAACCTTTGTTTTAAAATGAAAATTTTAAATCTTTAAATTACAGATAAAGATGTTCAAATTAAAGCTAAAGGGATAAGGCCCAAAAGGATATGAATGAATCAGGCGAAGATCAAGGCGATGGTGGAAGCCTGCTTCAAGCCGGGGTCAAATTCGCGAAAGTCAAGCCGTGGAGCAAGGAAACGGATCAACTCGAGTTAAGGAACATCTTCATCAAGTCAAGTTGATAGCCTCACCAACCTAAACCTAGTTGAACTTGACTAAGACCTAGACTTGATTCACCTAAGCTAAAAAAAGACTCATGGCCTAGTTCAAATCAAATGACCTTAACCCGACCAAGCTGGATTTTCTTAGCCATGTCCACCATACATTCTTCGGCTAAACAATAATTGAAAACCCTACCTAGCCTTGATCAAATGGGACGAGCTAACAAGGGAAGCCACATCATGTTTAATTGCAAAGTCTAGACGGTTGCACTTGGAGACACCTAGGCTAAATAGACCACGCCTAGGTGCACATGGTTTGAACCAAGAACCAGCCCACATGGGGCTAGTCCAGCTATGGATGAAGGGGACCACGTGACCATATGAAGACCCTTGGGGCTGGGTTTGGGTAATAGAGGACCCGCCCCAAGGAAGGGCCTAGAAGAGGTCCCCCTTGGCCTATAAATAGAGGCCAAGGGGGGGGTGGCAAAAGCATCTTGGAGAGGGGCTGCATGTTGGAGAGGCATCTTGGGGCATTGGAGTGGTTGCATTCCTTGGGGAATTCGTGAGTTTCCTCCAGGGAAGAGTGGAGAGAGGAGAAGAGAGTGTAGAGAGTTAATCAAGGGCTGCAACATTAGAGAGTTTGAGTGAGAAAAAAAGAGAGGAAAAAGAGGGGAAGGTGAGGGTCGTGAGCCATTGTTGGAGCCGATCCTCGGAGGAGTTCACCTAAGTATTCCTCCTCCTTTATTCATCTCTATCTCTTCTCCATATTCAATTTAAAAGGAGTTATATTAATGGGCTTTGTCTTCCCCCATGATGTAATAAGTAGATGTGCTGAAATTTTCAATTCTTGCTTATGCACTCTAATTGTTTGTGTTCTTGATTCTACCTCTCTATATGTTACACAAATCCTATAACTTTTAATCCCCTCTATGCTTAATCTAATCTATATATTTTCATTCATTTTTCTTCAGCAATTTACTTTGGGATGTTGTCTTGTTGCAATTTAAATTCGGGTAAGTTTGCATCATGTATGTTCTAAAAACAAAATTTTGGATTTTAGCATTCCCACATACATTGATTTCTTTATTTTTCATTGCTAAACTGATGCTCCGATCATGCTGAAATTTTGCAAACTATATCTACACACACAAACCCACTTGTAATAAAATTTTCAAGAATTTTAGGGTTGTGCAACTACGTATTAAAAGGTATGTAAGATCAAGAAAAATTCAAAAACATTATGTCAAAACTGTTTTTGTACAACAGAGCCTAGGTAATCATCTCATAACTTTGTCTGTGTTATCCAAATTCAGTAAAATTTAGTTCATTAAAAAGCTGATATCTATAGCTGTTCAATAAGACCAAGTTCATTAGATACAGACCTATCTTTGGGTCTTTGTATTTCTATGACAAAACAGTTCTGAGTGTTTGAGTAGATACACTTTCCTGATTTAATTTTATATCACCACAGTCCCAAAATTCAAAAAAAAAAGAGTCTTAGAATCTTCACATTCCAGGCTATTGTAAACACCCCGAAATCCCACGAATTTCTCAAATTCATCTGGTTTTGTAAAAGCAGCCCCAAAGGGCTATTTTGAGTCTAGAAACCCAGGAGCCTTCCAGACAACCCTGTATATCTGTTTTAAACTACATCTTTCAAAAACATATGATATGACTTTTGAAAACCCTTTTTAAAACATGTTTTGAAACCCCAAAGTGGCTTGGCCTGATCAAGACAGGACCAGGAGAGTTAAGAAGAGCCCGGAACCGGAGCACACGTCGAGCCCGGCGCAGCAACTCTTGTATTTGATTCACACCCCAGGATCTCGAACGTCCAAGACCCTGTTCTTATCAAAATAGCATTTGAAGTCATCTCCGGAAGGCAGAAACGGAGGCGGACGACTATGTTGGCGAAGACCCAACGCAGACGGAGTACTGATGCTGTCAGGCCCCGCACGAATCGTCCGTTTCGAACCCAGCTCGAAGGAGTCAGAGTTCAGTTTGGAGTGGATCTGGACCATATATATCCAGATCCCAATCAAAACCCATATGTGGACTTGGATTTGGATTTGGATCCAGAGATCCAATCCAATATCCATATCCATGGCCCACATCACCTTCTCATAAATGGAGGTGGGGCCCACTTGAAATTCACGTGGGATATTGGGCATGAGAGAGAGTGGGGGTGAAAAATATCAAGAGTGTTGTATTAAGCTTGACTTGTGTGTCAAGTTTGGGTTTAATCATGTGGGTTAGCCTAATTGAGTGGGTTTAAGCTTGTAATTAGCTAAAACCTAACCTAGGGCTGCACCAACATGGGGTGATCAAGGTCTATGGGCCATGCTAAGGGAGCTCCTTCACCTAAACCTAACCCAAAATGCCTAATCCTAGCCTAAACCCCTAATCCACCCCTAATCTGAACCTAATCACCTAACCCACTTCCCTAATCCCGTCCTAATCCCAACCTAATCACCTAACCCACTTCCCTAATCCTTCCCTAAACCTAGATTATTTTCTCTAATCCTAGCCTAAACCTAGCCTAATCACCTAACCTAGCTCACTAAACCTCACCCTAAAACCCAACCACCTAACCTAGCCCTAAACCCCTAAACCACCCTTAGCCCACAATCTACCCAAACCCCTAGTTTTAAAATATCTGGCCCAACCCTTTCCAGCCCACCTTATCTACATACCACCCTACCTAAACCACCTAACCACTACCCTCAGCCCAGCCCTAACCGACCTACCCATCCCCTATTTAAACCCCCCCCTTTGGGGGCGGGTTTTCCATGTGGGAACCCTCACCTCACCCAGCCGGGCCCTCTCCTTCCCCCACTTCCTCATCTAGCCGGGACCACTCTCCATCACCTCCGCCTGCTCCACCTGCTCCACCAACCACTACCTGCACTGCCACCTTTCCTCTTCCATCCACCACCATTGCCCAGCCGGACGCCACCACCTTCATCCAACCGAACCAGCCAAGAGCCCACCTGCCCGCCTACTTCTCCTTGCCTTCCACCACCTCTCCCCATTCGGTAAGTACCCAATCTCCATCAAAGCCCCTTCTCTTCCACCTCTCCACTCTTAGCCACCTACCCTATCCTCATCTCAGCCCCTTTGCCACCACCCTTTGCACCTAGCCAAACCTAGTATAACCTAAACTATCGTCCACTACCTAGCCATCATATTCCATTCAGCCTTCCCCTAGGTGTCCCATTCGGCCTTCCCACAAAGCCTCCTTTAGGTCCAGCTTTCCCTAAACTCTCAACTCCCCTAGTGACCCTAAGAACCCACTTATTTAGCCCCTTTGAACCCCCTACCTTGAGGCGACATCTACTTGCCACCAGCCACCTTCGAGGCGCCTATCCCGCGCCCCACTTGCAGCCGACCAGCACTTTGGTTCACCTATCTTCGCGGAGCTCCCGTTTGCAGCCCAAGGCCAAGCCCACGCTCAAGCAAGACCTCTACGGACCAGCTACTCGTAAGTGTCTAAACTCGGTCTTTAGTCGTACACTTGCTTGAGATTCAATTTGATACGGGGTTGTAATAACGGAGCATAGTCTCCCCCCGCTTGTAATAACGTGGCTTGACACAACCACACACGTGCACTCTCTTAGTCGTGCACGATTTTGAACACACACGGGCCTAATCAGCCCCTAATACATAAGTGTATATATATACTTTCATTTTCGAAGGGTTTTGTTTAAGTTGGGTGCGTTGTCTTTTAATTCAAGCACTCACACACATTGAGCCTTCGCTCTTAGTTGAAAGACCCAAGTAAGGGCCGACCTATACTATTTGGGTTTCATTTCATGTCGTGTGAGTAAGTCTTTCAATTCAAGCACTCTCACACACATTGAGCTTTCGCTCTTATTTGAAAGACCCAAGTAAGGGCCGACCTATACTATTTGGGTTTCATTTCATGTCGTGTGAGTAAGTCTTTTAATTCAAGCACTTTCACACACATTGAGCCTTCGCTCTTACTCCCAAGACCTTAGTAAAGGCCTTATTGCAGTTATATTTGGGTTTCATTTATGTCGTGTGGGTAGTCTTTCAATTCAAGCACTCTCACACACATTGAGCCTTCGCTCTTATTCCCAAGACCTTAGTCAAGGCCATACTGCAATTTATATTTGGGTTTAATTTCATGTCGTGTGTGTAAGTCTTTCAATTCAAGCACGCACCCACATTGAGCCTTCGCTCTTATTTGCAAGACCCGAGTAAGGGCTCATATACATAAGCTATATACATATCTCCCTTCGGTTATTTCCCTTCGGTTATTTCCCTTCTGTTATTTCCCTTCAGTATTGTCTTTACATTTCGGGTTTTCCCTTTGGAGTAGCGTGAGTTTGCATTGCATCTATGCCATACCACGAGGTAGGATGCATGTTGCATCAAAGCAAGCCCCGCTCGAATTCGCCCATGTAGTGGAGTGTTCATAACACACAAACTAGGTGGCCCGAAAAGGGATAAAAGAAAAGACTTAGGCACGTGCAAATCCACGTGATCTAAAAAATGCAATCGCATCCTAAAGACCCGAAATAGACACCTCGAACCGCTTCGTAGACTTTCCCTCCAAAACTCGATTTTTGCAAAAGCGTACAGACTGACCCTTGTGCATCGGTGCAAGAAGGTCTGCGACGACAAGAGCTTACTTGCTCACAGTCGCCACGTTTAGAAGTCAGTGATAAAAATATCTTCGCTAGCTTAAGTAAGCTAGCTGGTACGCCCTATTTGTATACATAGGCCTTAGACACACGAGAAGATCCACTCCAAGCCCTGAAAAGGACGAAGAGGCGGGGATTTTCGCGCGTCTACAGAGATTGGCACGCCCGGTGGGACGTGAGCCTTTTCAGAAATCGAGTTTAGTTGTAGAAGTCTTGCGAAAATTTTGTAAAAAGGTGTCGTTTTAACTTGTTTTCTTTGCTTGTACTTAGGAAATTTTGAAAAAGCTTGAAAAGCATGTCAAAATCCAATCCAAGTGAAGTGTCGAGCCAAGGCTCATGCGCATCAAGTTCTCACTCTAGGAGGATTTTCAAAAACAAAATAAAACTAGATGAAATCGAGGACTTGAGAAGGGAGTTTGAGGCCAAAATCGATGCTCTCAGCCAAGAGGCTGAAGTAGGCGATTCATGTTCATCAAACGGTGAACAAAGGCCCAAAAAGAAATCTGAAAAACCTCGCAAGCAAAAAGAGGCCTCCGTAATGGAAAGCAACCAATACCACGAGTCCTTCACACAAAAAGACCGTAAAGCCCTACAACAGCTGCTGAAAGGGCAGAATAAAGAGAAAAGAAGCTACGCCCTGTCTGATTTCCTTCCTATGGATTACGAAACAGACAGTGACGATGAAATACCGAACTTCCATCGGTATGATGGCATGGGAGACCCTAGGTCTCACTTGCAGCTTTTCTCACGTCGAGCCCATAAGAAGAAAAAGGACTCGATGAAATGGGTGTATTGGTTCCCTCTATCCCTTAAAGGCACAGCTGCCAAATGGCTGGCTTCCTACGACTTAAGCCAGTTCGCTACTTTTGAAGAGTTAGCGAACTGCTTCATGCAAAGATTTGCACACAACGTGGAAGTCACGCCAACCCTGAACACCTTAAGGGATACAAAGCAAGGCATGAACGAAGACGTGCATGCCTTCATTATAAGATGGAGGTCGCTTTTAGGCCAAGTGCGAGAGCCTATATCCGAAGGATGCGCAGTAATGCTCATCCTAGATAATTTTAAAAGCGAGTTAAAAACCCTTCTCTCGCTCCATGAGATTTCAACTTTCCATAAGTTGATTAAAAAGGCCTCCCTTTTTGAAACCAACTTGCGAAAAGGGACGTACGACCACTTATGGAAAGGAAGTGCCATTCCAAAAACCCGTTTGGAAAAGCCCATCGCATATGGGCTGCCCACGACGGACAAAGGGGCAAAGCCCCATAAAATCGCCAATGTCCGGGTGGATCCAGGCATGGCGGGCACTTCTAAAAATTTTGAAAAATTAGAAAATAAGAGAGAACATAATTTCCAAAAACCGGTTGAAAAATGGGAGTACACTCCGCTGGAGCAACCTATGTCGGAGGTCCTAGACCTCTTACTTGCCCAGGGCATGATCGAACTCCCTGAAATCCCCGAAGGAGTCACTTCCAAAGGGGGGTATTTAAACCGATTTTGCAAGTATCATCGGCTCAAAGGCCATGATACCAAACGCTGCTTCTCTCTTCTAAATAAAATTGAGAACTTGATAGCAGAAGGCCGGCTCCAGGTCACTGCGGAACCTGAGCCACCTCAAGCTATCTTCAAGGAACCCTTTCCCAAACACGCCAGTGGCAGTGGAAAAGGAAAGGAGGTATGTACCCTCACCATTTCCAAGGAACTAGCGCAAAAGCCAGAACCTGGTCGACCTACTTGTGCGCCCATCCTTGTATTATACAAGAGGCCCGCCCAAGTCGTCATTCGGGGACCACCAAAAGTGGAAACCCCGGCAAAACCAGTTTTGAAAATCCAAGGTTCTCCTCAGCTCATCCTTAGAGCCAAGTGTAGCGCGAACCCTAGGCTGGTCGTGGGGGAAGTCACTAGATCCGGGAGGATCTATCAACCCCCGCACCTTCAAGGTGCTCAAAAGGTGGTCAGTGTGCCTGGCCCCTCAAAAGCATGTATCCCTAGTGGTCTGCCAAAAGCAGATAAGGACAAAGTCATCCTAAATCCTTATGATTTCGAAAACCACCTTTCAAAGATTCCTATTCACATGTCTATCCTAGAGCTTATCAAAACCTCGCCTAGGCATAGACTTGTATTAGAGAAAATTCTAGAAAGGGCCAAGGTTGATTCGAACATAAGTCCGGAATCCTTGTCAGCCCAAGTGACTTTATTAGGAGCAAAATCGCCCATCACCTTTTCGGAAGATGATGTAGATAGACCCTACGAAACCCATAACCAGGCCCTATATATCGAGGTGGTTCTAAACAACCACCCTCTGGACAGGTGCCTAGTCGATGGTGGAGGAGGGCTCAACATCCTTCCACGTCATGTGGCGTACAAAATCAGAGTCACCTTGACTTCAGTGAACCCAAGCCCCATCGTTATCACTGGATACGATGGGAATGCGTCTAGGCCTTTAGGATCCATCGAACTCCCAATGGAAACGGGAGGGATCGAACACACGGGGGTGTTTCATGTCTTGGACATCCACCCCCATTATAACCTGTTGCTGGGAAGGCCCTGGATACACAGCTTGTGCGCTGTGCCATCCACCTTCCACAGGTGTGTTAAGATCCCTTTTAGGGACCAGGTCGTAGTGATCCTAGGTGAGAGTCACCCACAGCTTCAGGGGATCATAAACTCCCCTTGTTTATCAAGCTCCCAGGCCCATGAGGCTAACTTGGGGCAAATTATAGTTGAGCCACCTCGGCTCGTGTTGAACAACCCTAGGAAGGTTGTATGTGTGAAGGGGCCGCCCAAAGCAGGCCCCCTCCCAACTCTAATCCTCCTAGGAAAACCCAAGCGTTCCCTATTTCCAAAACCCCTGGACAAAAGGCCATACGAGCCTAATATGGACGATAGCATGTTCCAGGACCATGACTTGTATCCCATCTTTTCAAAAAACAAAAGGTCATGGAACATGTTATTGAACATGGGCTACACGCCCTACAAAAGTCTAGGGGCACAAAACCAGGGTCTCCTAGAGCCCATCCTTCCTAGGGCCAACCCAAGCCGATATGGGATCGGCTATACTCCCCAAATACCGCCGGAGCCACCCCCTGTGACCACCTGGGTCAAGGGTGCCCCGGAGCCTGTCTTAGAAGAAACCTACGATTTAGACCTCCTATTCCGAGCCTAACCCGTAGTGTTTTCCCTTTGTAGGTATGACGGAAGATCCCTCTTTCTAAAAATACCAAAAACATTTGAAAAACTTAAAATAAAAAAAAATCGAAAAACAAGAAAAACCAAAAACAATGGAAAAACAAAAACTCGAAAAAAGAGTGCTTTGTATAGTTCCCAAAGTTCTTGTTTTACAAAAACCCAAAAAAATCGAAAATTTGGAAAATACCAAAAAGATTTTGTACATAGCTGCTCCTGGTAAGACTTTGGCAAAGGAAAAAGATTTCGAAAGAAGCGTCGTCTGCATAGCCAGACCAAAAATTTCGAAATCACTTGAAAATCCAAGTACAAAACCAGGTTATTTTGAAAACCACGCATCAAGTTCCCTCGGGTCTATAGCCCACGAGAATGATCAAAGCCCAGAGGCGGATCCCCTTGAGGAAGATCCCACTTCTGAGCTCCCAGAATTTCATAGAATTCTCGATTTTGAAAGACCTTCCCAATCAGTAGGAGGAGATTTCGTAGAGGTGAACCTAGGGGACGATTCCAATCCCAAAACCATCAAAATAGGCGCATGCTTGCATGAAACTGAAAAGTTAGCATTCATTGCATTTCTACAAACCTATTTAGATGTGTTTGCATGGACGTATGAAGACATGCCGGGCATAGATCCCAGCATAGTCGAGCATCGTCTTCCCTTAGATGCAGGTGTAAAACCCATAAAGCAGAAGCTTAGGAAAATACACCCGAACGTACACACACAAGTCAAAGAGGGTTTAGAAGATCTGCTAAAAGCCGGATTTATAAAACCCATTGCGTATTCTGATTGGTTGTCAAATATCGTGGTAGTTCGAAAAACCAATGGGAAAATTCGAATATGCATCGATTTTAGAAACCTGAATAAAGCCACTCCAAAGGATAATTATCCTTTACCTAACATAGATTTGATAGTCGATAGTACTGCAAATCATGAAATGTTTTCATTTATGGATGGCCATTCAGGCTATATTCAAATCAAACTAAGTCCACGAGATCAGGGTAAGACCGCCTTCACAACCCCATGGGGCACGTACTGCTATACAGTCATGCCCTTTGGTTTGAAAAATGCCGGCGCAACATACCAACGAGCCATGAACACGATCTTCCATGATCAAATTCATGAGCTTGTAGAAGTGTATGTAGATGATCTCTTGGCAAAATCCAAAACCCGATGCACTCATATCGAATGTTTACAAAAGATTTTCGAAAGGCTTAGGCTTTACAAAGTAAATCTAAACCCTCAAAAATGCGTGTTCGGGGTAGAATCAGGGAAGCTTCTAGGCTTTATGGTGAGCCAAAGGGGAATAGAAGTCGACCCCTCTAAGTGTCGAGCCATCATAGACATGGCTCCACCCTCCAATCTCACCCAAATCCGTAGCCTCCAGGGTCGATTACAATCTGTGCGCCGATTCATATCGAATCTGGCAACTAGATGCGAACCCTTCAACAAACTATTGAGGAAGGGTACGAAATTCTTATGGGATGACGAATGCCAAAAGTCCTTCGAGAGACTGAAGGCATACTTGGTTAATCCCCCCGTTTTGAATCCTCCAAAACAAGGAAAACCGCTTTTATTATACATCTCCGTGCATGTAAACGCTTTAGGAGCCCTGTTGGCTCAATACGAGGATGACACCCATAAGGAGTATGCCATCTACTATATTTCGAAAACTCTCTTGGCTTATGAACGAAATTATCAAGCCATGGAGAAGACGTGCTTGGCCCTAGTCTGGGCCTGCCAGAAGTTCAGACACTATTTTCTAGATCATAAGATCTGGATAGTGTCCAAGCTTGATCCAATCAAGCACTTGTTTGAAAAACCCATTCTCACAGGAAGATTGGGCAAATGGCAACTCCTTCTAATGGAGTATGATCTGAAATACCATCACCAGATCTCCATTAAGGGGCAAGCCCTAGCAGATTACGTGGCTGAATTCCCCTCAGAGGACGCATATCCTACTCTTGTCGAAATGCCTGATGAAGGCATATTGCAAAATCATTTTACAAACTACATTTTGGCAAATTCTTTCGAAAACCAAGTGTGGAAGATGCACTTCGATGGGGCACGAAACCAACGAGGGGCTGGTGCCGGGATCATCCTAATCTCCCCTGAAAAGGGCGAGATTCCCATAGCAGTCCGCTTAGATTTCGAATGTTCCAACAACGTAGCTGAGTATGAAGCACTCATACAAGGCTTAAGGATTTCGAAAACTCTAGGGGCATCATGCATCGAGGTCTTTGGAGATTCGCTCCTTGTCATAAACCAGGTTTTAAAAATTTGGCAAGTACGTAATGAGAAACTACTTCCATATCACGAGTTGGCCACTCGATTGGTCCAATCCTTCCTGTCGTGTAAGCTCACACACGTGGGAAGAGAGGACAATGGCATCGCCGATGCCCTCTCCTCCTTGGGCTCAGCCCTGAAGGTCGATCCCATTTCAGGGACCAGATCTTTGGAAATATGGCATGCGCCCCATCCATCCACACACGACTTGGATATTTGCCAAAACAACCCAGAGTCTATTGAAAAACCCTGGTTCTATGACATAAAACAATTTTTAGAAAATGGGGGATTCACCGAGGATGCCACATCCAAAGATAAGGCATTCATTCGTAAGATTTCGACCCGATACACCATTCTGGGTGGGGTCTTATACAAAAAGAGTTTTACCGGCATTTTGCTTAGGTGTATCGACCTAGAGGAGGCTAGGATAGTGATGCACAAGTTCCACGATGGAGAATGTGGAGGTCATGTTAATGCCAACATGATGGCAATGAAAATACTTAGAGGGGGTTATTTTTGGTCCACCCTGAAAAAGGATTGTCACGATCATGTTAGGAAGTGTCATCCATGTCAAGTGCATGGGCACGCCATTCATATCCCTTCATCTACGTTGCATTCCGTGGTCAGCCCCTGGCCATTTACCATGTGGGCGTTTGACATAGTAGGCCCAATATTTCCAAAGGCCTCGAATGGGCATCGTTTTATTTTAGCAGCCACGGAGTATTTCTCCAAGTGGGTGGAAGCCATTTCCCTAACGAATGTAATGGGGCAACATGTGGTGGCTTTCATCCGGAGGAATATCTTGGCTCGATTTGGGGTTCCACGAGACCTTGTGTCTGATAATGGTACCCCATTCAAGAATGAGCGGATGGTTAAGTTGTGCAACACGTATGGCATAACTCACCACTTCTCCTCGCCCTACTACCCTCAAGGCAACGGCCAAGCCGAAGCTACGAACAAGACTCTCATTGGTATCATTGAGAAAACCTTAGAGAAGGGTAGGATGTGGCACGAGAAGCTGGATGAAGCCTTATGGGCTTATAGGACTTCCATCCGGACTCCCACGAATGCCACACCATTCGAGTTGGTCTATGGCACAAACGCCATTCTTCCCATTCATACCCAACTGCATTCATTTCATACATCCCTAGCACTCGACCTCCCCCTAGAGACGCTTCAGCATGCTAGGATGGCCGAACTAGATTTGCTAGATGAGAGGCGACTCCTTGCCATGGATCATGCTCGCGCATACCGGCAAAGGATAGCCCGACATTATAGCAAACACATGAGACCTCGCCACTTTGAAGTGGGAGATCTGGTCTTAAAAACCATCCACCATCGTGGCCCACACCCCCTAGGCAAGTGGCGCCCCAACTGGGATGGACCCTATGTTGTACGAGCAACCACTACGAACAATTCGTATTGGTTGATCGATGTAGAAGGTAGGAATTTAGCAGATCCTATCAATATTCAATACTTAAAGAAGTATCATGTGTAGGATCTGGATTAAATTCCAGTTTTCGAAAATTTTAAAGGGATAGCTGCCCTGAGACATGTGAATAAGGTGCAAAGGCGAACTCGTGTGACCCTAAGTGAGAGAATTCGCACTTGTGAAAGAGTGGAGTTTTCAAAATCGAGGTTACATTTCAAAATCCTTCATCTTACAAAGAAAGGCCTAGTTCAACATAGCAAGATACTTGCAAGTGGTACGTGCTATTTCTAAATAGGCTGATCTGGAATGGATCGAGTGTAGGCTTGGGATAAGTCCTCCCCTCTTCTCTTCTATTTCCAAAAGGAAAACAAAGGCCCAAAACAAAAGGGAATTTCCCATTCAAAGTCTCTTTCCAAAAGAAAGAAACCAGAGTTTAAAAGAAAAATCGATTCTCTTATGAAAAAGAGGGATTAAAGAAAAAATACTCCCAAAGGGAGACCCTCGATGAAAAAAAGGAAAAAGAGGCCAAAAAGCTCAAAAAGAGCAGTTTTCCACCTTCTGTGCCTTAAACCACGGGACGCTTCAGAAGGGACCGTGGTATCTCTTTCCCATCCCTGGCTTATCCTAAGCTAAAGCATGGTTCATTTCGAGGAATCCTAAAGTAAAAATAGGATTTACTTACTTGAATTTCATCTTGTTTGAGAATTCGACGTTTCGAGTAAGGCGTAGGAATTTGAAATGAAGCTTGTTTTCTTATAAAACCTCCGCTAGATAAGCGAGTGTTAAGACTCAAACAACGGCAAGCATGAAGAGATCGAGATCCTTAGGATCGAGGCTCAAGACAGTTGTCCCTTTTGTAAATAATTTCTGTAAATAGGTTTTGAAAACCAAACATCGAACAGTGTAGGATTTGCTCACTTGGAGCAATAGACCTTGTAAGTCTCTAGAGTTCGACCACATCTGGTCTCGGGGAGGTCGCCATTCTTGGCACCACACCCATGTCATCTGCATTCCACGCATGATACTTGCATGAACATGATCCCATTTTAGGACCAGATTCCATAGTATAACCCTTTGGCGTGATATCTCCTCCTACCAGAGTTTGTAAATTGAGATTTTGCTAAAAATGGGATGATCCCATATTCTTCGTGGCTAGATCTAGGAAGACATTAAAAGGGGTGTTTGTCATCTTTGCCCTTATCCAAATCGATTTGGACAAGGCCAAAGAGGGGCATCTGTAAACACCCCGAAATCCCACGAATTTCTCAAATTCATCTGGTTTTGTAAAAGCAGCCCCAAAGGACTATTTTGAGTCTGGAAACCCAGGAGCCTTCCAGACAACCCTGTATATCTGTTTTAAACTACATCTTTCAAAAACATATGATATGGCTTTTGAAAACCCTTTTTAAAACATGTTTTGAAACCCCAAAGTGGCTTGGCCTGATCAAGACAGGACCAGGAGAGTTAAGAAGAGCCCGGAACCGGAGCACACGTCGAGCCCGGCGCAGCAACTCTTGTATTTGATTCACACCCCAGGATCTCGAACGTCCAAGACCCTGTTCTTATCAAAATAGCATTTGAAGTCATCTCCGGAAGGCAGAAACGGAGGCGGACGACTATGTTGGCGAAGACCCAACACAGACGGAGTATTGATGCTGTCAGGCCCCGCACGAATCGTCCGTTTCGAACCCAGCTCGAAGGAGTCAGAGTTCAATTTGGAGTGGATCTGGACCATATATATCCAGATCCCAATCCAAACCCATATGTGGACTTGGATTTGGATTTGGATCCAGAGATCCAATCCAATATCCATATCCATGGCCCACATCACCTTCTCATAAATGGAGGTGGGGCCCACTTGAAATTCACGTGGGATATTGGGCATGAGAGAGAGTGGGGGTGAAAAATATCAAGAGTGTTGTATTAAGCTTGACTTGTGTGTCAAGTTTGGGTTTAATCATGTGGGTTAGCCTAATTGAGTGGGTTTAAGCTTGTAATTAGCTAAAACCTAACCTAGGGCTGCACCAACATGGGGTGATCAAGGTCTATGGGCCATGCTAAGGGAGCTCCTTCACCTAAACCTAACCCAAAATGCCTAATCCTAGCCTAAACCCCTAATCCACCCCTAATCTGAACCTAATCACCTAACCCACTTCCCTAATCCCGTCCTAATCCCAACCTAATCACCTAACCCACTTCCCTAATCCTTCCCTAAACCTAGATTAATTTCCCTAATCCTAGCCTAAACCTAGCCTAATCACCTAACCTAGCTCACTAAACCTCACTCTAAAACCCAACCACCTAACCTAGCCCTAAACCCCTAAACCACCCTTAGCCCACAATCTACCCAAACCCCTAGTTTTAAAATATCTGGCCCAACCCTTTCCAGCCCACCTTATCTACATGCCACCCTACCTAAACCACCTAACCACTACCCTCAGCCCAGCCCTAACCGACCTACCCATCCCCTATTTAAACCCCCCCCCTTTGGGGGCGGGTTTTCCATGTGGGAACCCTCACCTCACCCAACCGGGCCCTCTCCTTCCCCCACTTCCTCATCTAGCCGGGACCACTCTCCATCACCTCCGCCTGCTCCACCTGCTCCACCAGCCACTACCTACACCGCCACCTTCCCTCTTCCATCCACCACCATTGCCCAGCCGGACGCCACCACCTTCATCGAACCGAACCAGCCAAGAGCCCACCTGCCCGCCTACTTCTCCTTGCCTTCCACCACCTCTCCCCATTCGGTAAGTACCCAATCTCCATCAAAGCCCCTTCTCTTCCACCTCTCCACTCTTAGCCACCTACCCTATCCTCATCTCAGCCCCTTTGCCACCACCCTTTGCACCTAGCCAAACCTAGTATAACCTAAACTATCGTCCACTACCTAGCCATCATATTCCATTCAGCCTTCCCCTAGGTGTCCCATTCGGCCTTCCCACAAACCCTCCTTTAGGTCCAGCTTTCCCTAAACTCTCAACTCCCCTAGTGACCCTAAGAACCCACTTATTTAGCCCCTTTGAACCCCCTACCTTGAGGCGACATCTACTTGCCACCAGCCACCTTCGAGGCGCCTATCCCGCGCCCCACTTGCAGCCGACCAGCACTTTGGTTCACCTATCTTCGCGGAGCTCCCGTTTGCAGCCCAAGGCCAAGCCCACGCTCAAGCAAGACCTCTACGGACCAGCTACTCGTAAGTGTCTAAACTCGGTCTTTAGTCGTACACTTGCTTGAGATTCAATTTGATACGGGGTTGTAATAACGGAGCATAGTCTCCCCCCGCTTGTAATAACGTGGCTTGACACAACCACACACGTGCACTCTCTTAGTCGTGCACGATTTTGAACACACACGGGCCTAATCAGCCCCTAATACATAAGTGTATATATATACTTTCATTTTCAAAGGGTTTTGTTTAAGTTGGGTGCGTTGTCTTTTAATTCAAGCACTCACACACATTGAGCCTTCGCTCTTAGTTGAAAGACCCAAGTAAGGGCCGACCTATACTATTTGGGTTTCATTTCATGTCGTGTGAGTAAGTCTTTCAATTCAAGCACTCTCACACACATTGAGCTTTCGCTCTTATTTGAAAGACCCAAGTAAGGGCCGACCTATACTATTTGGGTTTCATTTCATGTCGTGTGAGTAAGTCTTTTAATTCAAGCACTTTCACACACATTGAGCCTTTGCTCTTACTCCCAAGACCTTAGTAAAGGCCTTATTGCAGTTATATTTGGGTTTCATTTATGTCGTGTGGGTAGTCTTTCAATTCAAGCACTCTCACACACATTGAGCCTTCGCTCTTATTCCCAAGACCTTAGTCAAGGCCATACTGCAATTTATATTTGGGTTTAATTTCATGTCGTGTGTGTAAGTCTTTCAATTCAAGCACGCACCCACATTGAGCCTTCGCTCTTATTTGCAAGACTCGAGTAAGGGCTCATATACATAAGCTATATACATATCTCCCTTCGGTTATTTCCCTTCGGTTATTTCCCTTATGTTATTTTCCTTCAGTATTGTCTTTACATTTCGGGTTTTCCCTTTGGAGTAGCGTGAGTTTGCATTGCATCTACGCCATACCACGAGGTAGGACGCATGTTGCATCAAAGCAAGCCCCGCTCGAATTCGCCCATGTAGTGGAGTGTTCATAACACACAAACTAGGTGGCCCGAAAAGGGATAAAAGAAAAGACTTAGGCACGTGCAAATCCACGTGATCTAAAAAATGCAATCGCATCCTAAAGACCCGAAATAGACACCTCGAACCGCTTCGTAGACTTTCCCTCCAAAACTCGATTTTTGCAAAAGCGTACAGACTGACCCTTGTGCATCGGTGCAAGAAGGTCTGTGACGACAAGAGCTTACTTGCTCACAGTCGCCACGTTTAGAAGTCAGTGATAAAAATATCTTCGCTAGCTTAAGTAAGCTAGCTGGCACGCCCTATTTGTATACATAGGCCTTAGACACACGAGAAGATCCACTCCAAGCCCTGAAAAGGACGAAGAGGCGGGGATTTTCGCGCGTCTACAGCTATGTCCTGTAAAATTTTCAAGAATTTTCAGGAATTTTAGAGATCTTTAGGTCATAAAAAAATTTTTGGGAACAAGCTTTGAAAATAGAACCAATTTCTGTTTTTCAGAACTTGTTGATTTTCAAACTTGAAACCAAAGTACACGAATTTGTTCTTGACAACACCTCATTTTCAACTTGGATTTGGAACTTCACCTGTACATTTGAAATCCTCAAAGCACTTAGGTTTGAGCATCGGTTCAAGAAGGCTTAAAGCGAAAATATCTCGCTTAGCCGCAATCGCCAAACAAGTCAGATTCATAAACTTTGCTAGTTTTTGGGAAACTAGCTGGCATGCACGAGTAAGAAGTAGTTTTGAAAAGATTACTTAAAGTCTCTACATAGGCTTGGAGTGAAATTTTCATATCTACAACCCCCTCCCCCCCACCCCCCCCCCACGAGAAAAAAAATTGGATTCGCTGCTATCCAAATTTTATAACTTTTACCACTCAATTTCCACAGACACACCTCCTTTAAAAGTGGGTTTTCCTCAATCACCAAAACCTAGCATCCTGTTTCCTTCAACTGCCTGAAATAAATTTGGATTCGCCACTATCCACCAATCAGTTGGTGAAGAGAACAAGCCAAAATCAGCTTATTAAATCCAAAATATGCACGTACGTAGAGGAAAGTAGCTTTCTTTTCTTCTAGGTTTGCATGGACTTTTACCCTCTCTCTTTCTCTGTGTGTGTGTGTGTAACGCTCTTTCTTTTTGAATTGGACGAACGGATACTAGTGCTCTTTCTTCTTGGATTGGAGGAAGGGATACATGCAGCTTGCTTGAAGGGACATCCACTTCCTTTCTCTATTAAGGGTCAAAATGAGGAACCATTCTCACCTCGCTAGAGCGACTCGCATGTTCCGAAAATCCGTTGTGGTTGGTCTCTCTCTCTCTACTTTAACACCTTACACACAGAATCAATAGATAATTGATTGTTGTTCCCATAACATTTTTTTCTTAATGAACCATGCCGAACGAGCATGTTTTCTAGGGATGGCAATAGGACGGATATACCTTTACCGGGGGCCGACCCGAACTTTAATGGAGTAGGCATGGGTTCGGGTTCTCCTTTCCTTAATGGTAATTGGGCAGTTACATACAGGCAAAAATGGGTATATTACGTGTTTATATATACTCGAACACAAACTTGATCAGGTCGGTAGGGTCGGGGTTGCACGAGAAGGGTCAAGGTTGAGACCCCTAATGTTTTTGGTTGAATTTTAACTAATGATGTTGATTGTGTTTTATTGTTGAATTTCTAAATATGTTCCACAATGTAGATGTGAATTTTGTTTCAAAGACTATGGAGAGATCAAAACTACAAGTGCGCGAGCGTGTCAGCTAGTTTTCTCAAACTAGCAAAGATGATTTTCTAACTTCTTTGGCGATTGTGGACAAGTGAGTTTTTATCAACGTAGGCCTTCTTGAACCGATGCTCAAGGGTCAACCTAGATGCTTGGAAAATTGTCTTATAATCCAATAAGTTTTCGAAACAAATTTTTACTTGAAAAGCATTTCCAAAATCGTGTGATCATTCCCTTCACAAAATTTCAGGTTTAAATATAAAAAACAGAAACAGTATGGTTTCCAGCAACAGATGTTCCTAATTTTTTTGGTATTTTGTAGATCTCCAAAAATACTAATTTTTTTATCTAAGATAGGCCCAGGGTGGAGTTTGTTAGGATATTTTTGTTTTTGTTTTTGTTCTAATGATGAACAAAATTAAATTAGTGAATTTTTCAGCCTTGGAACTCGGGACAAACCTTGTGATAGAAATACAGAGGCATAAAGAAATGCTTGTATCTCTACACATATGTATTGGAATTTTATGAAATGGTCAAGTTGGAAAGCTGTGGAAATCAACTTTCTAACAAGACTCTTTTCAGAGTTTTTGGATCGCTACAGACAAAGTTAAGGGACTTTTACCCAGGCTCTATTGTAGAATGTGTAGTGGAGACAAGTTATGTCTCGGTTTTTGTTTGGTTTCCCAATTTTACTCATGACTTATTCATGTCTACAATTCTTGCAAATTTTATGGAGTATTGGCCTACATAATATTAATATTAAAGTGTGGACCGATTTTTAGAATTTTGTATTTACGAATTCAGGCTGAAAAAAACAATTATCAAAAAGATGTAGAATACTAAAAACAACATTTTTTGTTTTAAGAGTTTAATTAATGCTTCTTATTGATCTTTAATGGTTTATATGATCATCCAAAGAAATTTTTGGTTGAAGACTTTATTGTATAAGAGAGGAAGTGCAATAATAAAGGGAAACTATCATATAGCTTAATCATAGAAGAGATGAGAGAATATAAGTTTATAATATATATTGAAGTAGAAATAACCATAAATCAAACAAATGGTAGACGATTTTACCTTTGCTCTTGGATAAAAATTTGCAGTGCCTCCCTCAAATATTATAATAATTTGGAGACAAATACTCCTTAATTACAACATGAATTGAATTGAATTGAAGAAAGGAAAGAGAAGGGAAGAAAAACCGACCTTGATTGAAGACCTTTAAATGGCTTGGAAACTGGTGGCTTGGGTGGGCAACACCTCCACTTTGGGGAATGATTCCTCCTTCTTCCTCTCTTTTTCTCTCTCTCTCTCTCTTTGCTTGGATTTTCTCCCTTAATTTGTCTTTGGGTTTCTTCTTGAGTTTTCTTAACTTTGCCTCCCTTGAACCAGCCCCTCAAGGAGCCTATTTATAGATTTTATGGGGAGTCTCTAGGCTCTTTCATGGGTTTGGGTTGGGCATGAAGTTTGATATTTGGCCTAATTTTGATCCAATCCACTGTGGAAGGTGCTGGTTACATGGCTCATATGGGAGCACATGGATGATCCCCATTTTGGTCAAGGATAAGCCTTAGTGCAATCCTAGGCTAGGTACAACCCACCACTTTAGTGCATTAGTAGACCCGTAACTTAGCCACTCAATCCTTTCTTTTGTCTTGACTTTGACCCTTCTTGGCTTGATCTATCCCATGACTTGATCACTTGACCTTCTTGGTGCAACTTTTGACTCGACCTTGATCTTGATATGTCTTAGTTTGTTTGGTGCACCCTTTGACTTGATTGAATTTGAATTTCACTTGGGCTTCTTGACGTGGCCCTTTTTTGGTTTGAACTCGTCTAGGGCTTGGTCTTGTACCCACTTTTGACTTGATTTGATTTGATTTGATCTCCTGTAGGTGTTGGTGTTATGCTTCTTCAAACTCTATTTCTTCTAGGTGATTATCTGCTTTCATCCTAATCTTTAGGAATTATGCATTGCTTGATTCTCTTTTCAGTTAAGATTTATGGTTTCAAATATTTCCTTTTTTATTATTTAAAAACATTTCATTTGAAAACATCAAGTTTTAACGAAATCTTTAAATATTATTTTTAAAAAATAACTAAGTCCCATTCCGAATGTTTGTTTGCATGGGTGACCTCCTTTCGCTCCGTGAGTTAGTCTTTACTGTTTCAACCACTTTAACCCTATGTTGGGTGTAGGGATTTAAGCCACTTTAACTCTTTTGATGGGTGTGGGGTCTCAAACCACTTTAACTCTTGGGTGTAGGGTCTCAGAGTAGGACTACTCTCGATCGGGCGAGTTTTTGAGGTCTAGTTTGGATTTGTTTTGTTTTTAAACTTGAGAGGTTTTGTAATTTTATGAAATTGTTATTTTGCAAACATTTTATGGGTTTGGTTTCCAATGTCCCATTTTCTTTTATTTCTTTGAAAAATTGTTTTAAGCCATTCTTTCTTTGAAGGCAATCTTTTGAAATAGCAAAATCCTGCCAATTTGATCATGAGGGCAAAGTAGTCACTTTTTCGAGCTTTTGTCAAAATTGGATTTTTTTGAGAGGAATGCAATATATCCTTATTTTGAGGCTTATACAAAATTTTGGCGTGAAAATGAGTTAATTTCAGGTGTCTTTATTTGAAAACCCTTAAAATACCCAAAACCACAATTTTTCTTAAAAAGACAAAATTTCTAAAAGATCAAATCTTTTAAAAAATATTTTTAGTGTTTACACACAATTGAGCATCAAAAGGTAAATTAGTCATTAGAACAAACTCCATCTACAAGCATGAGTCAAGGCTTCCATCTGAAATATGAAGCTATCCTCTATGATAAGGATAAGCATTAACTCCCCCTAAAACATGACTTAAAATATAGCTTTCTTTTAAAATTTATATGATCTTAAATGCTATGAAATTTGAGAAGATTTAGTTGCCAATTAAAGAAGGGAATTCAAAATTGGAATTACGAAGATTTAGTTGTTTATCTGATCCTTTGGTGTGACTTGCAAACGACACTTTACCTCAGGCACTCAACTAAATTTTAAGTTGGGACTTAACACAGATCCACATCTTAAGAAGATTCATATCCAAGTGCTAAAGCTCCAAGATCTAAAGTCTAGGGAGCTGATCCAACTCACTGATGTGGTAACTAATCATGAAAACCACTAGATCATTTAATCATAAGAGACTTTATTTAATTATTATTGCTTTTATATTATTGATTGAGTCCTAGTTACTTGTTAGAGTCAAGATCGATAATATCCAGGAAACTTATATACAAGAGGATTGGTTAAGTTTAATTTGGTGGAGTCCATTGTAACCCCTCTCTGTAAAAAGGGAGTTATTAAGGACTTGAACTATCCTTTTAATAGAATTAGATTTACTTTTTATTGGCTCTCTCTCTCTCTCTCTCTCTCCTATTGTTGCCACCCATTCACTGGTAGTTGCTGCCACTTTTATTGCTAACATGTGTCAATATTAGTACGTGCTATGTAGTGATTGGATCGATACCTCTTGTTTAGAGACTTCAATATGGGCCAGGCCAAGGAAAATATAGGCAAGGTCAGGCGACATTTTGAATGGGTATGTAAAATACTGGTTTGGCTTAGCCCGGCCGCCCACATATTAGGGAGCAAGCTTTTAGTGGGTTTGTCTTTGGCCTCTCCATCGTAAAAAAAAGTTTTTTTGAATTAATTCAAAGACCTACTTCAATTGAAAAATAAGGTAAAGAAAGAAAATAACATAGAAGTACAAGTTGCACAAAAATAAAGACAAAGATAAATGTCATGCCTCTCCATTGTACAAAGAAAAAAAAGTTTCTTAGAATGAATTCAGGATTATATGAGACCTACTTCAATTGAAAGATAAGGTACATAGAGAAAAATAATATGTAAGTCATAACAAACTACACAAAAACAAAGACCGAGACAAATTTCATAGCATTTCATCCTATTTAGCATCATAATTTCATTAACTATAATAAAGTGATAAGAGAAAAAGAAAGAAATACAACGAAAGCAAATTGTAGAAAACAATTTCTCAATTCTTGTAATGTTGCAAGAAAAAAATCTAATTGCAACAATTTAACATAATGATTTAATCTTAAATAAGTATTCATGATTGTAGATGTGAAAATTTCACTCTAAGCCTATGTAGAGACTTGAAGTGAACTTCTCAAATCTACTTTGCTTGCGCGAGCGTGCCAGCTAGTTTTTCAAAACTAGCAAAAGTTTAAAATCTAACTTTGGGTGATTGCGGCTAAGTGAGATATTTTTGCTTTAGGCCTTCTTGAACTGATTCTCAAGAGTCAGCCTAAGTGCTTTGAGGATTTCATATATGTAGGTGAATTTCCAAATTCACGTTGAAATGTGGTGGTGATAGAAACAAACTCATGCATTTAGGTCAAAAGTTGAAAATCTGCAAGTTCTGAAAAACAGAAAATGATTCTGTTTTTAGAACTTGTTTCTGAACTTTTTTGGTGACTTAGAGACCTCCGAACTTCATGAGAAATTTAAAAAAAAAAAAAAGAAAGCATGGAATGTGGAGATCCTAAACCTATTTTTATTTCGAATTTTGGGGCTGTAGATTTACAAAATTAAATCGGGAACTGAACTCTACTTAGCATTTTCAGGATATTATGTTACGGAAACACAGAAGCCCAAAGAAACCTCTGTATCTCGGTGTACAGAACTCTAAATTCTATGATTTTAGTCTTGATGGAAATCTATGGATGTCATTTTTCCTATGCGACTAATTTTATCAAATTTTGTTTACTACAGATAGAGATATAAGACTTTTACCCAACCCCTATTGTAGGAAAACAAACTGTGCAGAAACCAAATCTGAATTTGCCCAATCTTTCAAAGTTTTATTCACATAGCTACACGGCCCTAAAATTCTTGAAAATTTTATTAGAAGTGGGCTTGTGTGTGTATATTTGGTGTCTAAAATTTCAGAGTATTCGGATTATTAGTTTAGAAATAAAAATTGCAGCAATCAACATATGCTAGATGCTGGAAAAATAAAATTTTATTTTTAGAACATACATGATGCAAACTCACCCAAATTTAAATTACACCAACACAACAACTCAAAATAAATTGCTGAAGGAAAATGAATGAAAATATATAGATTAGCTTAAGCATAGAGGGGATTAGGAGTTATAGGATTTTATAATATATAGAGAGGTAGAATCAAGAAAACAAATAATTAGAGTATGTAAGTAAGAAACAAAAATTGCAGCACATCTACTTGTTATTATATCATGGGAGAGACAAAGCTCCATTAATACAACCCCTTTTTCAAATTGAATGTTAAGAAGAGAATAGAGAGGAATAAGGGCTGAGAAATACTTACTTGATGGCCTCCAAGAATGGACTACAATGAGCCACTCGACCCTCCCCTTTCCCCTCTCTTTTCTCTCTCTCTTTCTCTCTCTCTCTCTCTAATTTTGCAGCACTTCCTACCATTCCTACACTCCCTCCCTCTCTCTCCACTCCAACCTAGATGAACCTCACAAAATGCTCCCGCCAAGATGCTCACCAATACTCACTAATTCTGGAAATCGTCCCCCTTGGCCTATACTTATAGGCCAAGGGGGGCCTTCTCTAGATTGTTCTTTGGGGCGGGTGCTCCATGGCCCAAAGTCCACCCATAAGGCTTGGTCTTCACGTGGCTTTTGAGGGGGCTTCATGTGGTCCCACTAGGTCAAGATGGTCCAGCCAATGTAGCTCCAAGTGGTCTGATTAGGTCTTGGCTCGTGCCAACTTGGTACTTGATCCCATCACCTAGACATAGGTCGATTGTTCCATGAAAATGGTGGGTTGTTCATAACGAGTTCGGCCATGGCTAGGCAAGGTGCTTTTACTTGTGGTTTGGCCAAGGAGTGTAAGGTGGATATGGCTAAGGTAAATCAACTCCACTCGGTCTGGTTAAGGCCACATGGTTGGAGTTAGACCACGAGTCATGGTTAGCCTAGGTGAATCAAGTCTAGGCTTTGATCAAATTCAACTAGGTTAGGTTGGTGAGGCCACCCACTTGGATTGGTCTTTTGATGGGGCCATGCCTTGACTCGATGTGGTCCACTTCCTTGATCCATGGCTTGATGCGGGCTTTGTTCAACCGTCACCTTGATCTTCGCTCTCATCTTGATTTGTTTCTATCCTCTGGGCTTCGTCCCTTCAGCTTTAATTTGAACATCTTTAATTTTGAAATCTTCATTTTAAAGATTTAAAATTCTCAATTTAAAGGAGAGGTTTAAAACAAGCTGGTTTTCGAGACTAGGAGTAGGCTTGTTTTCAAAATTTTATTTAGGGTGTTTACAGATGCCCCTCTTTGGAATTAATTCAAATTCATTTGGATAATGGAAAAGAAGAAAACACCCTTTTTATTTTACTTCCAAATATTGTCATGAGAATATAAACTCTCCTTCATTTCATAGTATCCTTTTCTTGGATTATGGAGGAGGGGATTTTAGCTAAAGGGGACTTGACTCACACTGAGTACTAGTCCTAAACATGATCATGCATGGCTGGCTTTTCGATGCATGTGTGATACAAATAAAGTCTAGTGTGATGTTTAAAAACTCATTTATGAGATATATGAGCTTGAGGAGAAACCTATGAAGGTTGGCTGCCCCAAGTAAGACAATCCCACGTTGTATGCTTTGACATTTCAAGTTTTGAAAATTCTTTTTCAAGGGGAACTCCTTTTAGTTTCTATCAAAAGGATTTCTAATTTTTCATATTTCCTCTCATTTGGGTTTCAATACCCACTACTTTAGTAGAGGTTTTCGTAGAAAATTTTGGAAGACATTTCAAAATTCCATTTCCTACATAACAAAGTCTAATTCTCAAACAAAATGAAATTCAAATAGGTAGATTTTATTCCTACTTTAGGATTTTCATGGACAAACCTTTCTCCATTGGGATAAGTTACGGCGATTTGGGAAAGAGTTACTACAGTCCCTTCTGAAGCGTCTCGTGATTTAAGGTAAAGAGATGGAAAATTGCTCTTTTTGAGCTTTGGCTTTTTCTTTTCTTTCAAAGGGGAAGATCCCTTTTTCTTTTGGAGGAGTTTTTGTATTTCCTCTTTCTTTTTTCTTTTCAAAAAGAAGACCGCCTTTTGGAGGAGTTTTTGTATTCCCCTTTTCTTTTTCTTTCAAAGGGAAGACCTCTTTTTGGAGGAGTTTTTGTATTCTCCTTTTCTTTTTAGATTTTTAACAAATTTCCTTTTTTGGGGAGAAGTAAAATGGGGGGTGTAAACACCCCGAAATCCCACGAATTTCTCAAATTCATCTGGTTTTGTACAAGCAGCCCCAAAGGGCCATTTTGAGTCTGGAAACCCAGGAGCCTTCCAGACAACCCTGTATATATGTTTTAAACTTCATATTTCAAAAATACATAATATAGCTTTTAAAACATGTTTTGGAAACCCCGAAGCAGCTTGGCCTAATCCAGACAGGACCAGGAGAGCTAAGAAGAGCCCAGAACCGGAGCACCTGTCAAGCCCGGCACAACAACTCTTGTATCAAATTCACACCCCTAGGATCTCGAACGTCCAAGACCCTGTTATCATCAAAACATCCTTTGAAGTCATCTCCGAAAGGCAAAAACAGAGGCGGACGATCATGTTGGCGAAGACCCAACGCAGACGAAGCACTGATGCTGTCAGGCCCCGCACAAACCGTTCATTTCGAATACAGCTCGAAGGAGTCAGAGTTCAGTTTGGATTGGATCTGGACCATATATATCCAGATCCCAATCCAAACCCATGTATGGACTTGGATTTGGATTTGGATTCAAAAATCCAATCCAATATCCATATCCATGGCCCACATCACCTTCTCATAAATGGAGGTGGGGCCCACTTGAATTTCACGTGGGATTATGGGCATCAGAGAGAGTGGGGATGGATAAGATCAAGTGTGTTGTAATTAAGTTTGACTTGTGTGTCAAGTTTGGGGTTAATCATGTGGGTTAGCCTAATTGAGTGGGTTTAAGCTTGTAATTAGCCAAAACCTAACCTAGGGCTGCACCAACATGATGTGGTTAAGGTCTATGGGCCATGCAAAGGGAGCTCCTTCACCTAAACCTAACCCAAAACACCTAATCCTAGCCTTCCACCCTAATCCAACCCTAATCTGAGCCTAATCACCTAACCCACTTCCCTAATCCCGGCCTAATCCCAACCTAATCACCTAACCCACTTCCCTAATCCTTCCCTAAACCTAGGTTAATTTCCCTAAACCTAGCCTAATCCTAGCCTAATCACCTAACCTAGCTCACTAAACCTCACCCTAGAACCCACCTACCTAACCAAACCCTAAACCCCTAAACCACCCCTAGCCCACAACCTACCCAAACCACTTGTATTTAAAATATCTGGCCCTACCCTTTCCAGCCCACCTTATCTTCATACCACCCTACCTAAACCACCTAACCACTACCCCAAACCCAGCCCTAACCGACCTACCTATCCCTATATAAACCCCCCGCCCTTTGGGGCGGGTTTTCCTATCTAGAACCTCTCCCTTCCCATCCTCTCTCACCTTGTTCCAGCCCAACCGAACCCAGCCACTTCATCCACGTCCAGCAAGGCCTTCAACCTGCACCACCACCAGCCACCAGCCACCACCGTGCTCCACCACACCCCAGCCGGCCCACCACCTGTCGCCACCCCTGCCCTCGGCCGAACCATTTGCTCCACCACACCCGGCTTCTCTCTTCCATCCACCGCCTCTCTTGAAGCACGGTTAGTACCCCATCCTTCATCTCACCTTCTCCACTCCCTCTCCACTCTCAGCCACTTGCACTACCACCACCTGCCCTCACAGCCAGCCACTTGCTACCACCCTTCCCATTCGGCCAAGCCTTAGCCATCCTAACTACCCGCCACTACCTAAACAACCTAGCTACACTCGGCTACCCCATCCAACTCCCTAAGAACTGCCCCTATCACCTCACCACAACCATCACCACATTACCCCATATCCTAGCTAGTTCCCTTCCCTTACACCACTCCTAGCCACCCTAACTGCCCGCCACACCAAGTCTCCCTAGCAGTCATTCACTCCAACCGACTGCCCCATACTCATTCGGCCCTTCCTCCGCCAGTCCCATACTTCCCCTAGGCTCTCCCTTAGACACTCCCTTAAGCTCTACCTTAGTGCCATACTCCCCCAACACTACACTCCCCCGAGTGACCTTACCTAGCCCCCTTTAATCCCCCACGTCAAGGCGACACCCTTGCTTGCAGTCGGCCACCTTCAAAGCACCCGGCCAACACCCCTTGTCGCTCAACCTCGCGGAGCTCCCTTTTGCAGCCCAAGGCAAAGGCCAAGCCCACGCTCAAGCAAGGCCTCTACGGACCAGCTGCTAGTAAGTGCCTAACTCGGCGTTTAGTTGTATACTTGCTTGAGATTCAATTCGATACGGGGTTGTAATAACGAAGCATAGTCTCCCCCCGCTTGTAATTAGAAAATAAGAGGGAGCGAAATTTTCAAAAACCGGTTGAAAAACGGGAGTATACTCCGCTGGGGCAACCTGTGTCGGAGGTCCTAGACCTCCTACTTGCACAGGGCATGATAGAACTCCCTGAAATCCCCGAAGGAGTCACTTCCAAAGGGGGGTATTTAAACCGATTTTGTAAGTATCATCGGCTCAAAGGCCATGATACCAAACGCTGCTTCTCCCTCTTAAATAAAATTGAGAACTTGATAGCAGAAGGCCGGCTCCAGGTCACTGCGGAACCTGAGCCACCTCAAGCTATCTTCAAGGAACCCTTTCCCAAACACACCAGTGGTAGTGGGAAAGAAAGGAGGTATGTACCCTCACCATTTCCCAGGAACTAGCGCGAAAACCAGAACCTGGTTGACCTACTTATGCGCCCATTCTTGTACTATACAAGAAGCCCGCCCAAGTCGTCATTCAGGGACCACCAAAAGTGGAATCCTCGGTAAAACCAGTTTTAAAAATCCAAAGTTCTCCTCAGCTCATCCTTAGAGCCCAATTTAGCGCGAACCCTAGGCCGGTCGTGGGGGAAGTCACTAGATCCGGGAGGATCTATCAACCCCCGCACCTTCAAGGTGCTCAAAAGGTGGTCAGTGTGCCTAGCCCCTCAAAAGCATGTATCCCTTGTGTTCTGCCAAAAGCAGATAAGGACAAAGTCATCCTAAATCCTTATGACTTCGAAAACCACCTTTCAAAGATTCCTATTCACATGTCTATCTTAGAGCTTATAAAAACCTCGCCTAGGCATAGACTTGTATTAGAGAAAATTCTAGAAAGGGCCAAGGTTGATTCGAACATAAGTCCGGAATCCTTGTCTGCCCAAGTGGCTTTATTAGGAGCAAAATCGCCCATCACTTTCTCGGAAGATGATGTAGATAGACCCTACGAAACCCATAACCAGGCCCTGCATATTGAGGTGGTTCTAAACAACCACTCTCTGGACAGGTGCCTAGTCGATGGTGGAGGAGGGCTCAACATCCTTCCACTTCATGTGGCGTACAAAATCGGAGTCACCTTGACTTCAGTGAACTCAAGCCCCATCGTTATCACTAGATACGATGGCAATGCGTCTAGACCTTTACGATCCATCGAACTCCCAATGGAAACGGGAGGGATCGAACACACGGGGGTGTTCCATGTCTTGGACATCTACCCCCATTATAACCTGTTGTTGGGAAGGCCCTGGATACACAGTTTGTGCGCTGTGCCCTCCACCTTCCACAGGTGTGTCAAGATCCCTTTTAGGGACCAGGTCGTAGTGATCCTAGGTGAGAGTCACCCACAGCTTCAGGGGATCATAAACTCCCCTTATTTATCAAGCTCCCAAGCCCATGAGGCTAACCTGGGGCAAATTATGGTTGAGCCACCTCGGCTCGTGTTAAACAACCCTAGGAAGGTTGTATGTGTGAAGGGGCCGCCCAAAGCAGGCCCCCTCCCGACTCTAATCCTTCTAGGAAAACCCAAGCATTCCCTATTTCCAAAGCCCCTGGACAAGAGGCCATATGAGCATAATATGGACGATAGCATGTTCCAGGACCACGACTTGTATCCAACTTTTTCAAAAAACAGGAAGTCATGGAACATGTTGTTGAACATGGGCTACACGCCCTACAAGAGTCTAGGGGCACAAAACTAGGGTCTCCTAGAGCCCATCCTTCCTTGGGCCAACCCAAGCCGATATGGGATCGGTTATACTCCCCGAATACCGCTAGAGCCACCCCCTATGACCACCTGGGTCAAGGGTGCCCCGGAACCTGCCTTAGAAGAGACCTACGATTTAGACCTCCTATTCCGAGTCTAACCCGTAGTGTTTTCCCTTTGTAGGTATGACGGAAGATCCCTTTTCTAAACAAACAAAAACATTTGAAAACCTTAAAATCAAAAAAATCGAAAAACAAGAAAAACCAAAAACAATGGAAAAACAAAAACTCGAAAAAAGAGTGCTTTGTATAGTTCCCAAAGTTCTTGTTTTACAAAAACCCAAAAAAATCGAAAATTTGGAAAATACCAAAAAGATTTTGTACATAGCTGCTCCTGGTAAGACTTTGGCAAAAGAAAAGGCTTTCGAAAAAAATGTTGTATGCATAGCCAGACCAAAAATTTCGAAATCACTTGAAAATCCAAGTACAAAACCAGGTCATTTTAAAAACCACTTATCAAATTCCCTCGGGTCTATAGCCCACGAGAATGATCAAAGCCCAGAAGTGGATCCCCTTGAGGAAGATCCCACCTCTGAGCTCCCAGAATTTCATAGAATTCTTGATTTTGAAAAACCTTCCCAATCAGTAGGAGGAGATTTCATAGAGGTGAACCTAGGGGATGATTCCAATCCCAAAACCATCAAAATAGGCGCATGCTTGCATGAAACTGAAAGGTTAGCATTCATTGCATTTCTACGAACCTATTTAGATGTGTTTGCATGGACGTATGAAGACATGCCGGGCATAGATCCCAGCATTGTCGAACTTCGTCTTCCCTTAGATGCATGTGTAAAACCCATAAAGCTGAACTTAGGAAAATACACCCGAATGTACACACGCAAGTCAAAGAGGGTTTAGAAGATCAGCTAAAAGCCGGATTTATAAAACCCATTGCGTATTCTGATTGGTTATCAAATATCGTTGTAGTTCGAAAAACCAATGGGAAAATTCGAATATGCATCGAATTCAGAAACCTGAATAAAGCCACTCCTAAGGATAATTATCCTTTACCAAACATAGATTTGATAGTCGATAGTACTGCAAATCATGAAATGTTTTCATTCATGGATGGCTATTCAGGCTATAATCAAATCAAACTAAGTCCACGAGATCAGGGTAAGACCGCCTTCACAACCCCATGGGGCACGTACTACTATACAATCATGTCCTTTGGTTTGAAAAACACCGGCGCAACATACCAACGAGCCATAACCACAATCTTCCATGATCAAATTCATGAGCTTGTAGAAGTGTATGTAGATGATCTCTTGGCAAAATCCAAAACCCGATGCACTCATATCGAATGTTTACAAAAGATTTTCGAAAGGCTTAGGCTTTACAAAGTAAAGCTAAACCCTAAAAAATGTGTGTTCGGGGTAGAATCAGGGAAGCTTCTAGGATTTTTGGTGAGCCAAAGGGGAATAGAAGTCGACCCCTCTAAGTGTCGAGCCATCATAGACATGGCTCCACCCTCCAATCTCACCCAAATCCGTAGCCTCTAGGTTCGCTTACAATCCGTTCGCCGATTCATATCGAATCTGGCAACTAGATGCGAACCCTTCAACAAACTGTTGAGGAAGGGCACGAAATTCTTATGGGATGACGAATGCCAAAAGTCCTTCGAGAGACTGAAGGCATACTTGGTTAATCCCCCCGTTTTGAATCCTCCAAAGCAAGGAAAATCGCTTTTATTATACATCTCCATGCATGCAAATGCTTTAGGAGCCCTGTTGGCTCAATACGAGGATGAAAAGGGCGAGATTCTCATAGCAGTCCGCTTAGATTTCAAATGTTCCAACAACGTAGCTGAGTATGAAGCACTCATACAAGGCTTAAGAATTTTGAAAACTCTAGGGGCATCATGCATCGAGGTCTTTGGAGATTCGCTCCTTGTTATAAACCAGGTTTTAAAAATTTGGCAAGTACGTAATGAGAAACTACTTCCATATCACGAGTTGGCCACTCGATTGGTCCAGTCCTTCCAATCGTGTAAACTCACACACATAGGAAGAGAGGACAATGGCATCGCCGATGCCCTCTCCTCCTTGGGTTCAGCCCTGAAGGTCGATCCCATTTCAGGGACCAGATCTTTGGAAATATGGCATGCGCCCCACCCATCCACACACGACTTGGATATTTGCCAAAACAACCCAGAGTCTATTGAAAAACCTTGGTTTTATGACATAAAACAATTTTTAGAAAATGGGGGATTCACCGAGGATGCCACATCCAAAGATAAGGCATTCATTCGTAAGATTTCGACCCTATACACCATTCTGGGTGGGGTTTTATACAAAAAGAGTTTTACTGGCATTCTGCTTAGGTGTATCAACCTAGAGGAGGCTAGGATAGTGATGCATGAGTTCCACGATGGAGAATGTGGAGGTCATGTTAATGCCAACATGATGGCAATGAAAATACTTAGAGGGGGCTATTTTTGGTCCACCCTGAAAAAGGATTGTCACGATCATGTTAGGAAGTGTCATCCATGTCAAGTGCATGGGCACGCCATTCATTTCCCATCATCTGCATTGCATTCCGTGGTCAGCCCCTGGCCATTTACCATGTGGGCGTTTGACATCGTAGGCCCAATATTTCCAAAGGCCTCAAATGGGCATCGATTTATTTTAGCAGCCACGGAGTATTTCTCCAAGTGGGTGGAAGCCATTTCCCTAACCAATGTAATGGGGCAACATGTGGTGGCTTTCATCCGGAGGAATATCTTGGCTCGATTTGGGGTTCCACGAGACCTTGTGTCTGATAATGGCACCCCATTCAAAAATGAGCAGATGGTTAAGTTGTGCAACACGTTTGGCATAACGCACCACTTCTCCTCGCCCTACTACCCTCAAGGCAACGGCCAAGCTGAAGCCACAAACAAGACTCTCATTAGCATAATTGAGAAAACCTTAGAGAAGGGTAGGACGTGGCACGAGAAGCTGGATGAAGCCTTATGGGCTTATAGGACTTCCATCCGGACTCCCACGAATGCCACACCATTCAAATTGGTCTATGGCACAGACGCCATTCTTCCCATTCATACTCAACTGCATTCATTCCATACATCCATAGCACTCGACCTCCCCCTAGAGACGCTTCAGCATGCTAGGATGGCCGAACTAGATTTGCTAGATGAGAGGCGACTCCTTGCCATGGATCATGCTCGTGCATACCGGCAAAGGATAACCCGACATTATAGCAAACACATGAGACCTCGCCACTTTGAAGTAGGAGATCTGGTCTTAAAAACCATCCACCATCGTGGCCCACACCCCCTAGGCAAGTGGCGCCCCAATTGGGATGGACCCTATGTTGTACGAGCAACCACTACGAACAACTCGTATTGGTTGATCGATGTAGAAGGTAGGAATTTAGCAGATCCTATCAATATTCAATACTTAAAGAAGTATCATGTGTAGGATCTGGATTAAGTTCCATTTTTCAAAAATTTTTAGGGATAGCTGCCCTGAGACATGTGAATAAGGTGCAAAAGCAAACTCGTGTGACCCTAAGTGAAGAGAATTCACACTTGTGAAAGAGTGGAGTTTTCAAAATCGTGGTTACATTTCAAAATCCTTCTTCTTACAAAGAAAGGCCTAGTTCAACATAGCAAGATACTTGCAAGTAGTACGTGCTATTTCTAAATAGGCTGATCTGGAATGGATCGAGTGTAGGCTTGGGATAAGTCCTCCCCTCTTCTCTTCTAAATAGTTTGTAAATTGAGATTTTTGCTAAATAGTCCTAAATAGGCTGATCTGGAATGGATTGAGTGTAGGCTTGCAAGTAGTACGTGCTGTTTCTAAATAGTCCTCCCCTCTTAAAAACATGGGATCGAGTGTAGGCTTGCAAGTAGTACGTGCTATTTCTAAATAGTTTGTAAATTTAGATTTTTGCTAAAAATTGGGACGATCCCATGTTCTTCGTGGATAGATCTAGGGAGACATTGAAAGGGGTGTTTGTCATCTTTGCCCTTATCCAAATCTATTTGGACAAGGCCAAAGAGGGGCATCTCTAAACACCCCGAAATCCCATGAATTTCTCAAATTCATCTGGTTTTGTACAAGCAGCCCCAAAGGGCCATTTTGAGTCTGGAAACCCAAGAGCCTTCCAGACAACCCTGTATATATGTTTTAAACTTCATATTTCAAAAATACATAATATGGCTTTTAAAACATGTTTTGGAAACCCCGAAGCAGCTTGGCCTAATCCAGACAGGACCAGGAGAGCTAAGAAGAGCCCAGAACCGGAGCACCTGTCAAGCCCGGCACAGCAACTCTTGTATCAAATTCACACCCCCAGGATCTCGAACATCCAAGACCCTGTTATCATCAAAACATCCTTTGAAGTCGTCTCCGGAAGGCGAAAATAGAGGCAGACAATCATGTTGGCGAAGACGCAACGCAGACGGAGCACTGATGCTGTCAGGCCTCGCACAAACCGTTCGTTTCGAATACAGCTCGAAGGAGTTAGAGTTCAGTTTGGATTGGATCTGGACCATATATATCCATATCTCAATCCAAACCCATGTATGGACTTGGATTTGGATTTGGATTCAAAAATCCAATCCAATATCCATATCCATGGCCCACATCACCTTCTCATAAATGGAGGTGGGGCCCACTTGAATTTCACGTGGGATTATGGGCATCAGAGAGAGTGGGGATGGATAAGATCAAGTGTGTTGTAATTAAGTTTGACTTGTGTGTCAAGTTTGGGGTTAATCATGTGGGTTAGCCTAATTGAGTGGGTTTAAGCTTGTAATTAGCCAAAACCTAACCTAGGGCTGCACCAACATGATGTGGTTAAGGTCTATGGGCCATGCAAAGGGAGCTCCTTCACCTAAACCTAACCCAAAACATCTAATCCTAGCCTTCCACCCTAATCCACCCCTAATCTGAGCCTAATCACCTAACCCACTTCCCTAATCCCGGCCTAATCCCAACCTAATCACCTAACCCACTTCCCTAATCCTTCCCTAAACCTAGGTTAATTTCACTAAACCTAGCCTAATCACCTAACCTAGCTCACTAAACCTCACCCTAGAACCCACCCACCTAACCAAACCCTAAACCCCTAAACCACCCCTAGCCCACAACCTACCCAAACCACTTGTATTTAAAATATCTGGCCCTACCCTTTCCAGCCCACCTTATCTTCATACCACCCTACCTAAACCACCTAACCACTACCCCAAACCCAGCCCTAACCAACCTACCCATACCTATATAAACCCCCCCCCCCTTTGGGGCGGGTTTTCCTATCTAGAACCTCTCCCTTCCCATCCTCTCTCACCTTGTTCCAGCCCAACCGAACCTAGCCACTTCATCCATGTCCAGCCAGGCCTTCCACCTGCACCACCACCCGCCACCACCGTGCTCCACCACACCCCAGCCGGCCCACCACCTGTCGCCACCCCTGCCCTCGGCCGAACCATTTGCTCCACCACACCCGGCTTCTCTCTTCCATCCACCGCCTCTCTTCAAGCACGGTTAGTACCCCATCCTTCATCTCACCTTCTCCACTCCCTCTCCACTCTCAGCCACTTGCACTACCACCACCTGCCCCCACAGCCAGCCACTTGCTACCACCCTTCTCATTCGGCCAAGCCTTAGCCATCCTAACTACCCTCCACTACCTAAACAACCTAGCTACACCCGGCTACCCCATCCAACTCCCTAAGAACTGCCCCTATCACCTCACCACAACCATCACCACCTTACCCCATATCCTAGCTAGTTCCCTTCCCTTACACCACTCCTAGCCACCCTAACTGCCCGCCACACCAAGTCTCCCTAGCAGTCAGCCACTCCAACCGACTGCCCCATACTCATTCGGCCCTTCCATCTGCCAGTCCCATACTTCCCCTAGGCTCTCCCTTAAGCTCTACCTTAGTGCCGTACTCCCCCAACACTACACTCCCCCGAGTGACCTTACCTAGCCCCCTTTAATCCCCCACGTCAAGGCGACACCCTTGCTTGCAGTCGGCCACCTTCAAAGCACCCGGCCAGCACCCCTTGTCGCTCAACCTCGCGGAGCTCCCTTTTGCAGCCCAAGGCAAAGGTCAAGCCCACGCTCAAGCAAGGCCTCTACGGACCAGCTGCTAGTAAGTGCCTAACTCGGTCTTTAGTTGTATACTTGCTTGAGATTCAATTCGATACGGGTGTAAACACCCCGAAATCCCACAAATTTCTCAAATTCATCTGGGTTGTAAAAGCAGCCCCAAAGGGCTATTTTGAGTCTGGAAACCCAGGAGCCTTCCAAACAACCCTGTATATATGTTTTAAACTTCATATTTCAAAAATATATAATATAGCTTTTAAAACCTTGTTAAAACACATTTTTGAAACCCCGAAGCAGCTTGGCCCGATCAAGACGGGACCAGGAGAGCTAAGAAGAGCCCGGAACCGGAGCACATGTCGAGCCCGGCACAGCAACTCTTGTATCTGATTCACACCCCCAGGATCTCGAACGTCCAAGACCCTGTTCTTATCAAAATATCCTTTGAAGTCATCTCCGGAAGGCAGAAACGGAGGCGGACAACCATGTTGGCGAAGACGCAACGCAGACGGAGTACTGATGCTATCAGGCCCCGCACGAATCGTCCGTTTCGAACCCAGCTCGAAGGAGTCAGAGTTCAGTTTGGATTGGATCTGGACCATATATATCCAGATTCCAATCCAAACCCATATGTGGACTTGGATTTGGATTTGGATCCAGAGATCCAATCCAATATCCATATCCATGGCCCACATCACCTTCTCATAAATGGAGGTGGGGCCCACTTGAAATTCACGTGGGATATTGGGCATGAGAGAGAGTGGGGATGAAAAATATCAAGAGTGTTGTATTAAGCTTGACTTGTGTGTCAAGTTTGGGTTTAATCATGTGGGTTAGCCTAATTGAGTGGGTTTAAGCTTGTAATTAGCTAAAACCTAACCTAGGGCTGTACCAACATGATATGGTTAAAGTCTATGGGCCATGCAAAGGGAGCTCCTCCACCTAGACCTAACCCAAAATGACTAATCCTAGCCTAAACCCCTAATCCCAACCTAATCACCTAACCCACTTCCCTAATCCCGGCCTAATCTCACCCTAATCACCTAACCCACTTCTCTAATCCTTCCCTAAACCTAGATTAACTTCCCTAATCCTAGCCTAAACCTAGCCTAATCACCTAACCTAGCTCACTAAACCTCACCCTAAAACCCAACCACCTAACCTAGCCCTCAACCCCTAAACCACCCTTAGCCCACAATCTACCCAAACCCCTAGTTTTAAAAATATCTGGCCCAACCCTTTCCAGCCCACCTTATCTACATACCACCCTACCTAAACCACCTAACCACTACCCTCAGCCCAGCCCTAACCGACCTACCCATCCCCTATTTAAACACCCCCCCCTTTTGGGGGTGGGTTTTCCAAGGGGAACCCTCACCTCACCCAGTCGGGCCCTCTCCTTCTCCCATTTCCTCACCTAGCCGGGACCACTCTCCATCACCTCCACCTGCTCCACCAGCTCCACCTGCACCGCCACCTTCCCTCTTCCATCCACCACCACCTCATCCAGCCGGACGCCACCACCTTCACCCAACCGAACCAGCCAAGAGTCCACCTGCCCGCCTACTTCTCCTTGCCTTCCACCGCCTCTCCCCATTCGGTAAGTACCCAATCTCCATCAAAGCCCTTCTCTTCCACCTCTCCACTCTTAGCCACCTACCTTATCCTCATCTCAGTCCCTTGCCACCACCCTTTTCACCTAGCCGAACCTAGTATAACCTAAACTATCGGCCACTACCTAGCCATCATATCCCATTCGGCCTTCCCCTAGGTGTCCCATTCGGCCTTCCCATAAATTCTCCTTTAGGTCCAGCTTTCCCAAAACTCTCCACTCCCCTAGTGACCCTAAGAACCCACTTATTCAGCCCCTTTAAATCCCCACCTTGAGGCGACACCTACTTGCCACCAGCCACCTTCGAGGCGCCTATCCCGCGCCCCACTTGCAGCCGGCCAGCACCTTTGATCACCTATCTTCGCGGAGCTCCCGTTTGCAGCCCAAGGCCAAGTCCATGCTCAAGCAAGACCTCTCGTAAGTGTCTAAACCCGGTCTTTAGTTGTATACTTGCTTGAGATTCAATTTGATACGGGGTTGTAATAACGGAGCATAGTCTCCCCCCGCTTATAATAACGTGGCTTGGCACAACCACACACGTGCACTCTCTTAGTCGTGCACGATTTTGAACACACACGGGCCTAATCAGCCCCTAATACATAAGTGTATAAATATACTTCCATTTTAGAAGGGTTTTGTTTAAGTTGGGTGCGTTGTCTTTCAATTCAAGCACTCACACACATTGAGCTTTCGCTCTTAGTTGAAAGACCCAAGTAAGGGCCGACCTATACTATTTGGGTTTCATTTCATGTCGTGTGAGTAAGTCTTTCAATTCAAGCACTCACACACATTGAGCTTTCGCTCTTATTTGAAAGACCCAAGTAAGGGCCGACCTATACTATTTGGGTTTCATTTCATGTCGTGTGAGTAAGTCTTTTAATTCAAGCACTTTCACACACATTGAGCCTTCGCTCTTACTCCCAAGACCTTAGTAAAGGCCTTATTGCAGTTATATTTGGATTTCATTTCATGTCGTGTGGGTAGTCTTTCAATTGAAGCACTCTCACACACATTGAGCCTTTGCTCTTATTCCCAAGACCTTAGTCAAGGCCATACTGCAATTTATATTTGGGTTTAATTTCATGTCGTGTGTGTAAGCCTTTCAATTCAAGCACGCACCCACATTGAGCCTTCGCTCTTATTTGCAAGACCCGAGTAAGGGCTCATATACATAAGCTATATACATATTTCCCTTCGGTTATTTCCCTTCGGTTATTTCCCTTCGGTTATTTCCCTTCTGTTATATCCCTTCATTATTGTCTTTACATTTCGGGTTTTCCCTTTGGAGTAGCGTGAGTTTGCATTGCATCTACGCCAAACCACGAGGTAGGACGCATATTGCATCAAAGCAAGCCCCGCTCGAATTCGCCCATGTAGTGGAGTGTTCATAACACACAAACTAGGTGGCCCGAAAAGGGATAAAAGAAAAGACTTAGGCACGTGCAAATCCACGTGATCTAAAATATGCAATCGCATCCTAAAGACCCGAAATAGACACCTCGAACCGCTTCGTAGACTTTCTCTCCAAAACTCGATTTTTGCAAAAGCGTACAGACTGACCCTTGCGCATCGGTGCAAGAAGGTCTGCGACGACAAGAGCTTACTTGCTCACAGTTGCCACGTTTAGAAGTCAGTGATAAAAATATCTTCGCTAGCTTAAGTAAGCTAGCTGGCACGCCCTATTTGTATACATAGGCCTTAGACACACGAGAAGATCCACTCCAAGCCCCAAAAGAGGCAAAGAGGCGGGGATTTTCGCGCGTCTACAGAGATTGGCACGCCCGGTGGGACGTGAGCCTTTTCAGAAATCGAGTTTACTTGTAGAAGTCTTGCGAAAATTTTGTAAAAAGGTGTCGTTTTAACTTGTTTTCTTTGCTTGTACTTAGGAAATTTTGAAAAAGCTTGAAAAGCATGTCAAAATCCAATCCAAGTGAAGTGTCGAGCCAAGGCTCATGCGCATCAAGTTCTCACTCTAGGAGGATTTTCAAAAACAAAATAAAACTAGGTGAAATCGAGGACTTGAGAAGGGAGTTTGAGGCCAAAATCGATGCTCTCAGCCAAGAGGCTGAAGTAGGCGATTCATGTTCATCAAACGGTGAACAAAGGCCCAAAAAGAAATCTGAAAAACCTCGCAAGCAAAAAGAGGCCTCCGTAATGGAAGGCAACCAATACCACGAGTCCTTCACACAAAAGGACCGTAAAGCCCTACAGCAGCTGCTGAAAGGGCAGAATAAAGAGAAAAGAAGCTACGCCCTGTCTGATTTCCTTCCTATGGATTACGAAACAGACAGTGACGATGAAATACCGAACTTCCATCGGTATGATGGCATGGGAGACCCTAGGTCTCACTTGCAGCTTTTCTCGCGTCAAGCCCATAAGAAGAAAAAGGACTCGATGAAATGGGTGTATTGGTTCCCTCTATCCCTTAAAGGCACAGCTGCCAAATGGCTGGCTTCCTACGACTTAAGCCAGTTCGCTACTTTTGAAGAGTTAGCGAACTGCTTCATGCAAAGATTTGCACACAACGTGGAAGTCACGCCAACCCTGAATACCTTAAGGGATACAAAGCAAGGCATGAACGAAGACGTGCATGCCTTCATTATAAGATGGAGGTCGCTTTTAGGCCAAGTGCGAGAGCCTATATCCGAAGGATAAGCAGTAATGCTCATCCTGGATAATTTTAAAAGCGAGTTAAAAACCCTTCTCTCGCTCCATGAGATTTCAACTTTCCATAAGTTGATTAAAAAGGCCTCCCTTTTCGAAACCAACTTGTGAAAAGGGACGTACGACCACTTATGGAAAGGAAGTGCATTCCAAAAACCCGTTTGGAAAAGCCCATCGCATATGGGCTGCCCACGACGGACAAAGGGGCAAAGCCCCATAAAATCGCCAATGTCCGGGTGGATCCAAGCATGGCGGGCACTTCTAAAAATTTTGAAAAATTAGAAAATAAGAGAGAACGTAATTTTCAAAAACCGGTTGAAAAACGGGAGTACACTCCGCTGGGGCAACCTGTGTCGGAGGTCCTAGACCTCTTACTTGCCCAGGGCATGATCGAACTCCCTGAAATCCCCGAAGGAGTCACTTCCAAAGGGGGGTATTTAAACCGATTTTGCAAGTATCATCGGCTCAAAGGCCATGATACCAAACGCTGCTTCTCTCTTTTAAATAAAATTGAAAACTTGATAGCGGAAGGCCGGCTCCAGGTCACTGCGGAACCTGAGCCACCTCAAGCTATCTTCAAGGAACCCTTTCCCAAACACGCCAGTGGCAGTGGGAAAGGAAAGGAGGTATGTACCCTCACCATTTCCAAGGAACTAGCGCAAAAGCCAGAACCTGGTCGACCTACTTATGTGCCCATCCTTGTATTATACAAGAGGCCCGCCCAAGTCATCATTCGGGGACCACCAAAAGTGGAAACCCCGACAAAACCAGTTTTGAAAATCCAAGGTTCTCCTCAGCTCATCCTTAGAGCCAAGTTTAGCGCGAACCCTAGGCTGGTCGTGGGGGAAGTGACTAGATCCGAGAGGATCTACCAACCCCCGCACCTTCAAGGTGCTCAAAAGGTGGTCAGTGTGCCTGGCCCCTCAAAAGCATGTATCCCTAGTGGTCTGCCAAAAGCAAATAAGGACAAAGTCATCCTAAATCCTTATGATTTCGAAAACCACCTTTCAAAGATTCCTATTCACATGTCTATCCTAGAGCTTATCAAAACCTCGCCTAGGCATAGACTTGTCTTAGAGAAAATTCTAGAAAGGGCCAAGGTTGATTCGAACATAAGTCCGGAATCCTTGTCTGCCCAAGTGGCTTTATTAGGAGCAAAATCGCCCATCACCTTTTCGGAAGATGATGTAGATAGACCCTACGAAACCCATAACCAGGCCCTGCATATCGAGGTGGTTCTAAACAACCACTCTCTGGACAGGTGCCTAGTCGATGGTGGAGAAGGGCTCAACATCCTTCCACTTCACGTGGCGTACAAAATCGGAGTCACCTTGACTTCAGTGAACCCAAGCCCCATCGTTATCACTAGATACGATGGGAATGCGTCTAGGCCTTTAGGATCCATCGAACTCCCAATGGAAACGGGAGGGATCGAACACACGGGGGTGTTTCATGTCTTGGACATCCACCCCCATTATAACCTGTTGCTGGGAAGGCCCTGGATACACAGCTTGTGCGCTGTGCCATCCACCTTCCACAGGTGTGTTAAGATCCCTTTTAGGGACCAGGTCGTAGTGATCCTAGGTGAGAGTCACCCACAGCTTCAGGGGATCATAAACTCCCCTTGTTTATCGAGCTCCCAGGCCCATGAGGCTAACCTGGGGCAAATTATGGTTGAGCCACCTCGACTCGTGTTGAACAACCCTAGGAAGGTTGTATGTGTGAAGGGGCCGCCCAAAGCAGGCCCCCTCCCGACTCTAATCCTCCTAGGAAAACCCAAGCGTTCCCTATTTCCAAAACCCCTGGACAAAAGGCCATATGAGCCTAATATGGACGATAGCATGTTCCAGGACCACGACTTGTATCCCATCTTTTCAAAAAACAAAAGGTCGTGGAACATGTTATTGAACATGGGCTACACGCCCTACAAAAGTCTAGGGGCACAAAACCAGGGTCTCCTAGAGCCCATCCTTCCTAGGGCCAACCCAAGCCGATATGGGATCGGCTATACTCCCCGAATACCGCCGGAGCCACCCCCTGTGATCACCTGGGTCAAGGGTGCCCCGGAGCCTGTCTTAGAAGAAACCTACGATTTAGACCTCCTATTCCGAGTCTAACCCGTAGTGTTTTCCCTTTGTAGGTATGACGGAAGATCCCTTTTTCTAAAAAAATACCAAAAACATTTGAAAACTTAAAATCAAAAAAATCGAAAAACAAGAAAAACCAAAAACAATGGAAAAACAAAAACTCGAAAAAAGAGTGCTTTGTATAGTTCCCAAAGTTCTTGTTTTACAAAAACCCAAAAAAATCGAAAATTTGGAAAATACCAAAAAGATTTTGTACATAGCTGCTCCTGGTAAGACTTTGGTAAAAGAAAAGGATTTTGAAAGAAGCATCGTCTGCATAGCCAGACCAAAAATTTCGAAATCACTTGAAAATCCAAGTACAAAACCAGGTTATTTTGAAAACCACGCATCAAGTTCCCTCGGGTCTATAGCCCACGAGAATGATCAAAGCCCAGAAGTGGATCCCCTTGAGGAAGATCCCACTTCTGAGCTCCCAGAATTTCATAGAATTCTCGATTTTGAAAGACCTTCCCAATCAGTAGGAGGAGATTTCGTAGAGGTGAACCTAGGGGATGATTCCAATCCCAAAACCATCAAAATAGGCGCATGCTTGCATGAAACTGAAAAGTTAGCATTCATTGCATTTCTACAAACCTATTTAGATGTGTTTGCATGGACGTATGAAGACATGCCGGGCATAGATCCCAGCATAGTCGAGCATCGTCTTCCCTTAGATATAGGTGTAAAACCAATAAAGCAGAAGCTTAGGAAAATACACCTGAATGTACACACACAAGTCAAAGAGGGTTTAGAAGATCTGCTAAAAGCCGGATTTATAAAACCCATTGCGTATTCTTATTGGTTGTCAAATATCGTTGTGGTTCGAAAGATCAATGGGAAAATTCGAATATGCATCGATTTCAGAAACCTGAATAAAGCCACTCCAAAGGATAATTATCCTTTACCAAACATAGATTTGATAGTCGATAGTACTGCAAGTCATGAAATGTTTTCATTCATGGATGGCTATTCAGGCTATAATCAAATCAAACTAAGTCCACGAGATCAGGGTAAGACCGCCTTCACAACCCCATGGGGCACATACTGCTATACAGTCATGCCCTTTGATTTGAAAAATGCCGGCGCAACATACCAACGAGCCATGAACACGATCTTCCATGATGAAATTCACGAGCTTGTAGAAGTGTATGTAGATGATCTCTTGGCAAAATCCAAAACCTGATGCACTCATATCGAATGTTTACAAAAGATTTTCGAAAGGCTTAGGCTTTACAAAGTAAAGCTAAACCCTCAAAAATGTGTGTTCGGGGTAGAATCAGGGAAGCTTCTAGGCTTTATGGTGAGCCAAAGGGGAATAAAAGTCGACCCCTCTAAGTGTCGAGCCATCATAGACATGGCTCCACCCTCCAATCTCACCCAAGTCCGTAGCCTCCAGGGTCGATTACAATCTGTGCGCCGATTCATATCGAATCTGGCAACTAGATGCGAACCCTTCAACAAACTGTTGAGGAAGGGTACGAAATTCTTATGGGATGACGAATGCCAAAAATCCTTCGAGAGACTGAAGGCATACTTGGTTAATCCCCCCATTTTGAATCCTCCAAAACAAGGAAAACCGCTTTTATTATACATCTCCGTGCATATGAAGGCTTTAGGAGCCCTGTTGGCTCAATACGAGGATGACACCCATAAGGAGTATGCCATCTACTATATTTCGAAAACTCTCTTGGCTTATGAACGAAATTATCAAGCCATGGAGAAGACGTGCTTGGCCCTAGTCTGGGCCTGCCAGAAGTTCAGACACTATTTCCTAGATCATGAGATCTGGATAGTGTCCAAGCTTGATCCAATCAAGCACTTGTTCGAAAAACCCATTCTCACGGGAAGATTGGGCAAATGGCAACTCCTTCTAATGGAGTATGATCTGAAATACCATCACCAGATCTCCATTAAGGGGCAAGCCCTAGCAGATTACGTGGCTGAATTCCCCTTAGAGGACGCATATCCCACTCTTGTCGAAATGCCTCATGAAGGCATATTGCAAAACCATTTTCAAAACCACATTTTGGCAAATTCTTTCGAAAACCAAGTGTGGAAGATGCACTTCGACGGGGCACGAAACCAACGAGGGGCTGGTGCCAGGATCATCCTAATCTCCCCTGAAAAGGGCGAGATTCCCATAGCAGTCCGCTTAGATTTCGAATGTTCCAACAACGTAGCTGAGTATGAAGCACTCATACAAGGCTTAAGGATTTCAAAAACTCTAGGGGCATCATGCATCGAGGTCTTTGGAGATTCGCTCCTTGTCATAAACCAGGTTTTAAAAATTTGGCAAGTACGTAATGAGAAACTACTTCCATATCATGAGTTGGCCACTCGATTGGTCCAATCCTTCCAGTCGTGTAAGCTCACACACGTGGGAAGAGAGGACAATGGCATCGCCGATGCCCTCTCCTCCTTGGGTTCAGCCCTGAAGGTCGATCCCGTTTCAGGGACCAAATCTTTGGAAATATGGCATGCGCCCCACCCATCCACACACAACTTGGATATTTACCAAAACAACCCAGAGTCTATTGAAAAACCCTGGTTCTATGACATAAAACAATTTTTAGAAAATGGGGGATTCACCGAGAATGCCACATCCAAAGATAAGGCATTCATTCGTAAGATTTCGACCCGATACACCAGTCTGGGTGGGGTCTTATACAAAAAGAGTTTTACCGGCATTCTGCTTAGGTGTATCGACCTAGAGGAGGCTAGGATAGTGATGCACGAGTTCCACGATGGAGAATGTGGAGGTCATGTTAATGCCAACATGATGGCAATGAAAATACTTAGAGGGGGTTATTTTTGGTCCACCTTGAAAAAGGATTGTCACGATCATGTTAGGAAGTGTCATCCATGTCAAGTGCATGGGCATGCCATTCATATCCCTTCATCTACATTGCATTCCGTGGTCAGCCCCTGGCCATTTACCATGTGGGCGTTTGACATAGTAGGCCCAATATTTCCAAAGGCCTCGAATGGGCATCGTTTTATTTTAGCAGCCACGGAGTATTTCTCCAAGTGGGTGGAAGCCATTTCCCTAACGAATGTAATGGGGCAGCATGTGGTGGCTTTCATCCGGAGGAATATCTTGGCTCGATTTGGGGTTCCACGAGACCTTGTGTCTGATAATGGTACCCCATTCAAGAACGAGCGGATGGTCAAGTTGTGCAACACATATGGCATAACTCACTACTTCTCCTCGCCCTACTACCCTCAAGGCAACGGCCAAGCCGAAGCCACAAACAAGACTCTCATTAGTATTATTGAGAAAACCTTAGAAAAGGGTAGGACATGGCACGGGAAGCTGGATGAAGCCTTATGGGCTTATAGGACTTCCATCCGGACTCCCACGAATGCCACACCATTCGAGTTGGTCTATGGCACAAACGCCATTCTTCCCATTCATACCCAACTGCATTCATTTCATACATCCCTAGCACTCGATCTCCCCCTAGAGACGCTTTAGCATGCTAGGATGGCCGAACTAGATTTGCTAGATGAGAGGCGACTCCTTGCCATGGATCATGCTCGCGCATACCGGCAAAGGATAGCCCGACATTATAGCAAACACATGAGACCTCGCCACTTTGAAGTGGGAGATCTGGTCTTAAAAACCGTCCACCATCGTGGCCCACACCCCCTAGGCAAGTGGCGCCCCAACTGGGATGGACCCTATGTTGTACGAGCAACCACTACGAACAATTCGTATTGGTTGATCGATGTAGAAGGTAGGAATTTAGCAGATCCTATCAATATTCAATACTTAAAGAAGTATCATGTGTAGGATCTGGATTAAATTCCAGTTTTCGAAAATTTGAAAGGGATAGCTGCCCTGAGACATGTGAATAAGGTGCAAAGGCGAACTCGTGTGACCCTAAGTGAGAGAATTCGCACTTGTGAAAGAGTGGAGTTTTCAAAATTATGGTTGCATTTCAAAATCCTTCATCTTACAAAGAAAGGCCTAGTTCAACATAGCAAGATACTTGCAAGTAGTACGTGCTATTTCTAAATAGGCGTGATCTGGAATGGATCGAGTGTAGGCTCGGGATAAGTCCTCCCCTCTTCTCTCCTATTTCCAAAAGGAAAACAAAGGCCCAAATCAAAAGGGAATTTCCCATTTAAAGTCTCTTTCCAAAAGAAAGAAACCAGACTTCAAAAGGAAAAATCGATTCTCTTATGAAAAAGAGGGATTAAAGAAAAAATACTTCCAAAGGGAGACCCTCGATGAAATAAAGGAAAAAGAGGCCAAAAAGCTCAAAAAGAGCAGTTTTCCACCTTCTGTGCCTTAAACCACGGGACGCTTCAGAAGGGACCGTGGTATCTCTTTCCCATCCCTGGCTTATCCCAAGCTAAAGCATGGTTCATTTCGAGGAATCCTAAAGTAAAAATAGTATTTACTTACTTGAATTTCATCTTGTTTAAGAATTTGACGTTTCGAGTAAGCCGTAGGAATTTGAAATGAAGCTTGTTTTCTTATAAAACCTCCGCTAGATAAGCGAGTGTTAAGTCTCAAACAAGGGCAAGCATGAAGAGATCGAGATCCTTAGGATCGAGGCTCAAGACAGTTGTCCCTTTTGTAAATAATTTCTGTAAATAGGTTTTGAAAACCAAACATCGAACAGTGTAGGATTTGCTCACTTGGAGCAATAGACCTTGTAAGTCTCTAGAGTTCGACCACATCTGGTCTCGGGGAGGTCGCCATTCTTGGCACCACACCCATGTCATCTGCATTCCACGCATGATACTTGCATGAACATGATCCCATTTTAGGACCAGATTCCATAGTATAACCCTTTGGCGTGATATCTCCTCCTACCAGAGTTTGTAAATTGAGATTTTGCTAAAAATGGGATGATCCCATATTCTTCGTGGCTAGATCTAGGAAGACATTAAAAGGGGTGTTTGTCATCTTTGCCCTTATCCAAATCGATTTGGACAAGGCCAAAGAGGGGCATCTGTAAACACCCCGAAATCCCACGAATTTCTCAAATTCATCTGGTTTTGTAAAAGCAGCCCCAAAGGACTATTTTGAGTCTGGAAACCCAGGAGCCTTCCAGACAACCCTGTATATCTGTTTTAAACTACATCTTTCAAAAACATATGATATGGCTTTTGAAAACCCTTTTTAAAACATGTTTTGAAACCCCAAAGTGGCTTGGCCTGATCAAGACAGGACCAGGAGAGTTAAGAAGAGCCCGGAACCGGAGCACACGTCGAGCCCGGCGCAGCAACTCTTGTATTTGATTCACACCCCAGGATCTCGAACGTCCAAGACCCTGTTCTTATCAAAATAGCATTTGAAGTCATCTCCGGAAGGTAGAAACGGAGGCGGACGACTATGTTGGCGAAGACCCAACACAGACGGAGTATTGATGCTGTCAGGCCCCGCACGAATCGTCCATTTCGAACCCAGCTCGAAGGAGTCAGAGTTCAATTTGGAGTGGATCTGGACCATATATATCCAGATCCCAATCCAAACCCATATGTGGACTTGGATTTGGATTTGGATCCAGAGATCCAATCCAATATCCATATCCATGGCCCACATCACCTTCTCATAAATGGAGGTGGGGCCCACTTGAAATTCACGTGGGATATTGGGCATGAGAGAGAGTGGGGGTGAAAAATATCAAGAGTGTTGTATTAAGCTTGACTTGTGTGTCAAGTTTGGGTTTAATCATGTGGGTTAGCCTAATTGAGTGGGTTTAAGCTTGTAATTAGCTAAAACCTAACCTAGGGCTGCACCAACATGGGGTGATCAAGGTCTATGGGCCATGCTAAGGGAGCTCCTTCACCTAAACCTAACCCAAAATGCCTAATCCTAGCCTAAACCCCTAATCCACCCCTAATCTGAACCTAATCACCTAACCCACTTCCCTAATCCCGTCCTAATCCCAACCTAATCACCTAAGCCGTAGGAATTTGAAATGAAGCTTGTTTTCTTATAAAACCTCCGCTAGATAAGCAAGTGTTAAGACTCAAACAAGGGCAAGCACGAAGAGCTCGAGATCCTTAGGATCGAGGCTCAAGACAGTTGTCCCTTTTGTAAATAGCTTTTGTAAATAAGTTTTGAAAACCGAACATCGAACAGCATAGGATTTGCTCACTTGGAGCAATAGGCCTTGTAAGTCTCTAGAGTTCGACCACATCTGGTCTCCGGGAGGTCGCCACTTTTGGCACCACACCCATGTCATTTGCATTCCACGCATGGTACTTGCATAAACATGATCCCATTTTAGGACCAGATTCCATAGTATAACCCTTTGGCGTGATATCTCCTCCTACCAGAGTTTGTAAATTGAGATTTTGCTAAAATTGGGGCGATCCCATATTCTTCGTGGCTAGATCTAGGAAGACATTAAAAGGGGTGTTTGTCATCTTTGCCCTTATCCAAATCGATTTGGACAAGGCCAAAGAGGGGCATCTGTAAACACCCCGAAATCCCACGAATTTCTCAAATTCATCTGGGTTTGTAAAAGCAGCCCCAAAGGGCTATTTTGAGTCTGGAAACCCAGGAGCCTTCCAGACAACCCTGTATATATGTTTTAAACTTCATATTTCAAAAATATATAATATAGCTTTTAAAACCTTGTTAAAACACGTTTTTGAAACCCCGAAGCAGCTTGGCCCGATCAAGACGGGACCAGGAGAGCTAAGAAGAGCCCGGAACCGGAGCACATGTCGAGCCCGGCACAGCAACTCTTGTATCTGATTCACACCCCCAAGATCTCGAACGTCGAAGACCCTGTTCTTATCAAAATATCCTTTGAAGTCATCTCCGGAAGGCAGAAACGGAGGCGGACAACCATGTTGGCGAAGACCCAACGCAGACGGAGTACTGATGCTATCAGGCCCCGCACGAATCGTCCGTTTCGAACCCAGCTCGAAGGAGTCAGAGTTCAGTTTGGATTGGATCTGGACCATATATATCCAGATTCCAATCCAAACCCATATGTGGACTTGGATTTGGATTTGGATCCAGAGATCCAATCCAATATCCATATCCATGGCCCACATCACCTTCTCATAAATGGAGGTGGGGCCCACTTGAAATTCACGTGGGATATTGGGCATGAGAGAGAGTGGGGATGAAAAATATCAAGAGTGTTGTATTAAGCTTGACTTGTGTGTCAAGTTTGGGTTTAATCATGTGGGTTAGCCTAATTGAGTGGGTTTAAGCTTGTAATTAGCTAAAACCTAACCTAGGGCTGCACCAACATGATATGGTTAAAGTCTATGGGCCATGCAAAGGGAGCTCCTCCACCTAGACCTAACCCAAAATGACTAATCCTAGCCTAAACCCCTAATCCCAACCTAATCACCTAACCCACTTCCCTAAACCTAGATTAACTTCCCTAATCCTAGCCTAAACCTAGCCTAATCACCTAACCTAGCTCACTAAACCTCACCCTAAAACCCAACCACCTAACCTAGCCCTCAACCCCTAAACCACCCTTAGCCCACAATCTACCCAAACCCCTAGTTTTAAAAATATCTGGCCCAACCCTTTCCAGCCCACCTTATCTACATACCACCCTACCTAAACCACCTAACCACTACCCTCAGCCCAGCCCTAACCGACCTACCCATCCCCTATTTAAACACCCCCCCCTTTTGGGGGCGGGTTTTCCAAGGGGGAACCCTCACCTCACCCAGCCGGGCCCTCTCCTTCTCTCATTTCCTCACCTAGCCGGGACCACTCTCCATCACCTCCACCTGCTCCACCAGCTCCACCTGCACCGCCACCTTCCCTCTTCCATCCACCACCACCTCATCCAGCCGGACGCCACCACCTTCACCCAACCGAACCAGCCAAGAGTCCACCTGCCCGCCTGCTTCTCCTTGCCTTCCACCGCCTCTCCCCATTCGGTAAGTACCCAATCTTCATCAAAGCCCTTCTCTTCCACCTCTCCACTCTTAGCCACCTACCTTATCCTCATCTCAGCCCCTTGCCACCACCCTTTTCACCTAGCCGAACCTAGTATAACCTAAACTATCGGCCACTACCTAGCCATCATATCCCATTCGGCCTTCCCCTAGGTGTCCCATTCGGCCTTCCCATAAATTCTCCTTTAGGTCCAACTTTCCCAAAACTCTCCACTCCCCTAGTGACCCTAAGAACCCACTTATTCAGCCCCTTTAAATCCCCACCTTGAGGCGACACCTACTTGCCACCAGCCACCTTCGAGGTGCCTATCCCGCGCCCCACTTGCAGCCGGCCAGCACCTTTGATCACCTATCTTCGCGGAGCTCCCGTTTGCAGCCCAAGGCCAAGTCCACGCTCAAGCAAGACCTCTACGGACCAGCTACTCGTAAGTGTCTAAACCCGGTCTTTAGTTGTATACTTGCTTGAGATTCAATTTGATACGGGGTTGTAATAATGGAGCATAGTCTCCCCCCGCTTATAATAACGTGGCTTGGCACAACCACGCACGTGCACTCTCTTAGTCGTGCACGATTTTGAACACACCCGAGCCTAATCAGCCCCTAATACATAAGTGTATATATATACTTCCATTTTAGAAGGGTTTTGTTTAAGTTGGGTGCGTTGTCTTTCAATTCAAGCACTCACACACATTGAGCTTTCGCTCTTAGTTGAAAGACCCAAGTAAGGGCCGACCTATACTATTTGGGTTTCATTTCATGTCGTGTGAGTAAGTCTTTCAATTAAAGCACTCACACACATTGAGCTTTCGCTCTTATTTGAAAGACCCAAGTAAGGGCCGACCTATACTATTTGGGTTTCATTTCATGTCGTGTGAGTAAGTCTTTTAATTCAAGCACTTTCACACACATTGAGCCTTCGCTCCTACTCCCAAGACCTTAGTAAAGGCCTTATTGCAGGTATATACATATTTCCCTTCGGTTATTTCCCTTCGGTTATTTCCCTTCTCTTATTTCCCTTCAGTATTGTCTTTACATTTCGGGTTTTCCCTTTGGAGTAGCGTGAGTTTGCATTGCATCTACGCCATACCACGATGTAGGACGCATATTGCATCAAAGCAAGCCCCGCTCGAATTCGCCCATGTAGTGGAGTGTTCATAACACACAAATTAGGTGGCCCGAAAAGGGATAAAAGAAAAGACTTAGGCACGTGCAAATCCACGTGATCTAAAATATGCAATCGCATCCTAAAGACCCGAAATAGACACCTCGAACCGCTTCGTAGACTTTCTCTCCAAAACTCGATTTTTGCAAAAGCGTACAGACTGACCCTTGCGCATCGGTGCAAGAAGGTCTGCGACGACAAGAGCTTACTTGCTCACAGTCGCCACGTTTAGAAGTCAGTGATAAAAATATCTTCGCTAGCTTAAGTAAGCTAGCTGGCACGCCCTATTTGTATACATAGGCCTTAGACACACGAGAAGATCCACTCCAAGCCCCAAAAGAGGCAAAGAGGCGGGGATTTTCGCGCGTCTACAACGGGGTTGTAATAACGGAGCATAGTCTCCCACCGCTTGTAATAACGTGGCTTGGCACACCCACACACGTGCACTCTCTTAGTTGTGCACGATTTTGAACACACACGGGCCTAATCAGCCCCTAATACATAAGTATATACATATACTTTCATTTTTGTAGGGTTTTGCTTAAGTTGGGTGTGTTGTCTTTCAATTCAAGTACTCTCACACACATTGAGCCTTCGCTCTTATTTAAAAGACCCAAGTATAGGCCGACCTATACTATTTGGGTTTCATTTCATGTCGTGTGTGTAAGTCTTTCAATTCAAGCACTCTCACACACATTGAGCCTTCGCTCTTATTTGAAAGACCCAAGTAAGGGCCGACCTATACTATTTGGGTTTCATTTCATGTCGTGTGTGTAAGTCTTTTGTAAACACCCCGAAATCCCACGAATTTCTCAAAATCCATCTGGTTTTATACAAGCAGCCCCAAAGGGCCATTTTTGAGTCTGGAAACCCAGGAGCCTTCCAGACAACCCTGTATATATGTTTTAAACTTTATCTTTCAAAAACATATGATATGGCTTTTGAAAACCTTTTAAAACATGTTTTGAAACCCCGAAGTGGCTTGGCCCGATCAAGACAGGACCAGGAGAGCTAAGAAGAGCCCGGAACCGGAAAACATGTCAAGCCCGGCACAACAACTCTTGTATCTGATTCACACCCCAGGATCTCGAACGTCCAAGACCCAGTTCTTACCAAAATAGCATTTGAAGTCATCTCCGGATGGCAGAAACGGAGGCGGACGACCATGTTGGCGAAGACCCAACGCAGACGGAGTACTGATGCTATCAGGCCCCGCACGAATCGTCCATTTCGAACCCAGCTCGAAGGAGTCAGAGTTCAGTTTGGATTGGATCTGGACCATATATATCCAGATTCCAATCCAAACCCATATGTGGACTTGGATTTGGATTTGGATCCAGAGATCCAATCCAATATCCATATCCATGGCCCACATCACCTTCTCATAAATGGAGGTGGGGCCCACTTGAAATTCACGTGGGATATTGGGCATGAGAGAGAGTGGGGGTGAAAAATATCAAGAGTGTTGTATTAAGCTTGACTTGTGTGTCAAGTTTGGGTTTAATCATGTGGGTTAGCCTAATTGAGTGGGTTTAAGCTTGTAATTAGCTAAAACCTAACCTAGGGCTGCACCAACATGGGGTGATCAAGGTCTATGGGCCATGCTAAGGGAGCTCCCTCACCTAAACCTAACCCAAAATGCCTAATCCTAGCCTAAACCCCTAATCCACCCCTAATCTGAACCTAATCACCTAACCCACTTCCCTAATCCCGGCCTAATCCCAACCTAATCACCTAACCCACTTCCCTAATCCTTCCCTAAACCTAGATTAATTTCCCTAATCCTAGCCTAAACCTAGCCTAATCACCTAACCTAGCTCACTAAACCTCACCCTAAAACCCAACCACCTAACCTAGCCCTAAACCCCTAAACCACCCTTAGCCCACGATTTACCCAAACCCCTAGTTTTAAAATATCTGGCCCAACCCTTTGCAGCCCACCTTATCTACATACCACCCTACCTAAACCACCTAACCACTACCCTCAGCCCAGCCCTAACCGACCTACCCATCCCCTATTTAAACCCCCCCCCCTTGGGGGCGGGTTTTCTAAGTGGGAGCCCTCACCTCAACCCAGCCGACTCCACTCTCCAACCTGTCCGCCTGCTCCACTCTCCAACCTGTCCGCCTGCTCCACTCCCCAACTGCTCCACCTGCTCCATCAGCTCCACCTGCACCGCCACCTTCCCTCTTCCATCCACCACCACCATCCCTCAGCCGGACGCCACCACCTCCACCCAACCGAACCAGCCAACAGCCCACCTGCCCGCCTGCTTCCCACTTCATCCGCCACCTCTCCCCATTTGGTAAGTACCACAAACTCCCTCAAAGCCCCTCTCTTCCACCTCTCCACTCTTAGCCACCCATCCTATCTTCATCTCAGCCCCTTTGCCACCACCACTTTAACTTAGCCGAACCTAGCATAGCCCAAACTGCCGGCCACTACCTAGCCATCATTTCCCATTCGGCCTTCCCCTAGGTGTCCTATTTGGCCTTCCCACCAGCTCACCTTTTAGGTCCAGTTTCCCTAAACTCTCAACTCCCCTAGTGACCTTAAGAACCCACTCATTCAGCCCCTTTAAACCCCCTACTTTGAGGCGACATCTACTTGCCACTGGCCACCTTCGAGGCGCCTATCCCGCGCCCCACTTGCAGCCGGCCAGCACCTTTGATCACCTATCTTCGCGGAGCTCCCGTTTGCAGCTCAAGGCCAAGCCCACGTTCAAGCAAGACCTCTACGGACCAGCTACTTGTAAGTGTCTAAACTCGGTCCTTAGTTGTATACTTGCTTGAGATTAAATTCGATACGGGGTTGTAATAACGGAGCATAGTCTCCCCCCGCTTGTAATAACGTGGCTTGGCACGACCACACACGTGCACTCTCTTAGTCGTGCACGATTTTGAACACACACGGGCCTAATCAGCCCCTAAGACATAAGTGTATATATATACTTTCATTTTTGAAGGGTTTTGTTTAAGTTGGGTGCGTTGTCTTTCAATTCAAGCACTCACACACATTGAGCTTTCGCTCTTCGTTGAAAGACCCAAGTAAGGGCCGACCTATACTATTTGGGTTTCATTTCATGTCGTGTGAGTAAGTCTTTCAATTCAAGCACTCTCACACACATTGAGCTTTCGCTCTTATTTGAAAGACCCAAGTAAGGGCCGACCTATACTATTTGGGTTTCATTTCATGTCGTGTGAGTAAGTCTTTCAATTCAAGCACTCTCACACACATTGAGCTTTCTCTCTTATTTGAAAGACTCAAGTAAGGGCCGACCTATACTATTTGGGTTTCATTTCATGTCGTGTGGGTAGTCTTTCAATTCAAGCACTCTCACACACATTGAGCCTTCGCTCTTACTCCCAAGACCTTAGTAAAGGCCTTATTGCAGTTATATTTGGGTTTCATTTATGTCGTGTGGGTAGTCTTTCAATTCAAGCACTCTCACACACATTGAGCCTTCGCTCTTACTCCCAAGACCTTAGTCAAGGCCATACTGCAATTTATATTTGGGTTTAATTTCATGTCGTGTGTGTAAGTCTTTCAATTCAAGCACGCACCCACATTGAGCCTTCGCTCTTATTTGCAAGACCCGAGTAAGGGCTCGTATACATAATCTATATACATATTTTCCTTCGGTTATTTCCCTTCGGTTATTTCCCTTCGGTTATTTCCCCTTCAGTATTGTCTTTACATTTCGGGTTTTCCCTTTGGAGTATTGTGAGTTTGCATTGCATCTACGCCATACCATGAGGTAGGACGCATATTGCATCAAAGCAAGCCCCGCTCGAATTCGCCCATGTAGTGGAGTGTTCATAACACACAAAACTAGGTGGCCCGAAAAGGGATAAAACAAAAGACTTAGGCACGTGCAAATCCACGTGATCTAAAATATGCAATCGCATCCTAAAGACCCGAAATAGACACCTCGAACCGCTTCGTAGACTTTCTCTCCAAAACTCGATTTTTTGCAAAAGCGTACAGACTGACCCTTGCGCATCGGTGCAAGAAGGTCTGCGACGACAAGAGCTTACTTGCTCACAGTCGCCACGTTTAGAAGTCAGTGTTAAATATATCTTCGCTAGCTTAAGTAAGCTAGCTGGCACGCCCTATTTGCATACATAGGCCTTAGACGCACGAGAAGATCCACTCCAAGCCCCCGAAAGGGACGAAGAGGCGGGGATTTTCGCGCGTCTACATCTTTCAATTCAAGCACTCTCACACACATTGAGCCTTCGCTCTTATTTGAAAGACCCAAGTAAGGGCCGACCTATACTATTTGGGTTTCATTTCATGTCGTGTGTGTAAGTCTTTCAATTCAAGCACTCTCACACACATTGAGCTTTCGCTCTTACTCCCAAGACCTTAGTTAAGGCCTATTGCAGTTGTATTTGGGTTTAATTTCATGTCGTGTGCGTAGTACTTCAATTCAAGCACTCACACACATTGAGCTTTCGCTCTTATTCCCAAGACCTTAGTTAAGGCCATACTGCAATTTATATTTGGGTTTAATTTCATGTCGTGTGTGTAAGTCTTTCAATTCAAGCACGCACCCACATTGAGCCTTCGCTCTTATTTGCAAGACCCGAGTAAGGGCTCATATACATACTCTATATACATATCTCCCTTCGGCATTTATATTTCAAGTCATTTCCCTTCGGTTATTTCCCTTCGATTATTTCCCTTCGGTTATTTCCCTTCAGTATTGTCTTTACATTCGGGTTTTCCCTTTGGAGTAGCGTGAGTTTGCATTGCATCTACGCCATACCACGAGGTAGGACGCATATTGCATCAAAGCAAGCCCCGCTCGAATTCGCCCATGTAGTGGAGTGTTCATAACACACAAACTAGGTGGCCGAAAAGGAAAAAAAGGAAAGACTTAGGCATGTGCAAATCCATGTGATCTAAAATATGCAATCGCATCTAAAAGACCCGAATTAGACACCTCGAACCGCTTCGTAGGCTTTCTATCCCAAAACTCGATTTTTGCAAAACGTACAGACTGACCCTTGCGCATCGGTGCAAGAAGGTCTGCGACGACAAGAGCTCACTTGCTCACAGTCACCACGATTAGAAGTCAGTGTTAAATATATCTTCGCTAGCTTAGGTAAGCTAGTTGGCATGCCCTGTTTGCATAAATAAGGCCTTAGACGCACGAGAGGATCCGCTCCAAGCCCTGAAAAGGTGAGAGGCGGGGATTTTTCGCGCGTCTACAGGGGGAACACTTATCCCTTTGGTTACTCGATTCAACCAAGAACATCCCATTTCCTAATAGCATCTACCATTTGAAAATATTTTGCTATTGTAAACATGAAAATTCCCACTCCCGGTTTTATGGAACTTGGAGTGAACCTTTTCGTGCCTATGCTTTTGCGAGCGTGCCAGCTAGCTTACTCAAACTAGCAAAGGTTTTTGAAATATTTCTGACTTTTTGCGATTGTGGGAAAGCGGGATCTTTTCGCTTTAAACCTTCTTGAACCGATGCTCAAGGGTCAGTTTAAGCGCTTAGAAACTTTGATTTTCTAAACAAATATTAACTTCGAACGATAAGTGTTTGATAAATTTGTTTCATGCCTTCTTTGCAATTTTTATTACGGGGCTGAATGTCCCTACTTTTCTTACAAGTTTTATCTGTTTAGGCCTTATGTGTGTGGAATGTGTGGCCTAATTTCAGCGTGGTTTGAGCGAGGATTCGAGCGATTTTTGGAAGCGAGCGAATGCAGGGATGCTGAAATCTTTTTTGGGTTTTTCAAGAGCGAATGCAGAGATGCCCAAATTGAAATTGCAACTCACTCAACTAAAAATAAACCCACACAAATTGAAGTGCAACTCTACTTTCACAAAAGTAAACTCATACAAATTAAAGTGCAACTCTACTTTCTCAAAAGTAAACTCACACCAATTGAAATGCGACTCTACTTTTACAAAAGTAAACTCATACAAATTAAGTGCAACTCTACTTTCACAAAAGTAAACTCACACAAATTGAAATGCGACTCTACTTTCACAAAAGTAAACTCACACGAATTTAAGTACAACTCTACTTTAACAAAAGTAAACTCACACGACTTGAAATATATATATAGGTTTATCCTAAGAGCGAAAAGGCTCAATGTGTGTGAGTGTAAAGAGTGGAAAGGCTCGAGTGCTCGTGGGTGTTCTCGTGTGGAATTTAAATTGCAACTCACACAACTTGAAAGTAAATCCACCCGAATGTAATTGCAACTCACACGACTTTCACAAAGTAAATTTACCCGAATGTAAGTGCAACTCACACAACTTTCATGAAGTAAATTTACCCAAATTGAAGTATGTATACTTGCTTAAGAAAAGATGGGGTTCGAAGTATAGAATTTCTATAATTATATATTGGGGCAGAGAGCGGAAAGGCTCAAGTGCATGTGCGTGTAAAGAGCGGAAAGGCTCAAGTGCACGTGTGTGTGATTGTGTTCATCCACTAGATAAAAGCAGAAAGGCTCAAGTACTCGTGGGTGTGATCGTGTGCATGCACGAATATTACAAAAGGGGGGAGGTTTCGCTCCGTTACTACAATCCTATTACGAATTGAATTTAAATGGAAAAGCTGTTTGAAATAAAGTTCGGAAGACTTACACTTTTCCCTTTTTGACCAAGCTCGTGACTTGGCTAGGTCAAGTCCACCCCGCCCCAATGTGGTTCAACTAGGTGCAACTCCTGGTGTAGTCCACGTTCAAGGGAGATCAGCCAAGTGATACAGCCCCGGTAGATTCGCGTGGTGCAGCCAAGGTGATGGGCTAGGTTGAAGGGTGTTAGGTGGGTTTTAGGGCAGGTTGTAGCCGAGTGTTCAAGTGGGGCAACCCAAGCTAGGTTGTAGCCGAGTTTGGTCAAGGTATTGGGTGCAGCAAGAGTATGGTCCCGGGATGGTGTAAGGCTTAGTTAGGTCAGTTTAGGAGGGCTGGGTTAAGTCGGCCAAGGTTTTTATCAACCTTGGTTCAACCAAGGTGGGTGTTCGGTTGGGGTAGGCCAAGGGTTTAGCCAATGGATGGCGGTTTAGGTGGGGGTGGCCCAAACTAGGTTAGGTTTAGAATGGGTCGGCTAGGTTTAAGTGGGTGGTTTAGGTGCAGGTTTAAGCTAGGTTGGTTTAGGGTGTAGTTCAAGGTGTGCAGCCGGGTGCAAGGTGGGGGTTCGGCATGGGGTATAGGTGCAAGGTGGTTCAAGTGGGGGTTAGGTCGGTTAGGTTAGGTGTGGTTTGGCTAGGGCAGCAAGTGGGTTAGGTCGGTTTGAGTGGGGTCGGTTTAGATAGGCTGGGTGTGGGTTTAAATGGGTTTTAATGCTAGGTCGGTTCCAAGCAAAGGTTCGACCAGCAACCCCAAATGGGTTCAGCTAGGTTAGGTTTAGGCCATGTGGTTAGGGGGTAGGTTTAGGGTAAGGTCGAGCTAGGTTAGGTTGGTTAGGGGTCAAGTGGGTCAAGTCGGCTTACCTCTTGGTGCAGCCCACGTCCATCACTTGGTGCAGCCACCTTGGTCCACCTCGAGCCCTCAAGTTGCAGCCACTTTGGTCTTCTTTATTGCATCCCCAACTAGGTTCAAGCCAACATGGTTTAAGCCCACTTAGCCCTAAGTCAAGTCAACAAAGTCAAGCACACTTTTGTTGACTTGCACACACTCTCTCTCTTACTTTTTCAAGCTCACTCATGCCCAAAACATCTCACGTGAACTTCCTCCCCCCCTTGGCCCTATTTATAGGCCAAGGGTGGGTCTTGGATTTGGGTTTGGATCCAAAGATCCAACCCAATCTAAATTCCAAATGGATTTGGATCTGGATTTTTTTGTCCAGATTCAATCCAATATTTCTTTCTTTAGTCCTTCTTTAGTGTTTGAAACGGGCGGTTTTGAACGGGCTCCGGTTCCTCGATGACCCCTTTTAGGCTGGGTTTTTCCCAGTCCTTTTGTCCGGCCAATTTCTCGCTTTCAAGACTGCTTGTCGTCTGATTTTTTATCCATCTGGTTCCGTCTCAGGCTTGTTTTGGATGAAGTCAATCTTGGATTTTCCAACGGACTTTGAATTTTCGTTTTTACAAGCTTGGTGCTTGATCTCTGACGGCTTCATCAGGGGTTTGGCTTCTGTTTTCATTTTAGAGCTTAACTTGATTTTGACTCGAATTTCGGTTTTGTCCTTCTGTTTGGCTTTTCTCCGAACGGGCTTGAACTTTTCTTCTTTCTCTTGTTTTGGCCTCGAGCTGGCTTTTGAAGTTCGGGAGTTTAAAAAGATGGAATTTTTGGGGTGTTTACAGCTACTTTGAACTAGGCTTCATTTTGTAAGCCAAAGATTTTTGAAATGTTACCACATAATTTTGAAAACTCTACTTTTCATAAAGCATTGATTCCCTCATTTAGGGCCATACAATCTATCTTGATCCTTCTTTCAAGAAGTTCAAAGGAGACCCATTTAAAATCTTTTTGAAAGAATTTAGCATAGACCCTATACATAATATTTTTTCAAGTATTGGGCATTTATAGGGTCTACTAAATTTTTGCCCTCAACATCAATCAACCAATATGCATTGTTGGTGGTTGTTTCCCTCACAACATAGGGACCATCCCACTTAGGTCGCCACCTGCCAAGTGGATAAGGGCCACGATGGTGAATGATGATATATAAAATGTATTCAATATGATATGGTAGAGGTAGATGGTTCATGAAATGATAAACATATTAAATCTCTGTGAAAGGTTTTTAGGGAATACGCTCTAAATGCCCCTAGTTTGGAGGGAATGACATGAGCATTCATATACTATGGCCGACCCCTAATGTGGCATGAATTATTTTTAATGTGATGCATGAATGACCTATATATGCACGATCTTACATGATCCTAACCTTTGATGCATTTTTGGTTAGGCTCACTCCCTAAATTGATTTCTAGAAAATCCCCTCCTACGAAATTTGAAGCTTATTCTAAGTCAAGGATTCTATAAAATTCGAGAAGCTCAGAGGCTTGATCTTCCTCATGGATGAGGGGATCTTCCTCCTTGCTTTGATCACTCTCAAGTGTTTTAATTTCTAAGGAAGTATCATTCAAGAGAGTGGGGTTGTACATAATGGACTTAGCCGATTTTGGTTTGGACATATACATGGGTTTTTGGAGAACTCGAAAGTGGGATTTGTACATGGCCAAGATTTTTGGAGTTTTCAAATTTTTTGATTTTCTTGTCTTTTTCAAAACACAAACTAGAAGGATGAATGTAAAAGACTTTCTTTTTGACATTTTAAGATTTTTCAATTTTTTTGGCCTTTTCTAAACAAAGACTAAGAGAATGCACACAAACAACTTTCTTTTTAGAATTTTCAGGTTTTTCAAATGTTTTTAGATTTTGAAAGTTTTCCAAATTTTTTGGTTTTTCCAAATATATAGTTTTTTTTAATTTTTTTTCAAAAGAGAGGTCTTCCATCAAACCTACAAAGAAAACACTATGAATTAGACTCTAAACAAGAGGTCTAAGTCATAGGTTTCGGTGTTAGTGGGTTCTAGGGCACCCTTGACCCAATTGGTCTTAGGTGGTGGCTCAACGGGTATGGATGGGATATAGCCCAATCCATCCCGACCTGGGTTAGGCAAGGGTATGATGGGTTCTAACCTACCTTGGCTTTGGGTTCCTAGACCTTGGTACGGTGTATATACCATGTTCAACATCATATTCCAAGGTTTCTTGAGTTTTAAAATTTTTTTGTAAAGGGGGTGACCTTGGAATTGAGTGTCATCAATATCATAGAAATACACACGAGTTTGTTTGGGCTGGTAGGTATGGTTTAGAAAGGAGTTAGGCTTCCCTAGGATACACACGACCCTAGGAAAATATAATCCTACACGTTTGGGATCGGGAGATGTCTTGGGTTTTCCTAGAAGATGGATGATTCTAGAGGAGGAGGACTCCACATGTTTGAGGGTTCCTAGGAGATGGACAACTCTATGGGGAGGGTCTCCTAGGGGGTGGTCGACTTGAGTAAGGCATTTCCATAACCTCCTCACTTGATGGATGACTTGATAGACAAGGAAAGTTTTGAATTTCCTTAAGGTGAGGGTGGTCTTCTCCAAGGACTACCACTACTTGGTTATCCCATAGGATTTTTACACACTTTTGAAAGGTTGAAGGTATTGCTCGGAGACTATGAATCCAAGGCCTACCTAACAACAAGTTATAATGGGGGTTTATGTCTAAGATATGAAACAACCCCGTGTATTAGATATTTTTTACTTCCATGGGCAACTCGATGGCTCCTAATGGATGGGATGGATTGCCATCGTATCCAATGATAACGATGGGGCTCGGTTCTAGTCTAGACATGGGGACTCCTATTTAGAAGGCTACGTGAAGAGGAAGAATGTTTAGACCTCCTCCCCCATCGACCAAGCACTTGTTTAGAGTGTGGTGGTTCAATACCACCTCTATATGCAAGGCTTGGTTATGGGTTATATTTGGTCTCTCTAATTCATCCTTCGTGAACATGATAGGGGCCTTGGCACAAATTGGGGAGACCAAGAAGGATAAGAACTCGAGAGTTATGGATGGGTTAACCTTGGCTCTTTCTAGGATTCCCTCTAAGACTTGTTTATGTTTACGTGAGGTTTGTATCAACTCTAAGATAGACATGTTTATGAGAAGTTTTGAAAGATGCAATTCCAAATCGTATGGAGTTAACACAACACCTTTACCTTTATCCATGTTATGAGATGCATTAGGGATGCATGCTTTTGAAGGGTCGGGCAAAACAACCTTTTCCTTGCTAGCATTTTTGGCTAAGTGTAGAGGTTGATAGATCCTTCCGAACCTAGTCACCTCACTTACACCTTCCCTAAGGCTTGTTTCTATTTTGGCTCTAATTGGATGCCTCAGATCACCACGAATCTCTACTAAGGCTGTAAACAGGGGCGGGACTCTAAGCGCTCCCCGGATCACTACTTGCTTGCCTTTTTTTATTACGATGGAAAGTGGTGTGTGGCAAGTAGTGTGAATCACATGCAATACATACTCCTGTAGATGTGAAATTTTTACTCCAAGCCTATGTAGAGACTTGAAGAAAAACTTTCAATTCTACTTTATGTGCGAGAGTGCCAACTAGTTTCTAAAAACTAGCAAAAGTTAAATCTGACTGGGCAATTATAGATAAGCGGGCTCTTTTTGCTTTAGACCTTCTTGAATCGATACTCAAGGGTTAGCCTAAGCGCTTAGGGATTCCAAATAGATAGGTGATATTCTAAATTCAGGTGAAAACAAGGTGTTGAAGAATGACAAACAAGTGAACTTAATTTTCAAGTTCAAAAATGTATAAGTTTTGAAAAACAAAAGACTCTATTTTTAGGATTTATTTCCCAAATCTCTTTGAATGCCTTAAAGACCTCCAAAAATCACCAAAGTTTTATAGGACTAATCCTGAGATATATAGAGTCTAGGACATCTTTTAGATTTGCATTAGGAATTATGATGTTACAAAATTAATTCAAAGAATTGCATTTGCTCAGACACTTGAAACTGTTCTGTCACATAAATACAGAGACTCAAAGATGAGCCTGTATCTCGGTGCTAAAGCTCCACATTTAGTGAATTTGTCTTGTTGGAAAGATACGAATGTCAGCTTTCCAATGAATTAATAATGACTGATTTTGGATGCCTATAGACAAAGTTATGAGATGAATACCCAAGCTCTATTATAGGAAAACTAAATGAACAGACAGTTTGCAAAACTTTTCCTGATGTTGCACCATTTTAATTACATGGTTTCATGACCCTAAAATTATTGAACATTTTATTAGGAGTGGGCCATTGTGTGTAGATATAGTGTGCAAAATTTCGAAGGGTTTAGAGCAGTGGTTTGGAAATAAAAAATCAGACAATCAACATATGCAAGGTTACTGAAAATCAGTTTTCAGGTTTTAGAACATACATAATAAAAAAAACTCACACGAATCAAAGTGCAACAACACAACATCCTGAAATTAAATGCTGAAGGGAAATGAATTGAAATGTATCTAATAGCTTAAGCATAGAGAGGATAAGAAGATATAGAGTGTTCATAACATATATTGGGGTAGAATCAAGAACTCAAACACATAGAGTGCATAAGCAAAGGAAAGGGAAATTTCAGCATATCTACTTTATATTACATCATTGGGGGAGACAAAGCTCCATTAATATAACCCATTTTCAATTGAATAATGAGAAGAGATGAAGATTTAAACAAGATAGAACCAACACTTACCCGGATTCCCTTGGAGATGGCCTCCAAAAGTGGTGGTCGACCCTCTTTTTCCTCACTTTTCACTCAAATTTCTCACTCAAACCCAAGAGCCTTGATACCTACACCCTTTTCCCTCTCTAAGCCTCTCCCTAGCAGCCTATTCCCTCACTCCAACAACCCAAAGTGTAGCAACTCCCATGAAAATGAAGATGAGAGACTCACCCCCCCTTGTCCTCTATTTATAGGCCAAGAGGGGGTGCCTTCTAGGCCTTTCTATGGGAAGGGTGACCCAAGACCCAACTTGATCCAATTCTTCATGGTCTTCACGTGGAATAGAGAGGAGAGTGGTCCCCTTTTAGTCAGCCATGGACTAGCCCCATGTGGGCTGGTTGTGGACTTGATTGGGTGCACCTAGCCATGGCTGGCTAGGTACCTTGAACCTCTACTTCAAATCGGCCGGTCCTTGCTTGCATTTGTTGATTTCTTCACTTGATCAATGGCTAGGTAAGGTGTTTGATAAATTTTGGCCGAAGGATATAAGGTAAACAAGGCTAGAAAAATCTAATATTGGTTTGAAATAAAAACATTATGTTCAAACAAGGCTTGTTGTTTAATTCAAACTGCTCAGGTCTATCACTGGGTTCAATTAGGATGGGTTTGATGAGACCATCCATTCTTGATTTGATCTTAGTAAGGATATAGTTTTTGACTTGGTCTTCATCCTTGATTTCTAGTTTTACCTTCGTTGAATCATCCCTACCTCGAAGTGGGCCCCACCAGTCGACCTGTTTTACTCCAATCTTCTTATTTTTTATATTTTTGATTTTATTTTGAAATCTTTTAAAATCTTCATCTTAAAGACTTTTAAAAATTTCATTTTAAAGCTAGAAGTTTTAAAACAAGTCAGCTTTTCGAATTTTAGAGTATTTTTAGAAAATTTTTATTTTGGGTGTTTACAATTCCATCACACGAGTTTTGAGTGGAAGAAGACATACCTCTTTTCTTTTCCCGCTTATGCTTGAATGGTTGGGGAAAGTCTCTTTTAGAATTGCTTGGGAGGGCTCCGGTTCCTCCGAGATGTGGAGCCTTCCTTGCTCTATCAAGTCCTCGATTTTATGTTGGAGGGCAAAACATTTGTTTGTATCATGACCCTTGAGCCTATGATACTTACAAAAATCGTTTAAAAAATTTCACTTAGGGGGTGCCCCTTTGGGAATAGCCGGGAGATGGATCAAACCTTGGGTTAAGAGAATGTTTAGGACTTTCGTGAGTGGTTATTCTAGTTGGGTAAACTCCCTCTTTTAATTTTTTTTTTTAGTTTTCTCGACATGTTTTTGTTTAGAGGTTCGTGAGGATTCAGCCGAGCTCGGCTCTACTCAGACACTTGCAACTTTTTGGGCTTTTGTCCCACTCTCAGATGGGTGTGGCTCATATGCACCTTGCTTTTCAAACCAGTGTTTTTGAAAACTTCTCTCCTTCCATAAATCCTCATATACTCCTTTTTTTCAAGTTTGCTTCGAAGAGCGAAGCTTTCTTTATAAGTTTTTAAAAAAATTGAGATTTCATGAAGTGAGAGGAGAGCTTTTAAATCAGTTTTGAAATTTTCAAGGATGAGCATTACGGCACATCCCTTACTTGGCCCAAAAGTAACCTCCATCTAACGATGATTGCGTGTGCATCCTCATTAGGCGCTTGTTTTGTGTCTCTCAAGGTATTTAAAGTGGGTGTTACTTCAACATTGTGGGAAAATCTTTGCATGAAACAACTCGTCAAATCCTCGAAGTTGGTGAATTGGCTCAAGTCGTATGAAGCCAACCACTTAGATGCATTTCCCTTGAGAGAGAGGGGGAAGCAGTAAATCCACTTTGAAGAGTCCTTCTTTTTGTATGCCCTTCAAGAAAAGAGCTAAAGTTGGGATCTAGGATCCCCACTTCCATCATATCGATAGAAATTCAGTATGTCATCGTTACTATCGGTTTGATAATCGGATCGTAGAAAATTCGATTGTATGTAGGCTCTTTTCTCTTTGGTTTGGCCTTTCAACAGTTGTTGCAAGGCTTTTCTGTCTTTGATAGTGAAGTATTTTGGCTCCGGTTCCTCCTCTAATCTAGAGGCCACTTTGGCTTTTCTTGTGTATGAGGGTTTCTTGTGAGCCCTTTCTTGTTTCTCATGAGAAGAGCATGATTCAACCGCTTCGGCCTCTTGGCTTAAAGCGGCGACTTTCTCTCCTATAAACTTAAGCTCCCTTCTTAGGGAAACAAGCGAGTCTTTCTAGTTTTTATAATACCTTTTTGAAAACCTTTTGGAAATATGACTTGAAGAACATGAAGCTCAGCTCGACACCTCATAAGAGCCCTCTGAACTTGACATGTTTTGATTGAAATTTGTAAACTTGTGCACAAGAGATGTATTAAACACCAAAAGTTTTGGAGTTTGAAAAATCACCTAAGCTTGAAATCCTCAAAGTCTAGAGTTCCATCGGGCGTGCCAATTCTGTAGATGTGAAAATTTCACTCTAAGCCTATGTAGAGACTTGAAGTGAACTTCTCAAATCTACTTTGCTTGCGTGAGCATGCCTGCTAGTTTTCCAAAATTAGCAAAAGTTTAAAATCTGATTTTGGGCGATTGTGGCTTAGCGAGATCTTTTTGCTTTAGGCCTTCTTGAACTGATGCTCAAAAGTCAGTCTAAGCACTTTGAGGATTTCATATGTGTAGGTGAATTTCCAAATTCACGTTGAAATGTGGTGATGATAGAAACAAACTCGTGCATTTGGGTCAAAAGTTGAAAATCTGCAAGTTCTAAAAAATATAAACTGATTATGTTTTCAGAACTAGTTTCTGAACTTTTTTGGTGACTTAGATATCTCCAAAATTCATGATAAATTTATGAAACATAGCCTAGAATGTGGATATCCTAAGCCTATTTTTATTTCAAATTTTGGGAAGTATATTTACAGAATTAAATCGGGAACTGAACTCTACTTAGCATTTTCAGGATATTATGTTATAGAAACACAGAAACCCAAAGAAACCTCTGTATCTCGGTGTATAAAACTACAAATTCTATGATTTTAGTCTTATTAGAAAGCTATGGATGTCATTTTTCTATGAGACTAATTTTATCAATTTTGGTTTGCTATTGATAGAGATATGGGACTTTTACCTAACCCCTATTGTAGGAAAACTGACTATGCAGAAACCAAATATGAATTTGCCCGATCTTTCCATGATTTATTCACGTTGCTACACGATCCTAAAATTCTTGAAAATTTTATTAAAAGTGGGCTTGTGTGTGTATATTTGGTGCCTAAAATTTCAGAGTATTCGGATTATTGGTTTAGAAATGAAAATTACAGCAATCAATATATGCCAAATGCCAGAAAAATAAAATTTCGTTTTTAGAACATACATGATGCAAACTCACCCAAATTTAAATTGCACCAACACAACAACTGAAAATAAATTGTTAAAGGGAAATGAATGGAAATATATAGATTAGCTAAAACATAGAGGGGATTATGAGTTATAGGATTTTTATAACATATAAAGAGGTAAAATCAAGAAAACAAACAATTAGAGTGTGTAAGTAAGAAACAAAAATTGCAGCACATCTACTTCTTATTACATCATGAGGGGAGACAAATCTCCATTAATACAACCCCTTTCTAAAATTGAATGTTAATAAGAGAATAGAGAGGAATAAGGGATGAGAAATACTTACTTGATGACTATAGACGTGCAAAAATTTTTACTTACGGGTTCTTAGGCCTAAAGTGAACCTTTTCATATCTACTTCGCTTTATGGGCGTGCCAGCTAGTTTACTTTAACTAGCAAAGTATGTTTTGAAAATAATCTGACTTTTGAAAGGCGATTGTAAGCAAGCGGGATTTTTACGTCGCAGACCTTCTTGCACCGATGCGCAAGGGTCAGTCTGTACGCTTAGAGACTTCGTTTTGAAACAAGTTTAACTCAAAATATATTTTGAATGAAGAAGTGTTTAAAAAACCTTTTGAAAACCATGCATTTGGGCGATTTTGATTTTATAAGGGTTGGACGACCCTAAGTCTTTCAAATTTTAATCTACTTAGGCACGATGTGCGTGCATCGAAATAGCCTAAGTCTTGGCGTGTTTGCATGATTGATTCGGGTTGTTTTTGTATGATTTTTAAGTTTTATTTCACGTGGATTTGCATATGCCTATGTCTTTCTTTTTATCCCTTTTCGGGCCAACTAGGTGTGTGTTATGAACACGTGACCTAAGTGGGGCGACTTTGAGCAGGAGTATGGGGTTTGCTTTGATGCAATATGCATCCTAACTCGTGGTATGGCGTATATGCAATGCAAACTCACGCAACTCCAAAGGGAAAACCCGAATTGAAAGACAATGCGGAAGGGAAATGACTTGAAATGTAAATTGCAAAAGGGAAATTGCGAAAGGGAAATATGGCTATATCTTAAGAGCGGAAAGGCTCAATAGTGCAAGTGTGTGCCGTGTGTATATGTAAAGACTACGCACACTGCTGAACCTTAAAACCCAAACCTTAAAGACATAGCCGAAGGGAAATACTTATATAATATATATGGGCCCTTACTTGGGTCTTGGGAGTAAGAGCGAAGGCTCAATGTGTGTGTGTGTGAAAATGTAAAGACAACACACACGACTTGAAATGAAACCCAAATATAAATTGCAGTATGGCCTTGACTAAGGTCTTGGGAGTAAGAGCGAAAGCTCAACATGAATGAGCAAATTTTTTTTTTTTGGGGTTTTTGAGCCCGAAGAGAGACATTTTAGGCTAACTGCTTCGAGCAGGTTTTTCCCATGTCTTTCTGACATTTTCGGGTTTTCGAGTTTGGAGAGAGAGCCTTTTAAAGTTGACAGGTTCTACCCATTTGTCTTTTTGACATTTGCGGGGTTTTCACAAACCTCTTTTTCAAAAGGAACTCCTTTTATCTTTTTATCGAAAAGGACTTCCGATTTTTCATACTTCCCTTTATTTGGGTTTCAATACCTACTACTCAGTAGAGATTTTTGGGTAGGAAAGCTTGGAAAACATTTCAAAGTTCCATTTCCTATAAAACAAAGTGGAGTTCTCAAACAAAATGAAATCCAAATAAGCCGATTTTATTCGTACTTTAGGATTTTCATAAATTTGAATCTTTTTCCTCGGGGATAAGCCGTAGGGATATGGGAAAGAGATACCACGGTCCCTTCTGAAGCGTCTTGTGGTTTTAGGCAAAGAATCGGAAAATCGCTCTTTGGAGCTTTGGTTTTTGTTTCTTTTTTTTCACAGAGGGACTCCCTTTGGGAGTATTTTTTTATTAATCCCTCTTTTCTTTAAAGGAGAGCAGCTCTTTGGAGGAGTTTTTGTATTCCTTGTTTATGAAGGGAAGACCTCTTTGGGAGGAGTGTTTTTTATATCTCCTTTTTCTTTTGAAATGAGAAGACCTCTTTCGGAGGAGTTTTGTATTCTCGTTCTTTTCTTTTTCTTTTGAACACAACCAATTTTCCTTTTCGAAGAGAAAGTCGAAATGGGGGAAAAGCTTATCCCTTTGGTTACTCGATTCAAACGAGATCGTCCTATTTCTTAATAGCATCTACTATTCGAAAATATTTTGATATTTTGAACAAGGCTTAATCTTGTAAGCTAGGGTTCTTTGAAATATAGCCAATTCATTTTTGGAAGACTCTACTTTTCGAAAAGTATAAATTCCTCCATTCAGGGTTATACAATCTACTTCGATCCTTCTTTCAAGAAGTTTCAAAGGAGTTCGATTTTTTTCAAAATCTTTTTGAAAAAGAATTTAACATAAACCCTTTTGAATATTCGGGCATTTTCGGGGTTTTGCTAATTTCGACCCACAATATCAACAAATTTCTAATTTTTGTTGCCCTTTTGAAGACATGGGGACATTCCTACTCGAGTTTGCCACCCTTTTGGGCTTTCTTCAGGGTGATATGATGCATGCTATGCACTCCATGTGATTTAAAATGGAAATACATGTTTTTATGCAACGATGAGCATATGAAATGTATCTCACAAATCATGAAGGAGATGCATTCGTTTATCCATGGAAAGTGTCTAGGGGCTGTACTTAAAAATGCCCCTAGCTTGATGGGAATTTCGCATGGCCATATGGTGAAGGGCCATGACTTTTCAAAAGGATTTTGGATGAACATTGGTATGTTCATGTCCATGCACTTCCACGGACTTTTCTAACATGATCATGATACTTTTTGCTCAAGGATGAAGACATAAGTGATCGTCATGGCCATCATGTTTGATTTCGACATGGTCTCCATATTTCATCGTGAGACTCATGTATTTTATCCTAACACAATCAAGGTTTTCATATAAAACCAGAAGTTGAGAAATCCTTGTTTTCAAAGCCATATGTAGGGTTAATTTTTTTTTGAAATTTTGATCTCTTTTGAGAAAGCAGTTTGGGAAATCCTCCCTTTCTATATGAAGATGGTTTTATACCAGCCCCTTTGATCTAAATATGTTTTCCATACTTGGTTTTGGTCAAGCATGGTTTTTGGAATTCATTTTGAAGATTCATGCCTTCATGGGGCATTTGATCAAGTATGGGGAATGTGTCTCAAAGAGGCACCTTAGCCACACAACATAGGGCTTGTCCCTTCATGGAGTCTTGAGTTTTTGAAACTCATACTCTGTTGAAAAGGGCTGCCATTTACTTTGCCTATCTGTTTAAGATAGGTTTTCAAATGAGTGCTTTAATGAACATCATTCCCTTTTCAGGATAGGGGAGATGATGTCTCGAATTTTGAAGGCCTACAGCAAGGCTAAGCACAATTCTTCTCTTGGCTTAGTGAATCCTTTCACATGCCAATAGAGTTTTCGAAAATGTATGGCACACTTTCTATGGATGCCATCTTCATTTTGATCGAGTCAAGCACCCAATGTATGAATTGTAGTGCTTTGGAAGGTTTTGATCAAAATATTTTTAAAAGCTTTTGTAAAAATGTTAACCCCTTTTCAAGATTCTCATTTTAGCATCTTGCTTTGAAATTTTTTGAAATCCACCTTGAAGGTTTCGGATTTGATTTATATAGAGATATGCCTATGATGGCTCGATACTTAGGGGGTCAACTTTCATTGCCCCTTTGGTTTCACAAAAACCTTTAACTCAAGTTCTAAGACATTGTCTAGACCCGATATTGTTTATGCAGATGTATGATTTCAAAATGTAATGCATGATGCTTATGTAGATATGCACACACTATGGGTTAGACTCACTTCTAAAAATCCTCAATTTTTCTATAAGTCAAGGATTTTACGAATTTCAAGAAGCTTAGAGGTAAGTATCCCTCCTTGCTTTGATGATTCTCGAGTTTTTTCAACTTTTTTGAAAGCTCTAGACAAAAGGTATAAATTACCAGCATTTTGGATATTTTTTGGTTTTTGGGAGTACACACAGTTTTCGAAAAGGCTTTTTACAATTTTCGAAAATGGACTTTGTACATGGCCAAAGGCTTTTGAAATAATTTTCTTTTTGGAATTTTCGTTTTTCCAAATGTTTTTGAGATTTTGAGGGTTTTCAATTTTTGGTCTTTTTCAAAAGTAGGGATCTTCCATTGAACCTTCAAAGAAAACATTCATGAATCAGACTCTAATCAAATAGGTCTAAGACATGGGTTTCGGTTTTAGAGGTTCTATAGGGCACCCTTGACCCAGATGGTCTTAGGTGGCAGCTCTGGGGGTATGGGTGGGCTGTAGCCCAGTCCATATCGTTCCCTATTGGTTCTAGGTACGATGGGTTCAAGCCTACCTTGGTTTCGGGTTCCCAGGCCCGCGTAGGGTTTATATCCCATATTCAGAATCATGTTCCAAGACTTTTTGCTTTTCAAAAAGTTTTGGTATAAATCATGGTCTTGGAACATGGAATGTCCATGTCGGGGATATATACCCTTTTGGATATCGGGAATTTGGATTCAGGGGTGATGGAAGACTTGGGCTTCCATACAAACCTGGTTTGGGAGACTTTGTCCTCAAGGAAAGCCAAGCTTGGTTCCTTGAGGAGTTTTGGACATAGCAGGGTTATGGAAAACTTATGGTTCCATACCCCATTTTGGGAGAAATTTACTTCAAGGGGAGCCATGCAAGGTCCCTTGAAGTTTTTGACTTGGTCCCTAGGTTCAACTCGTGGTGCCCCTAGGGATTGATTGTTTTGTTTCAAAGCCATAGTCTTGGTTCCAGGGTACAAGACTAGGCTTGAAGAAGTGGGTTTTTCTATGGTAGGGTTATGAGCTCCTAAGATGTTGATGCATGCATTAGGGGTCTCCATGTCTACCATTTTTGGAACTTCTTTTTGTTTTTGAAATTCCTTTGAATGGCGCGTGACAGTTGGCACACCTTGAAAATCCTCAAGTTTTGGCATAGTTTGTGGGTTTGTGTGTGCAAAGGGGTTATCCAATGCATCTGATGACCCTATATGAAGAAGAGAGTATTGAGAAGGACAGGTTTCAGGCATACCTCTTTGTGGCTTGTCTACCTTTATACGGAGAGAACAAGCCGTTTTCCCGGGTAACTCTATTTTGAGCCCCCGGGTTTTCGCGAGGTGTTCCTCTTCGAAACCTTCCTGTTTTTCACTCTCGACTCTTTATGGGGTATGGACTTCATGTCCCACTGTATGTGTGTGCCTAGACTTAGGACTTTTACTTGAAGTTTTTGAAATTCCAAAATTTTGTTTTTCAATTTTTTGGTCTTTTTCCAAATTTTCAAGATTTTTTTGGTTTTTTGAAATAGAAAAATGTTTTTTTGGTTTTTCTATGGATTTTGAAAAGCTGGAAGTTGTAGGAGTGGATGACTTATCCCTTTGCCGGGATTTGTCTTTAATCTCCAATCCTTCGTTGAGTTTGAGATCGGTTTTCAATTCACGATCCTTATGTGCCCTCGAAGAGTTGCTATGTGATCGATGGGCTTTAAGTTCCTTGCTTAAAGCATCCGTCTTTTGAAATATCTTTTCAATCTCATCGAGCTCTTTTTGGGCTTTATCTGTTTTGAAAACCTCTTTTAGTTTACTCAACGAAGCTTTTTGTAGCTTTCTATCCATTTTCATGCAATTTTCCTAAGTATGCATGATTTTTGGAAAAACACTCTTTTTTTCGAAAATTTGAGTATAACTCGTTTGTTTGAAATCTACTTAAGTCCCGGGTCCCACCGGGCGTGCCAATTCTGTAGACGTGCGAAAATTTTCACTTATGTGTTCTTAGGCCTAAAGTGAACCTTTTCGTATCTACTTCGCTTTATGGGCGTGCCAGCTAGTTTACTTTAACTAGCAAAGTATATTTTAAAAATAATCTGACTTTTGAAAGACGATTGTAGGCAAGCGGGATTTTTACGTCGCAGACCTTCTTGCACCGATGCGCAAGGGTCAGTATGTATGCTTAGAGACTTCGTTTTGAAACAAGTTTAACTCAAAATATATTTTGAATGAAGAAGTGTTTAAAAAACCTTTTGAAAGCCATGCATTTGGGCGATTTTGATTTTATAAGGGTTGGACGACCCTAAGTCTTTCAAATTTTAATCTACTTAGGCACGATGTGCGTGCATCAAAATAGCCTAAGTCTTGGCGTGTTTGCACGATTGATTCGGGTTGTTTTTGTATGATTTTCAAGTTTTATTTCACGTGGATTTGCACGTGCCTATGTCTTTCTTTTTATCCCTTTTCGGGCCAACTAGGTGTGTGTTATGAACACGTGACCTAAGTGGGGCGACTTTGAGCGGGAGTATGGGGTTTGCTTTGATGCAATATGCATCATAACTCGTGGTATGGCGTATATGCAATGCAAACTCACGCAACTCCAAAGGGAAAACCCGAATTGAAAGACAATGCGGAAGGGAAATGACTTGAAATGTAAATTGCAAAAGGAAAATTGCGAAAGGGAAATATGGCTATATCTTAAGAGCGGAAAGGCTCAATAGTGCAAGTGTGTACCGTGTGTATATGTAAAGACTACGCACACTGCTGAACCTTAAAACCCAAACCTTAAAGACATAGCCGAAGGGAAATACTTATATAATATATATGGGCCCTTACTTGGGTCTTGGGAGAAAGAGCGAAGGCTCAATGTGTGTGCGTGTGAAAATGTAAAGACAACACACATGACTTGAAATGAAACCCAAATATAAATTGCAGTATGGCCTTGACTAAGGTCTTGGGAGTAAGAGCGAAAGCTCAATGTGTGTGCGTGTGGAGAATGTAAAGACAACACACACGACTTAATTAAAAACCCCCGCGACTTAAAATATATAAATACAACTATATCTTAGGGGCTGGTTAGGCCCGTGTATGTGCAAGAGGTGTACGACTAAGAGCGAGATAGGCTCAAGTGCACGTGTGTGTGGGTGTGCCAAGCCACGTTATTACAAATGGGGGGAGACAACGCTCCATTATTATAACCCCATATCAAAATTTAATTAAACTTAGCAAGTTTAAATAAGGGACCAAGTTAAGACACTTACATGTAACTGGTCCATGATCAACTTGCTGGAAATTTGCTTCATGTGTCGATTTGAGCAGCCAAGAGAGGGTTCCTTGGGTGATTTGGGCAAAGGAGAGGGTGTGAGTGGTTTAGGGATAGGTAGGGGCTGGACGATTGGTGTAGGGGAGCTAAGGGAAGTGGTGCAGCTGGGTATGAAGTGGAGAAGGGTGGAAGAGTGGTTGGTGCAGCCGGGTGTGAGGTGGAGAAGGATGAAAGAGTGGAGCAGGTGGCCGGCTGTCCAAGGTGGATGGGAAGAGGCGCAGGTGGCTGGCTGGATGTGAAGTAGAGATGGAGGTGGAAGGGTGGAGCAGGTGGCCGGTGGTGGAGTGCAAGGGGAGGAGGCGCAGGTGGCTGGCTGGGAAAATCCTGGCCGGCTGTCCCTAGGTGAGTGAATGGGGATGGGAGAGAGAGGGGTTGCTGGAGTCTTGTGGTTGCGTGGGATTGTGAATCGTGTGAGAGAGTGGGGACAATTGGGAGTGATTAATGAATGGGATTGGGTAGAGTCGGCTGGGATAGGTAATGATGAGGGAATGGGGAAGGTCGGCTGGGAGTGTGGGGACAGCTGGGGCAGTTGGGGTTCTAGTTAGGTTATGGTTAGGTGGTGGGTGGCTGGGAATAAAAGGGAGCTACTTAGTTTAGTCAAAGGGTGGCTGGGTCTAGTTAGGATGGGAGTCTAGTTAGGTGGGTTGTGGGCTAGATATTTAGTTTTAGGTGGGCTAGATATTTAGGTGGGGTGGTTTAGTGGTTTATGGCTTAGCTAGGTGGGTTGCTTTTAGGGTGAGGTTTAGTGAGGTGGGTTTGGTGATTAGGTTGGGATTAGGGAAGGACTAGGGAAGTGGGTTAGGTGATTAGGCTAGGATTAGGCCGGGATTAGGGTAAATGGCTAGGATTAGGGGTTTTGGCTTAGGATTGGGTTAGGAACATCCCTTGGCATGACTCATGGACCTAGTTGTAACAAGTTGGTGCAACCCTAGGTTAGGTGTAGGTGCATACAAGCTTAAACCCACACTAATTAGGCTAACCAACATGATTAACCCGAAACTTGACACATAAGTCAAGCTTAATACACTTCCCTCATACTTAATCCTCCCCATTCTCTCTCATGCCCAAAATCCCACGTGAATTTCAAGTGGGCCCACCTCCATTTATGAGAAGGTGATGTGGGCCATGGATGTGGATATTGGATTGGATCTTTGGATCCAAATCCAAATCCACATATACGTTTGGATTGGAATCTGGATATATATGGTCTAGATCCAATCCAAACTGAATTCTGACTCCTTCAGGGTATGTTCGAAATGAACGGTTTGTGCGGGGTCTGACAGCATCAGTACTCCGTCTTGCATTGGGTCTTCGCCAACATGGTCGTCCGCTTCTATTTTCACCTTCCGGAGATGATTTCAAAGGGTTTTTGTTGATAACAGGGGCTTGGACGTTCGAGATTCTGGAGATGAATCTAACACGAGAGTTGATGTGCCAGGCTCGACATGTGCTCCAGTTCTGGGCTCTCTTTTACTTCTTTGGTCCTGCTTTCATCAGGCCAAGAGGCTGTTTGGGGTTTTTTCATCGTTTTGGTCTGCTTTTCACCAGGTTGCACCTGTTGGACTTAGCTCTTACAAAATTGGGACTTGGCCCATATTTTATATAAATAAGGGGTTTTATACAAAATTTGGAGTTTTTACAACTCCCGGGCTTTCGAAAATGAAAAATCTGGTCTCAAAATGGGGATTCTAAAACCAGGCATGTTTTCAAAAATTATGAAAATTCAAGGTGTTTACAATGACCTCCAAGAATGGACTACAATGAGCCACTCGACCATCTCCTTTCCCCTCTCTTTTCTCTCTCTCTCTCTCTCTAATTTTGCAGCACTTCCTACCTTTCCTACACTCCCTCCCTCTCTCTCCACTCCAACCTAGATGAACCTCACGAAATGCTCCAGCCAAGATGCTCACCAATACTCACCAATGTTGGAAATCATGCCCCTTGGCCTCTATTTATAGGCCAAGGGGGGCCTTCTCTAGATTGTTCTTTGGGGTGGGTGCTCCATGGCCCAAAGTCCAGCCCATAAGGCTTGGTCTTCTCATGGCTTTTGAGGGGGCTTCATGTGGTCCCACTAGGTCAAGATGGTCCAGCCAATGCAGCTCCAAGTGGTGTGATTAGGTCTTGGCTCGTGCCACCTTGGTACTTGATCCCATCGCCTAGACATAGGTCGATTGTTCCATGGAAAAGGTGGGTTGTTCATAATGAGTTCGGCCAAGGCTAGGCAAGGTGCTTTTACTTGTGGTTTGGCCAAGGAGTGTAAGGTGGATATGGCTAAGGTTAATCAACTCCACTCGGTCTGGTTAAGGCCACATGGTTGTAGCTAGACCACGAGTCATGGTTAGCCTAGGTGAATCAAGTCTAGGCTTTGATAAAATTCAACTAGGTTAGGTTGGTGAGGCCACCCACTTAGATTGGTCTTCTGATGGAGCCGTGCCTTGACTCAATGTGGTCCACTTCCTTAAGCCCTCAATGATGGAGCCGTGCCTTGCTTCAGGGCTTTGCTCAACCATCGCCTTGATCTTCGCTCCCGTCTTGATTTGTTTCTATCCTCTAGGCTTCATCCCTTCAGCTTTAATTTGAACATTTTTAACTTTGAAATCTTCATTTTAAAGATTTAAATTTCCCAATTTAAAGGAGAGGTTTAAAACAAGTTGGTTTTCGAGACTGGGAGTAGGCTTGTTTTCAAAATTTTATTTAGGGTGTTTACAACAATAAGTTGAGGAATTATTTCTTTGTTATATCCAATTATTTACAATTTACCAGACAATAGATACTCACTAAGTTGTAAGAACCTAGAATTGTTGTTGAAACCCAAAAATCAATGTAGAGGCCAAAATATAAATAAATGTTTCATCATGCAGAAGCTGATGATATCATACCAACTAAACAGAGTTTGCAAGACAACATAAAGAAGCATATCATTGATAAAGATTGATTTAACATCAAGTATAAAAATAATGGAGCTAACAATGCAACTTTGACAATACTGTTGATATAAATTCAATTTCAAAGTTTATGGATAGACTCGAAATCTGATTTACAAATACAAGAGCGCGAGCCTGTCAGTAAGTTTTCTAAAACTTGCAAAGTTTAATTTGATTTTGACTTCTTGGGTGAATGTGGACTAGTGAGTTCTTTTCGCCATAGGCCTTCTTGAACCGATGCTCAAGGGTCGGCCTAGATGCTTGGAAGATCACTTTGAGATCCGATAAGTTTTTCAAAACCAAGTTTAAATCTAAACAATTTTTTCAAAATCATAACATTATTCCTTTATCAAAAATTAACTTCAATCCTGAAAATACCCTCCCAATGAAACATACACAAAGAAAAATTAGTGTTGCACGCACATAGGCTTGGAGAATGAAATTCAAGACCTAGCAAAGCAACAGGAGCTTGAAGCCATGCATGAGCTAGAGCCACCTCGGGACGCCTACAAGGAAGCTTACTCTCACCATGAAAAGGTAGTTAAGCTCGAAAAAGTTATGCTTGAAACTCATTTTCTCCAAAACTTCCTACTTGATTCCCCCCTTCTTAGTGTAAGATCGGTAAATCATTCACATGCATTCCATGTACCAAATCACACACATGCACCTATAAGCCCACGAAATGTGCCAAAGAATGTGGATTTTCAAGGTGCACTGAATGTCTCGTACCAACAAAAAAAATTGTATACACGTTATCTCTAAGATCCAAAAAAAATTAAAAAAGTAAAAACCAAAAATACAAAAAAAAATTAAAAAAGAAAAAGAAAATCAAAGTTATTTTGTCAAAAAAATGTCAATTTCCTTAGAGATGATTTGAGTGATGTCAATTTACATGAACTTCCTCAAAATCAACAAAATTTTGGACTTGGGTAAACATTCAAGTTCCCTAGAAGATGACCAACAAAGGAATCAAACCTAACCCAAAATGTATCAAAGCTAGGATCATATCATGTATATTCCTAAGCCATGCCAAAAACAAAGATGTCCAACGGCATGAGAACCTATATGAAGATGTGGGCAGATATCAGAGATTAGTTGGTAAACTCATATATCTCATAATTACAAGACCAGATATAAGTTTTGCAGTAAGCTATGTGAGTAGATGGATGCACTCACCTTCAAGGCACTATATGAATATGGTATTCCATATTATCAGATACCTAAAGACATCTATTACTCATGGTTTATGTTATACTCTTCATTCATCTCTTAGTATGGAAATTTATTCAGATGCTAATTGAGTTGGCTCTGTGGATGATCAAAGATTTACTTTTGGGTACATTATATGACTAGGGGGTAATATTGACTCATGAAAAAGTAAGAAACAATCAATGATAGCCAGATCTAGTGCTGAAGCAGAGTATCGTGTGATAGTTCTTGGTATGTATGAGGGATTATGGATTTTATCTCTATTGGAAGAAATTGATATGGGAAAGATTATTCTGATTAATTCTTTTATAGACATTAAAGCTACACTTCAAATGTCTTCTAATCTAGTCTTCCACGAGAGAACAAAACATATCGAAGTTGACTGTCATTTTATCAGAGAAAAGGTTTCCCAAGGAATTTTCAATATCATCCATGTTCGTTTTGAAGACTAGGTGGCCAGTAGCTGTAAATGGATTAAAGAAAGCTCTCGACAAGTTGGGTGTTTCTAGTATTCAAGACCCAACTTGAGGGGGCATGTTAGAGATTTTTGTTAGTTTAGGTTTGTGAATGTATTTCTTGTATTTGGATTATACGGATCCCAATAGATCAGATTTTGATCCATTGGGGGCTAAGTGTTATTACTTTTACTAATTAGGGGCATTTAGGCCTTTAAGTTATAAACTCATATAAGTAACCCTAAAGTGTACCGTGTTGTTCTATTGGAATGGAATAAGAGAGAGAGAGAGGGGGCGACGACCCATGGTGATGTCGACATCTCCTTGCAATACTTTGATAGTATTTGTTGTTTGATTTATTATTTTTTCTATTTGGGTTGTATTTCAACATATGGGAGGAACCAAATCTTTATTCAGAAACAAAATGTGAAAACTGTATGAAAGAGAGAAATGAGAAATTTAAAAAAAGAAAAGTGTTTGATTTGTTATGGGACATCTCTTCAGACTTTGAGGTTGTGAAAAACAACATCCTAAGTAGGGAAGAGCTTCCCTCACTCAGCAGAGTTTATACACTACCTTTTAGAGAAGAAGACTGGCGACACCTTGAGAAAGAAGGAAAAAGTAACAGTGTAGAAACAATGGCCTTTGTTGGAAAGAATTCTCAACCTACCTATGGATTTAGAGGTGGAAGAGGAGGTTACAATAGAAGAGGAAGAGGCAGAACACAACATTCTTCAGATGAGAAAGAAAAACTCTCATGCACTCACTGCAAGAAAACCAGACATACTATAAAAACATGTTGGTAGTTGATTGGTCAACTGAATTATAACCAAAATAAGCAATCTAAGGCTTATGTGAGTGTCCAAAATGAAAAGAATGCAATGGAGACATGTATGAATTCTTTAGTTGAGATGAAGAGAAAAATAAAATAAATGGAATCATGACTTGTGGATTCCCATACAACATCTATGTCCACTACTGTAGATCTACGAGCCACCATGGCTTACCCTTTTTCGTTTATGACCCAGAATAACTCTTTCACTTCTAATACATGAGTTTGGGTTATTGACTCTGGAGCTACATACCACATGGGAAAAACAGAGAGTACTTTAAGGATTATCACTTGATTTAGGAAGGCATTTGTATTAAGATAGCTGATGGGTCAAATACTCCCATTGTCGGGAAAGAGAGTATTATTACATCTCTTGGACTCCTTAAAAATGTTTTGCATGTGTTGGTAAACAACCCAAAGCATAAACACATTAAAAATCATGCAAATCTTCATCATTGAAGTGAAACGAGGGTCGACGCTTCCACTTGTGCAACTGTCTACTCTCTCTCTCTTTATTTCACTTAAAGACTTATTACAATTAGGGTTAGTATATATAATGGTTTATAACTTAAAGACTAATCTACCCCTAGTAAGTAAAAGAGATGACATAGATCCCCAACTAGAAAATTAACAATAAAAGTTAATAGTCTTCAACATGCCTCCTTAAGTTGGGTCTTAGAGATCCTCAACTTGCAAAGAGCCTTTTTTAGTCCATTTGCAACCATTGGTTTAGTAAGAATATCTGCCAACTGATTCTCCGAACAGACATGGATGAGATTGAATATTTTATGGTTCACCTTCTCTCGAATGAAGTGATAATCTACTTCAATGTACTTGGTTCTTTCATGAAAGAGTAGATTAGAGGCTATTTGAAGACTTGCCTTACTATCAATGAAGAAATTAATCGAAGAGTTTTTTCCAAAACCAATTTCCTCCATTAGTGACATTACCCATAAACCCTCGCACATACCAAGAGCAATAGAATGATATTTTGCCTCTGTACTTGATCTAGCCACAATAGACTGTTTCTTCCTCTTCCATGAAACAGCATTACCTCTCAAACATACTATATACCCTAAAGTAGATCTTGTATCATCTGTGAAACCTGCCCAATCAGTATCTAAAAAAATCACAATATCAAGTGATCCATGTGAGGAGTACAGTAAATTGTGGGTAATAGATGATTTCAGATATCCGATGATATGAAATATAATATTCATATGGTGTCTTAATGGTGAATGCATCTATCTACTAATATAGCTGACCGCAAAACTTATATTGGGTCTGGTAATTGTGAGATATATCAATTTTTCCACTAATCTTTGATATCTCTCCACATCTTCATAGGGTTCATTAGAATTTCTAGCAGCTTCCTTTTGAATCTCAATGGGAATCGAGCATACTTGGCAATCTTCTATTTTTGTCTCCTTTAATAAATCTAGAATATACTTTCTTTGACTTAAGAATAAACAACCCTTGCTTCGAACAATCTCAATCCCTAAAAAATAGTATAATTTTTCTAGGTCCTTCAGATCAAATAAAGCATATAGTTGTTTTTCAAATAAATAATTCCTTCCACACCATCACTAGTAATAATAATGTCATCAACATACATAATTCAGAGAATAGTTTTTTTGTCCCTCTTGATAAATAAACTGTGATCACTAACACATCGTGTGAAACCTATAAACACCCCAAAATCTAATGATTTTTCAAAACAAACACCTGGTTTGAAAATCCATTTCAAAACCAAAATTTGAGTTTTCGAAAACCCAAGAGTTCTAAGAAGCTTTAAACTTCTGTTGAAAACCCGTTCGAAATGTGAATTTCTTAAACTCGGGGCAAGTCCCAATTTTATAAAAAGCCAAAACTAACAAGTGGAGCCTGATCAAAAGCAGCTCCAAAAGCAAGTTCAAAAGCCTTGAATTCAGCTTGGCCTGATAAAAGCAGGATCAAAAGGTAAAAGGAGAGCCCAGGCCAGAAGCAGACTTCAAGCCCGGAACATGAAATACAAAGTCAAAAGCATCAACCAAATCATCAAAAATCCAATCCCAAGCCTGAAATATTAAGAATCAGACGAAACGAAGTCCAGAAAGGTGAGAAGGAGTTCTGACAAAAAGGTTGAGAAAAACCCAGCCCAAGATGGAGCACTGATGAAGTCAAGGCCCGCGAAAACTGTCCGTCTCGAAATGCCAAGAAGGACTGAAATGAAAATTTGGATTGAATCTGGACCCAAATATCCAAATCCAGACCCAAATAGTGTTTGGATCGGATTTAGATCTCAAGATCCAAATCCAAGATCCAAACCCAAGACTCAACCCCTTGCCTATAAATAGAGGTGAGGGGGGGGGCATAAAAAGTTCACATGAATTCCCTTGGGAGGCATGGAGAGAGAGAGAGGCCATAAAGTAGGAGAGAGAAGGTTGGTAGGCTTGACTTTGGTCAAGGTGGGCTAGCCTTGTGGGCTTGATCAAGAGGGTGGGCTCAAGCCTTGTATGGACCTAGACTCAACCTAGAATTGCACCAACATGAAGGATGGCTGCAACAAGGCGTGGACAAAGGGCTACACGAGGTGGACCGGCTCCAAGAGGTAGGTCTCTCAACCTAACCCCAACCTAGCCGCCCAACTCACCTAACCTAGCCACTAAACCTAACCCCAACTCCCCCAACCTAGCCTACCTACCCCAAACCGACTCCCTTTTGTCCCTTGGTTGGACCACCCTAGACCCAGCCGACCTAGCCTACATACCCCAAAACCGACTCACTCCACAACCCCGATCACCTTGCCATAATCGAGCCCTAGTCGACCCATCTAACCTAGACCTAGCCCAACCCACTTCTCCACCAAGCTAGTCTAACTAAACCGAGTGCAGCTGCACTCGATTTGAGTCTAGTTCAAACCCCATCCAGCACCCTACCAGTTGCCCATTCCCTACACACACCTGGCTACCGCCAGCCTGCACACCTCTCCCAGCGCCTGCACCCTATCCCTACCACCTGCCGCATCCCATCTGACCCGCCTGCCCACAACTACCACACCCACCTCCTTAGTGCCGACTAGCACCTAGCCCCACCTTAGCCGTGACCTACCTAGCTCCCATCCCGAACCATCCCACTACCTAAGACCATATCCACCTAGCTAAACCATACCCTAGCCTACACCTTGGTTGAACTTAGCCCCTTCTAAGCCACAATCACCCGGCTGCCCCCAAGCACACCCTAAGCCTAAACTCTCACGTCTAAACCCACCTAGGAAGACCTACCTATTGGCTGCCAAGGTGGATTGACCCGAGCAAGTTGAGAGGAGAAGCCGATTGTAAACACCCCAAAATCCCATGAATTTCTCAAATAACCTGGTTTTGCAAAAAGCAGCCCCAAAGGGCTATTTTGAGTCTGGAAACCCAGGAGCCTTCCAGGCAACCCTGTACATATGCTTTAAACTATATATGTTTTAAAATATGTATTATATAGTTTTAAAACCTTTAAAAAGGTGTTTTGAAACCCCGCAAAGCAACTTGGCCTGATGAAAGTAGGACCAGAGGAGCGAAAGAGAGCCCGGAACCGGAACACATGTCGAGCCCGGCACATCAACTCTCGTATCAAATTCATCCCTAGAATCTCGGACATCCAAGCCCCTATTATCAACAAAACTGTTTGAAATGATCTCTGGAAGGTAAAAAGAGGAGCGGACGACAATGTTGGCGAAGACCCAATGCAAGACGGAGCACTGATGCTGTCAGGCCCCGCACAAACCGTTCGTTTCGAACACACCATGAAGGAGTCAGAAATTCAGCTTTGGATTGGATCTGGACCATATATATTCAGATCCAAATCCAAACATGTATATGGATTTGGATCCAAAGATCCAATCCAATATCCACATCCATGGCCCATATCACCTTCTCATAAATGGAGGTGGGGCCTACAACAAATCCACGTGAAAACTTCGGCATGAGAGAGAATGGGGGGGTGTAAACACCCCAAAATTCGAAAATTTTGCAAAAACCAAATGCATGGTTTGAAAATAAGCTCAAAAAGCCAAGTTCAAAATTTTCGAAAACCCAAGAGCTCAAATACTTCAAACCTCCGTTTTCCAACCCTGTTTAAAACATGAAATTCTCAAAAGTGGACGAAAGTCTCATTTTCTACAAAAGCCCAGACGAACAGGTGAAGCCTGGCTCAAAGCAGCTGCAAAAGAGATTCAAAAATTCAAAGATCAAGCCCAGCCCAATGAAAAGCAGATTTCAAAGACAAAAGAGGAGCCTAGGCCACAAATAGACTTCAAGCCGGAAGCATCGGAGGCCAAGCCAAGAGTACCCCTGAAATCATGAGCAATTCAAATAAAAAACAAGAAGAATCAGTTGAAACAGAGTCCAAAAAGGTGAAAAGGAGCTTGGATGATGAAATTGGGAAAAACCCAGCATAAGACGGAGCGTTGATGAACTCAGGGCCCGCACAAGACGTCCGGCTCGAAACGCCAGGAAGGACCGAAGAAGAGAAAAATTTGGATCAAATCTAGATCTAAATATCCAGATCCAAACCCTTGATCTAGATCCAAACAAGACTTGGATTGGATCCAGATTTCAGAATCAATCCAGGATCCATATCCAAATGAATAGCCTATAAAAGGACGTGAGGGGCTGGCTGGCTAAGGATTGCAAATTTTTTTTATGCCTATTCACTTGGGTAGGAGAGAGAGAGAGAGAGAGGGGAAAGGTCAACAAAGGGGGCTGGTTTCCCCCTTTACTTTTTGTAAAAGGTGGGCTGGTATTGTGGGCTAAAGGAGTTCTTCATTTCACGCCAAATCTTGGTTGCTGCTCAAGGAGACCCGACAGCATTGGATGGACTCCTTCTTGTGAGAATTTGCTGCGTGGAAACCAAGCAAACCATGGTTAAGGTGAGTCCCTAGAACCCACCTAAACCGTCTCTCCCCTTGGCCTCTCTAAACCACCTAACATCCTTGAGAAAATCCAGCAAGTTCAACCAAACAATAGCTGGCCGAACCTTGCAGAAATCGAACCTAGATTCTACCCAAAACCGTCCCCACCTAAGCCCATGCTAAGCTCAGCCAATAGCTGGTCGAGCTCACCCTAGGTCTGTCCTTTGAGTCCCCAAATCCCAACCTAGACTAACCCCCCAAGCTGCCCAGCTCGGCCACCATTGGCCGAGCCATTTCCTTTAGCAACTTCACCCCAAGTCCTAACCAAAACTAACCCTAAGACCTGCCCAGCTCGGCCACCATTGGCCGAGCCATCTCTTTAAAACTTCACCCTAGTTCCCACCTAAGACGAACCCTCAAGCTTGCCCAGCTCAGCCACCATTTGGCCGAGCATCCACTTAGGGCCTTTCCTTAGAACTTCGCCTAGGATCAACCCTAAAACACCAAACAAGCTCGGCCACCACTTGGCCGAGCATTCCTTTAGGACCCTTCCCAAATCCGCCCATGGACCATCACCCAACTTGGACCCTAGCTGGTCGAGTCTCACCTTAGGACTTTGACTCAAACCCTACCTAAGCCCTTCACCTTAGAGCTGGCCTTAGATGCCCTACACCTTGCCTTAGGTTTGCTCGAATCCCACCCAAAACCATAAGATCTTTCCGTGTTGACATAGCCTAGATCGTGAACTAGGATCAAAAACTCCACGCATCGGATCGGTTCGCAGCGAGAGGTCCATCCAACGGCTATATCCAAGGTCGGGTCTCACTGACAAAGAAAGCCCAAGCAGACGACGTGTAAGTGTTCGAATCTGATCTTTTACATCGTTTCAAGTTTAATTAATTCGATACGTGGTTGTAATAATGGAGCGTAGTCTCCCCCCGAGATGTAATATTGTGGTATGAAACACGAATCACACACGTACACTCGAGCCTTTCTGCTCTTATATGCACACCTTTGCACACAAACGGGCCCCAACAGCCCATAGGATATAGCTCTATTTATATACATTCAGCTGGGTTTTAAGGTTCAAGTCGTGTGAGTTGTCTTTCATTTTATACACTCAAAGCACTCACTCACATTGAGCCTTTCCGCTCTTACGTATATATACGTATTTCCCTTTCAGCTGGGTTTTAAATTCAAGTTGCGTGAGTTGCCTTTCAATTTATACGCTCAAAGCACTCACTCACATTGAGCCTTCTCGCTCTTAAGATATAGCTATATATTTTCTTTCCGCATCTAAGATATAGCCATATTTTCCCTTCTGTAATTTCCCTTCTGCAATTTCTCTTTGTAAACACCCCGAAATCCCACGAATTTCTTAAACAAACCTGGTTTTGTACAAGCAGCCCCAAAGGGCCATTTTTGAGTCTGGAAACCCAGGAGCCTTCTAGACAACCCTGTACATATGTTTTAAACTCTGTATTTCAAAAATATATAATATGGCTTTTGAAAACCTTTTAAAACATGTTTTTGAAACCCCGAAGCAGCTTGCCCTAATCCAGACAGGACCAAGAGAGCTAAGAAGAGCCCGGAACCGGAGCACACGTCAAGCCCGGCACAGCAACTCTTGTATTTGATTCACACCCCTAGGATCTCGAACGTCCAAGACCCTGTTCTTATCAAAATGTCATTTGAAGTCATCTCCGGAAGGCAGAAACGGAGGCGGACGACCATGTTGGCGAAGACCCAACGCAGACGGAGTACTGATGCTGTCAGGCCCCGCACAAATCGTCCGTTTTGAACCCAGCTCGAAGGAGTCAGAGTTCAGTTTGGATTGGATCTGGACCATATATATCCAGATCCCAATCCAAACCCATGTGTGGACCTGGATTTGGATTTGGATTCAAAAATCCAATCCAATATCCATATCCATGGCCCACATCACCTTCTCATAAATGGAGGTGGGGCCCACTTGAAATTCACATGGGATCATGGGCATGAGAGAGAGTGGGGATGGAAAATATCAAGAGTGTTGTAATTAAGCTTGACTTGTGTGTCAAGTTTGGGGTTAATCATGTGGGTTAGCCTAATTGAGTGGGTTTAAGCTTGTAATTAGCTAAAACCTAACCTAGGGCTGCACCAACATGAGGTGGTTAAGGTCTATGGGCCATGCAAAGGGAGCTCCTTCACCTAAACCTAACCCAAAACGCCTAATCCTAGCCTAAACCCCTAATCCACCCCTAATCTGAACCTAATCACCTAACCCACTCCCCTAATCCCAACCTAATCACCTAACCCACTTCCCTAATCCTTCCCTAAACCTAGGTTAATTTCCCTAAACCTAGCCTAAACCTAGCCTAATCACCTAACCTAGCTCACTAAACCTCACCCTAAAACCCAACCACCTAACCTAGCCCTAAACCCCTAAACCACCCCTAGACCACAATCTACCCAAGCCACTAGTTTTCAAAATATCTGGCCCAACCCTTTTCAGCCCACCTTATCTACATACCACCCTACCTAAACCACCTAACCACTACCCCAAACCCAGCCCTAACCGACCTACCCATCCCTATTTAAACCCCCCCCTTGGGGGCGGGTTTTGCCTAGCTAGTGGCTTCACCCATTCCAGCCGGGTCCCTTCCTTCTCCAAGTCCAGCCGAGTTCCACCATTTCCCACCTGCCCCACTTGCTCCACCTGCTCTTCATCCCTCCACCATCTCCCAACCGGACGCCACCACCATCTCCCAGCCGGACGCCACCGCTTGCTCTCCATCCCAACCACCCGGCTTCTCTCTTCCATCCACCGCCTCAACCCATTCGGTAGCTACCCCCTAACTCTACCTAACTCCTTCTCTACTCCCTCTCCACTCCTAGCCACCCACCATACCACCACCTTACCTACACATCAGCCCTTTGCCGCCACCATTCTCACTTAGCCGAACCTATCACAACCTAAACCACCGGCCACTACCTAACTACCCCCACTACACCCGGCCAGCCATTTCTTTTCCCCTAGGACTCCCATTCGGCCTTCCCTTAAACTCCCTTTAGGTCCATACTCCCCAATACTCTAGACTCTCCTAGTGACCCTACACACTTACTTGGCCCAGCCCTTTAATCACCCACATCAAGGCGACACCCACTTGCAGCCGGCCACCTTCGAGGCGCCTATCCCGCGCCCCACTTGCAGCCGGCCAGCACCCTTTGTCATCCACCCTCGCGGAGCTCCCGTTTGCAGCCCAAAGCGAAGGCCAAGCCCACGCTCAAGCAAGGCCTCTACGGACCAGCTACTCGTAAGTGCCTAAACTCGGTCTTTAGTTGTATACTTGCTTGAGATTCAATTTGATACGGGGTTGTAATAACGGAGCATAGTCTCCCCCCGCTTGTAATAACGTGGCTTGGCACACCCACACACGTGCACTCCCTTAGTTGTGCACGATTTTGAACACACACGGGCCTAATCAGCCCCTAATACATAAGTGTATATATATACTTTCATTTTCGAAGGGTTTTGCTTAAGTTGGGTGCGTTGTCTTTCAATTCAAGCACTCTCACACACATTGAGCTTTCGCTCTTATTTGAAAGACCCAAGTAAGGGCCGACCTATACTATTTGGGTTTCATTTCATGTCGTGTGAGTAAGTCTTTCAATTCAAGCACTCTCACACACATTGAGCTTTCGCTCTTATTTGAAAGACCCAAGTAAGGGCCGACCTATACTATTTGGGTTTCATTTCATGTCGTGTGAGTAAGTCTTTCAATTCAAGCACTCTCACACACATTGAACCTTCGCTCTTATTCCCAAGACCTTAGTAAAGGCCTTATTGCAGTTATATTTGGGTTTCATTTATGTCGTGTGTGTAGTACTTCAATTCAAGCACTCTCACACACATTGAGCCTTCGCTCTTACTCCCAAGACCTTAGTCAAGGCCATACTGCAATTTATATTTGGGTTTAATTTCATGTCGTGTGTGTAAGTCTTTCCATTCAAGCACGCACCCACATTGAGCCTTCGCTCTTATTTGCAAGACCCAAGTAAGGGCTCATATACATATTCTATATATATATTTCCCTTCGGTTATTTCCCTTCGGTTATTTCCCTTCAGCATTGTCTTTACATTTAGGGTTTTCCCTTTGGAGTAGCGTGAGTTTGTATTGCATCTACGCCATACCACGAGGTAGGACGCATATTGCATCAAAACAAGCCCCGCTCGAATTCGTCCACGTAGTGGAGTGTTCATAACACACAAACGAGGTGGCCCGAAAAGGGATAAAAGAAAAGACTTAGGCACGTGCAAATCCACGTGATCTAAAACATGCAATCGCATTTTAAAGACCCGAAATAGACACCTCGAACCGCTTCGTAGACTTTCTCTCCAAAAACTCGATTTTTGCAAAGCGTACAGACTGACCCTTGCGCATCGGTGCAAGAAGGTCTGCGACGACAAGAGCTTACTTGCTCACAGTCGCCACGTTTAGAAGTCAGTGTTAAATATATCTTCGCTAGCTTAAGTAAGCTAGCTGGCACGCCCTGTTTGCATACATAGGCCTTAGACACACGAGAGGATCCGCTCCGAGCCCTGAAAAAGGCAAAGAGGCGGGGATTTTCGCACGTCTACAGAGATTGGCACGCCCGGTGGGACGTGAGCCTTTCAAAAATCGAGTTTTTAAGTAGAAGTCTTGCGAAAATTTTGTAAAAAGGTGTCATTTTAACTTGTTTTCTTTACTTGTACTTAGGATATTTTGAAAAGGCTTGAAAAGCATGTCAAAATCCAATCCAAGTGAAATGTCGAGCCAAGGCTCATGCGCATCAAGTTCTCACTCTAGGAGGATTTTCAAAAACAAAATAAAACTAGATGAAATCGAGGACTTGAGAAGGGAGTTTGAGGCCAAAATCGATGCTCTCAGCCAAGAGGCTGAAGTAGGCGATTCATGTTCATCGAACGGTGAACAAAGGCCTAAAAAGAAATCTGAAAAACCTCGCAAGCAAAAAGAGGCCTCAATAATAGAAGGCAACCAATACCACAAGTCCTTCACACAAAAGGACCGTAAAGCCCTACAACAGTTGCTAAAAGGGCAGAATAAAGAGAAAAGAAGCTACGCCCTGTCTGATTTCCTTCCTATGGATTACGAAACAGACAGTGACGATGAAATACCGAACTTCCATCGGTATGATGGCATGGGAGACCCTAGGTCTCACTTGCAGCTTTTCTCACGTCGAGCCCATAAGAAGAAAAAGGACTCGATGAAATGGGTGTATTGGTTCCCTTTATCCCTTAAAGGCACAGCTGCCAAATGGCTGGCTTCCTATGACTTAAGCCAGTTCGCTACATTTGAAGAGTTAGCGAACTGCTTCATGCAAAGATTTGCACACAATGTAGAAGTCACGCCGACCCTGAATACCTTAAGGGATATAAAGCAAGGCATGAACGAAGACGTGCATGCCTTCACTTAAGGGATACAAAGTGGATCCCCTTGAGGAAGATCCCACTTCTGAGCTCCCAGAATTTCATAGAATTCTCGATTTTGAAAGACCTTCCCAATCAGTAGGAGGAGATTTCATAGAGGTAAACCTAGGGGATGATTCCAATCCAAAAACCATCAAAATAGGCGCATGCTTGCATGAAACTGAAAAGTTAGCATTCATTGCATTTCTACGAACCTATTTAGATGTGTTTGCATGGACGTATGAAGACATGCCGGGCATAGATCCCAGCATTGTCGAGCATCGTCTTCCCTTAGATGTAGATATAAAACCCATAAAGTAGAAGCTTAGGAAAATACACCCGAATGTACACACGCAAGTCAAAGAGGGTTTAGAAGACCTGCTAAAAGCCGGATTTATAAAACCCATTGCGTACTCTGATTGGTTATCAAATATCGTCGTGGTCCGAAAAACCAATGGGAAAATTCGAATATGCATCGATTTCAGAAACCTGAATAAAGCCACTCCAAAGGATAATTATCCTTTACCAAACATAGATTTGATAGTCGATAGTACTGCAAATCATGAAATGTTTTCATTTATGGATGGCTATTCAGGCTATAATCAAATCAAACTAAGTCCACGAGATCAGGGTAAGACCGCCTTCACAACCCCCTGGGGCACGTACTGCTATACAGTCATGCCCTTTGGTTTGAAAAATGCCGGCGCAACATACCAACGAGCCATGAACATGATCTTCCATGATCAAATTCATGAGCTTGTAGAAGTGTATGTAGATGATCTCTTGGCGAAATCCAAAACCCGATGCACCCATATCGAATGTTTACAAAAGATTTTCGAAAGGCTTAGGCTTTACAAAGTAAAGCTAAACCCTCAAAAATGTGTGTTCGGGATAGAATCAGGGAAGCTTCTAGGCTTTATGGTGAGCCAAAGGGGAATAGAAGTCGACCCCTCTAAGTGTCGAGCCATCATAGACATGGCTCCACCCTCCAATCTCACCCAAATCCGTAGCCTCCAGGGTCGTTTACAATCCGTTCGCCGATTCATATCGAATCTGGCAACTAGATGATAACCCTTCAACAAACTGTTGAGGAAGGGTACGAAATTCTTATGGGATGACGAATGCCAAAAGTCCTTCGAGAGACTGAAGGCATACTTGGTTAATCCCCCTGTTTTGAATCCTCCAAAGCAAGGAAAACCGCTTTTATTATACATCTCCGTGCATGTAAATGCTTTAGGAGCCCTATTGGCTCAATACGAGGATGACACCCATAAGGAGTATGCCATCTACTACATTTCGAAAACTCTCTTGGCTTATGAATGAAATTATCAAGCCATGGAGAAGACGTGCTTGGCCCTAGTCTGGGCCTGCCAGAAGTTCAGACACTATTTCCTAGATCATGAGATCTGGATAGTGTCCAAGCTTGATCCAATCAAGCACTTATTCGAAAAACCCATTCTCACGGGTAGATTGGGCAAATGGCAACTCCTTCTAAAGGAGTATGATCTAAAATACCATCACCAGATCTCCATTAAGGGGCAAGCCCTAGCAGATTACGTGGCTGAATTCCCCTTAGAGGACGCATATCCCACTCTTATCGAAATGCCTGATGAAGGCATATTGCAAAACCATTTTCAAAACCACATTTTGGCAAACTCTTTCGAAAACCAAGTGTGGAGAATGCACTTTGACGGGGCACGAAACCAACGAGGAGCTGGTGCTGGGGTCATCCTAATCTCCCTTGAAAAGGGCGAGATTCCCATAGCAGTCCGTTTAGATTTCGAATGTTCCAACAACGTAGCTGAGTATGAAGCACTCATACAAGGCTTAAGAATTTCGAAAACTCTAGGGGCATCATGCATCGAGGTCTTTGGAGATTCGCTCCTTGTCATAAACCAGGTTTTAAAAATTTGGCAAGTACGTAATGAGAAACTACTTCCATATCACGAGTTGGCCACTCGATTGGTCCAGTCCTTCCAATCGTGCAAGCTCACACACGTGGGAAGAGAGGACAATGGCATCGCCGATGCCCTCTCCTCCTTGGGTTCAGCCCTGAAGGTCGATCCCATTTCAGGGACCAGATCTTTGGAAATATGACATGCGCCCCACCCATCCACACATGACTTGGATATTTGCCAAAACAACCCAGAGTCTATTGAAAAACCCTGGTTTCATGACATAAAACAATTTTTAGAAAATGGGGGATTCACCGAAGATGCCACATCCAAAGATAAGGCATTCATTCGTTAGATTTCGACCCGATACACCATTCTGGGTGGGGTCTTATACAAAAAAAGTTTTACCGGCATTCTGCTTAGGTGTATCGACCTAGAGGAGGCTAGGATAGTGATGCATGAGTTCCACGATGGAGAATGTGGAGGTCATGTTAATGCCAACATGATGGCAATGAAAATACTTAGAGGGGGCTATTTTTGGTCCACCCTGAAAAAGGATTGTCACGATCATGTTAGGAAGTGTCATCCATGTCAAGTGCATGGGCACGCCATTCATATCCCTTCATCTGCATTGCATTCTGTGGTCAGCCCCTGGCCATTTACCATGTGGGCGTTTGACATTGTAGGCCCAATATTTCCAAAGGCCTTGAATGGGCATCGATTTATTTTAGCAGCCACGGAGTATTTCTCCAAGTGGGTGGAAGCCATTTCCCTAACCAATGTAATGGGGCAACATGTGGTGGCTTTCATCTGGAGGAATATCTTGGCTCGATTTGGGGTTCCACGAGACCTTGTGTCTGATAATGGTACCCCATTCAAGAACGAGCGGATGGTTAAGTTGTGCAACACGTATGGCATAACTCACCACTTCTCCTCGCCCTACTACCCTCAAGGCAACGGCCAAGCCGAAGCCACAAACAAGACTCTCATTAGTATTTTTGAGAAAACCTTAGAGAAGGGTAGGACATGGCACGAGAAGCTGGATGAAGCCTTATGGGCTTATAGGACTTCCATCCGAACTCCCACGAATGCCACACCATTCGAATTGGTCTATGGCACAAACGCCATTCTTCCCATTCATACTCAACTGCATTCATTCCATACATCCATAGCACTCGACCTCCCCCTAGAGACGCTTCAGCATGCTAGGATGGCCGAACTAGATTTGCTAGATGAGAGGCGACTCCTTGCCATGGATCATGCTCGTGCTTACCGGCAAAGGATAGCCCGACATTATAGCAAACACATGAGACCTCGCTACTTTGAAGTGGGAGATCTGGTCTTAAAAACCATCCACCATCGTGGCCCACACCCCCTAGGCAAGTGGTGCCTCAACTGGGATGGACCCTATGTTGTACGAGCAACCACTACGAACAATTCGTATTGGTTGATCAATGTAGAAGGTAGAATTTTAGCAGATCCTATCAATATTCAATACTTAAAGAAGTATCATGTGTAGGATCTGGATTAAATTCCAGTTTTTGAAAATTTTAAGGGATAGCTGCCCTGAGACATGTGAATAAGGTGCAAAAGCAAAGTCGTGTGACTCTGAGTGAGAGAATTCGCACTTGTGAAAGAGTGGAGTCTTCAAAAATCGTGGTTACAATTCAAAATCCTCTTCTTACAAAGAAAGGCCTAGTTCAACATAGCAAGATACTTGCAAGTAGTACGTGCTATTTCTAAATAAGCTGATCTGGAATGGATTGAGTGTAGGCTTGGGATAAGTCCTCCCCTCTTCTCTTCTATTTCCAAAAGGAAAACAAAGGCCCAAAACAAAAGGGAATTTCCCATTCAAAGTCTCTTTCCAAAAGAAAGAAACCAGAATTTAAAGGAAAAATCGATTCTCTTATAAAAAAGAGGGATTAAAGAAAAAATACTCCCAAAGGGAGATCCTCGATGAAAAAAAAAAAGAAAAGAAAGAGGCTAAAAAGCTCAAAAAGAGCAATTTTCCGCCTTTTGTGCCTCAAACCACGGGACGCTTCAGAAGGGACCGTGGTATCTCTTTCCCATCCCTGGCTTATCCCAAGCTAAAGCATGGTTCATTTCGAGGAATCCTAAAGTAAAAATAGGATTTACTTAATTGAATTTCATCTTGTTTGAGAATTTGACGTTTCGAGTAAGGCGTAGGAATTTGAAATATAACTTGTTTTCTTATAAAACCTCCGCTAGATAAGCGAGTGTTAAAACTCAAACAAGGGCAAGCACGAAGAGCTCGAGATCCTTAGGATCGAGGCTCAAGACAGTTGTCCCTTTTGTAAATAGCTTTTGTAAATAAGTTTTGAAAACCGAACATCGAACAGCATAGGATTTGCTCACTTGGAGCAGTAGGCCTTGTAAGTCTCTAGAGTTCGACCACATCTGGTCCCTGGGAGGTCGCCACTTTTGGCACCACACCCATGTCATTTGCATTCCACGCATGGTACTTGCATGAACATGATCCCATTTAGGACCAGATTCCATAGTAAAAACCCTTTGGCGTGATATCTCCTCCTACCAGAGTTTGTAAATTGAGATTTTGCAAAAAATTGGGGCGATCCCATATTCTTCGTGGCTAGATCTAGGGAGACATTGAAAGGGGTGTTTGCCATCTTTGCCCTTATCCAAATATATTTGGACAAGGCCAAAGAGGGGCATCTGTAAACACCCCGAAATCCCACGAATTTCTTAAACAAATCTGGTTTTGTACAAGCAGCCCCAAAGGGCCATTTTTTAGTCTGGAAACCCAGGAGCCTTCCAGACAACCCTGTACATATGTTTTAAACTCTGTATTTCAAAAATATATAATATGGCTTTTGAAAACCTTTTAAAACATGTTTTTGAAACCCCGAAGCAGCTTGCCCTAATCCAGACAGGACCAGGAGAGCTAAGAAGAGCCCCGAACCGGAGCACACGTCAAGCCGGTCACAGCAACTCTTGTATCTGATTCACACCCCCATGATCTCGAATGTCCAAGACCCTGTTCTTATCAAAATGTCATTTGAAGTCATCTCCGGATGGCAGAAACGGAGGCAGACGACCATGTTGGCGAAGACCCAACGCAGACGGAGTACTGATGCTGTCAGGCCCCGCACAAATCGTCCGTTTCGAACTCAGCTCGAAGGAGTCAGAGTTCAGTTTGGATTGGATCTGGACCATATATATCCAGATCCAATCCAAACCCATGTGTGGACTTGGATTTGGATTTGGATTCAAAAATCCAATCCAATATCCATATCCATGGCCCACATCACCTTCTCATAAATGGAGGTGGGGCCCACTTGAAATTCACGTGGGATCATGGGCATGAGAGAGAGTGGGGATGGAAAATATCAAGAGTGTTGTAATTAAGCTTGACTTGTGTGTCAAGTTTGGGGTTAATCATGTGGGTTAGCCTAATTGAGTGGGTTTAAGCTTGTAATTAGCTAAAACCTAACCTAGGGTTGCACCAACATGAGGTGGTTAAGGTCTATGGGCCATGCAAAGGGAGCTCCTTCACCTAAACCTAACCCAAAATGCCTAATCCTAGCCTAAACCCCTAATCCACCCCTAATCTGAACCTAATCACCTAACCCACTCCCCTAATCCCGGCCTAATCCCAACCTAATCACCTAACCCACTTCCCTAATCCTTCCCTAAACCTAGGTTAATTTCACTAAACTTAGCCTAAACCTAGCCTAATCACCTAACCTAGCTCACTAAACCTCACCCTAAAACCCAACCACCTAACCTAGCCCTAAACCCCTAAACCACCCCTAGCCCACAATCTACCCAAGCCACTAGTTTTCAAAATATCTGGCCCAACCCTTTCCAGCCCACCTTATCTACATACCACCCTACCTAAACCACCTAACCACTACCCCAAACCCAGCCCTAACCGACCTACCCATCCCTATTTAAACCCCCCCCTTGGGGGCGGGTTTTGCCTAGCTAGTGGCTTCACCCATTCCAGTCGGGTCCCTTCCTTCCCCAAGTCCAGCCGAGTTCCACCATTTCCCACCTGCCCCACTTGCTCCACCTGCTCTTCATCCCTCCACCATCTCCCAGCCGGACGCCACCACCATCTCCCAGCCGGACGCCACCGCTTGCTCTCCATCCCAACCACCCGACTTCTCTCTTCCATCCACCGCCTCTCCCCATTCGGTAGCTACCCCCTAACTCTACCTAACTCCTTCTCTACTCCCTCTCCACTCCTAGCCACTCACCATACCACCACCTTACCTACACATCAGCCCTTTGCCGCCACCATTCTCACTTAGCCGAACCTATCACAACCTAAACCACCGGCCACTACCTAACTACCCCCACTACACCCGACCAACCATTTCTTTTCCCCTAGGACTCCCATTCGGCCTTCCCTTAATCTCCCTTTAGGTCCATACTCCCCAATACTCTAGACTCTCCTAGTGACCCTACACACTTACTTGGCCCAGCCCTTTAATCGCCCACATCAAGGCGACACCCACTTGCAGCCGGCCACCTTCGAGGTGCCTATCCCGCGCCCCACTTGCAGCCGGCCAGCACCCTTTGTCATCCACCCTCGCGGAGCTCCCGTTTGCAGCCCAAAGGGAAGGCCAAGCCCACGCTCAAGCAAGGCCTCTACGGACCAGCTACTCGTAAGTGCCTAAACTTGGTCTTTAGTTGTATACTTGCTTGAGATTCAATTTGATACGGGGTTGTAATAACGGAGCATAGTCTCCCCCCGCTTGTAATAACGTGGCTTGGCACACCCACACACATGCACTCCCTTAGTTGTGCACGATTTTGAACACACACGGGCCTAATCAGCCCCTAATACATAAGTGTATATATATACTTTCATTTTCGAAGGGTTTTGCTTAAGTTGGGTGCGTTGTCTTTCAATTCAAGCACTCTCACACACTTTGAGCTTTCGCTCTTATTTGAAAGACCCAAGTAAGGGCCGACCTATACTATTTGGGTTTCATTTCATGTCGTGTGAGTAAGTCTTTCAATTCAAGCACTCTCACACACATTGAGCTTTCGCTCTTATTTGAAAGACCCAAGTAAGGGCCGACCTATACTATTTGGGTTTCATTTCATGTCGTGTGAGTAAGTCTTTCAATTCAAGCACTCTCACACACATTGAGCCTTCGCTCTTATTCCCAAGACCTTAGTAAAGGCCTTATTGCAGTTATATTTGGGTTTCATTTATGTCGTGTGTGTAATACTTCAATTCAAGCACTCTCACACACATTGAGACTTCGCTCTTACTCCCAAGACCTTAGTCAAGGCCATACTGCAATTTATATTTGGGTTTAATTTCATGTCGTGTGTGTAAGTCTTTCCATTCAAGCACGCACCCACATTGAGCCTTCGCTCTTATTTGCAAGACCCGAGTAAGGGCTCATATACATATTCTATATATATATTTCCCTTCGGTTATTTCCCTTCAGCATTGTCTTTACATTTCGGGTTTTCCCTTTGGAGTAGCGTGAGTTTACATTGCATCTATGCCATACCACGAGGTAGGACGCATATTGCATCAAAGCAAGCCCCGCTCGAATTCGCCCACGTAGTGGAGTGTTCATAACACACAAACTAGGTGGCCCGAAAAGGGATAAAAGAAAAGACTTAGGCACGTGCAAATCCACGTGATCTAAAACATGCAATCGCATTTTAAAGACCCGAAATAGACACCTCAAACCGCTTCGTAGACTTTCTCTCCAAAAACTCGATTTTTGCAAAGCGTACAGACTGACCCTTGCGCATTGGTGCAAGAAGGTCTGCGACGACAAGAGCTTACTTGCTCACAGTCGCCACGTTTAGAAGTCAGTGTTAAATATATCTTCGCTAGCTTAAGTAAGCTAGCTGGCACGCCCTGTTTGCATATATAGGCCTTAGACACACGAGAGGATCTGCTCCGAGCCCTGAAAAAGGCAAAGAGGCGGGGATTTTCGTGCGTCTACAGAGATTGGCACGCCCGGTGGGACGTGAGCCTTTCAAAAATCGAGTTTTTAAGTAGAAGTCTTGCGAAAATTTTGTGAAAAGGTGTCATTTTAACTTGTTTTCTTTACTTGTACTTAGGATATTTTGAAAAGGCTTGAAAAGCATGTCAAAATCCAATCCAAGTGAAATGTCGAGCCAAGGCTCATGCGCATCAAGTTCTCACTCTAGGAGGATTTTCAAAAACAAAATAAAACTAGATGAAATCGAGGACTTGAGAAGGGAGTTTGAGGCCAAAATCGATGCTCTCAGCCAAGAGGCTGAAGTAGGCGATTCATGTTCATCGAACGGTGAACAAAGGCCTAAAAAGAAATCTGAGAAACCTCGCAAGCAAAAAGAGGCCTCCGTAATGGAAGGCAACCAATACCATGAGTCTTTCACACAAAAGGACCGTAAAGCCCTACAGTAGTTGCTAAAAGGGCAGAATAAAGAGAAAAGAAGCTACGCCCTGTCTGATTTCCTTCCTATGGATTACGAAACAGACAGTGACGATGAAATACCGAACTTCCATCGGTATGATGGCATGGGAGACCCTAGGTCTCACTTGCAGCTTTTCTCACATCGAGCTCATAAGAAGAAAAAGGACTCGATGAAATGGGTGTATTGGTTCCCTTTATCCCTTAAAGGCACAACTGCCAAATGGCTGGCTTCCTACGACTTAAGCCAGTTCGCTACTTTTGAAGAGTTAGCGAACTGCTTCATGCAAAGATTTGCACACAACGTAGAAGTCACGCCGACCCACTTCCTTAATCCTTCCCTAATCCTAACCTAATCACCTAACCCACTTCCCTAATCCTTCCCTAAACCTAGCCTAATCCCCCTAACCTCACCCTAATCCTAGCCTAAACACCTAACCCACTCCACTAAACCTCACCCTAAGCCCAACCCACCTAGCTAAGCCCTAAACCACTAAACCAGCCCACCTAAATCCCTAGCACACCATATCCCCAAACCACCCAAGACAAATATCTGGCCCACCTAAATGCCTAACCCACCATATCCCCAAACCACCACCACCATACCCCCAAACCACCATCCCCAATACCAGCCCAAACCGACTCCACTAAAGCCTATAAAAACCCCCCTTTTGGGGCGGGTTTTGCATGAGTTTTTGGGGCAGCTCAGCCCTTTCTCTCCTCTCTCACCTGCCCTCTCTCTCTCACCCTCTTGGAACCCGCCACCTCCAACCTCCAGCAACACCACTCCACTCCACTCCACTTCGGCAGCATCACTCTCCACTTTCCCCACTTCAGTCGACGCCATCTTCCACCCTTCGGCCAGCACCACTCCATCACCCGCCACCTCCACCCTTCGGCCAGCCTTTATCCCGGTTAGTACCCCATCTCAACACCGCCTCTTCTCCGCTCCCCTCCATTCTTAGCCACACACCCGCCACCTTTCCTTAGCCTAGCTAACCTCTCATCTACCCAGCTGCACCACCTGCCACCTTCCATCAACCGGCCATACCACCTGCCCCTCTTCCCTTAGACAGCCCCTAGCTAACACCCTAACCTTACCTCTCCCTAAGACCTACCCCAAGCCTTAGTGGCAGCCCCTAACTAACACCCTTACCTTCCCTAAGCACCCCAAGCCCAGCCAAGGAAGCACCCCATCCACTCGGCTAGCGCCAAGGTGCCACCCGCCTGCACCTTCATCCTTCGGCCAGCACCTTCCCTTGCCACGCCCATCCAAGGAGCTCCCACTTGCAGCCCAAGGCGACTCACTAGGCTAAGCGCAAGCAAGTCACACCCGGACCAACTATACGTAAGTGCCTAACTCGGTCCTTGTTATACACTTGCTTATGCTCAATTAAATTTGATACGGGGTTGTAATAATGGAGCGTTGTCTCCCCCCGCTTGTAATAATATGGTTTGGCACACCCACACACACGTGCACTTGAGCCTATCCCGCTCTTAGTTGCACACGATTTTGACACACATATGAGCCTAATCAGCCCTTAAGATATAGCTATACCTATATAATTTAAGTTGCGTGGGTTTTATTTAAGTTGTGTGTGTTGTCTTTCAATTTTCACACTCACACACATTGAGCTTTCGCTCTTATTTTCAAGACCCTAGTAAGGGCCTATTGCAATTTCATTTTGGGGTGATTTACTTTAAGTTGTGTGCGTAGTATTTCAATTCTACACTCACACACATTGAGCTTTCGCTCTTACTCCCAAGACCTTAGTCAAGGCCTATTGCAATTATATTTGGGTTTAAATTCATGTCGTGTGCATAGTATTTCAATTCTACACTCACACACATTGAGCTTTCGCTCTTACTCCCAAGACCTTAGTCAAGGCCTATTGCAATTATATTTGGGTTTAAATTCATGTCGTGTGCGTAGTATTTCAATTCTATACACATACATTGAGCTTTCGCTCTTACTCCCAAGACCTTAGTCAAGGCATATTGCAATTATATTTGGGTTTCATTACAAGTCATGTGAGTTGTCTTTCAATATACACACAACACCCACGCACACGTTGGCAACCTTCGGGCCCATATATATTATAAGTATTTCCCTTCGTCTATGTCTTTAAGATTTGGGTTTTAAGGTTCAACAATGTGCGTAGTCTTTACATATATACACGACACACACGTGCACAATTGAGCCTTTCCGCTCTTAAGATATAGCCATATTTCCCTTTTGCAAATTTACATTAAGTCATTTCCCTTCCGCATTGTATTTCAATTCGGGTTTTCCCTTTGGAGTTGCGTGAGTTTGCATTGCATATACGCCATACCACGAGTTAGGATGCATATTGCATCAAAGCAAACCCCACACTCCCGCTCAAAATCGCCCAACTTAGGTCACTTGTGCACAAATACACCTAGTTGGCCCGAAAAGGGATAAAAAGAAAGACATAGGCACGTGCAAATCCACGTGAAAATAAAACTTGAAAATCATACAAATCAGCCCAATCGAACACCTCAAACATTTTCCTAGGTTATCATGTTTAAAACTTGATTTTTCTAAAGCGTACAGACTGACCTTTGCGCATCGGTGCAAGAAAGTTTGTGACGGAAAGAGCTTGCTTTCTCACAGTCGCCCCGATAGAAGTCAGATTTCAAAACATTTCTTCACTAGCTTAAGCAAGCTAGTTGGTACACCCTTTTGCTTAAATACGACTTAGACACACGAAAAGATTTGCTTCAGGCCTAAGAACCAGAGGCGGGGATTTTTTCAGTGTCTACAGATTTGGCACGCCCGGTGGGACGTGAGTCTTTTGAAAAATCGAGTCATATTAGAAACCTTGCAAAAAATTTTCCAAATGTGTCATTTTAACTCTTTTTGTACTTCATACATAGGATTTTGAAATCTTAAAAGCATGTTGAAATCAAATCCAAGTAAAGTGTCGAGCCAGGGCTCATGCGCATCAAGTTCTCACTCTAGGAGGCTTTTGAAAAATAAAAACAAACTAGAAGAGATAGAAGATTTGAGAAGGGAATTCGAGGCCAAAATCCATGCTCTTAGCCAAGAGGCTGAGGCAGGCGATTCATGTTCATCGAATGGTGAACAAAAGGCCAAGAAAAGACCTGAAAAACCTCACAAACAAAGAGGCCTCCGTAATGGAAGGCAACCAGTACCACGAGTCCTTCACATAAAAGGACCGTAAAGCCCTACAGCAGCTGCTAAAAGGCCAAAATAAAGAGAAAAGGAGTTACGCCCTGTCTGATTTCCTACCTATGGATTATGAAACAGACAGTGACGATGAAATACCGAACTTCCATCGGTATGATGGCATGGGAGACCCTAGGTCTCACCTGCAACTTTTCTCACATTGAGCCCATAAGAAGAAAAAGGACTCGATGAAATGGGTGTATTGGTTCCCTCTGTCCCTTAAAGGCATAGCTGCCAAATGGTTGGCTTCCTACGATCTAAGCCAGTTCGCTACTTTTGAAGAGTTAGCGAACTGCTTTATGCAAAGATTTGCACATAACGTAGAAGTCACGCCGACTTTAAACACTTTAAGGGATGCAAAGCAAGGCATGAACGAAGACGTGCATGCCTTCATTATTCGATGGAGGTCCCTTTTAGGGCAAGTGTGAGAGCCAATATCCAAAGAATGCGCAATCATGCTTATCCTGGATAATTTTAAAAATGAGTTAAAAGCCCTTCTCTCTCTTCACGAAATCTCAACTTTCCATAAGTTGATTAAAAAAGCATCCCTTTTCGAAACCAATTTGAAGAAAGGGATATACGATCACTTATGGAAAGGAAGTGTCATTTCAAAAGCCTGCTTGGAGAAGTCCATCACTTATGCGCTACCCACGATGGACAAAGGAAAGGGGCAAAACCCCACAAAATTGCCAATGTCCGGGTGGATCTAAGCCCGACGAACACTTCGAAAAATTTTGAAAAAATAGAAAACAAAAGGGAGAAAAACTTCTAAAAACCCTTTGAAAAACGGGAGTACACTCCACTAGGGCAACCTGTGTTGGAGGTCCTAGACCTCCTACTTGCCCAAGGCATGATTGAACTCCCCGAAATTCTGGAGAGAGTCACTTCCAAAGGGGGATTTTTAAACCGCTTTTGCAAGTATCATCGGCTCAAAGGCCATGATACAAAGTGATGTTTCTCCCTTTTAAATAAAATTAAGAACTTGATAGCGGAGGGCTGGCTTCAGGTCACTAAAGAACCCGAGCCAGCCCAAGCTATCTTTAAAGAACCCTTTCCCAAGCACGCCTGTAGTAGTGGGAAGGGAAAAGAGGTATGTACCCTCACCTTTTCAAAAGATCTAGTGCATTCATCTGAGTTTGGTCGATCCACTTGTGCGTCTACTCTTGTACTTTACAAGAAACCCGCCCAAGTAATCATCTGGGGACCACCAAGAGCTAAATCCCTAGCTAAACCAGTTTTAAAAATTCAAGGTGCTCCAAAACTCACGGTTAGAGCCATATTAGGTGCGAACCCTAGGTTGGTCGTGGGGGAAGTAACAAGATCCGGAAGGATCTATCAACCCCCGCACCTACAAAGTGCTAAAAAGGTGGTCAGTATGCTTGGCCCCTCAAAAGCAGACAATGGGAAAATCATTTTAAACCCTTATGATTTCGAAAACCATCTTTCAAAGATTCCTATCCACATGTCCATCCTAGACATAATACAAACTTTGCTTAGGCATAGACTCGTGCTAGAGAAAATTCTAGAAAGAGCTAAGGTTAGTTCGAATATAACCCCTGAATCCCAGTCTGACCAAGTGGCGTCAATAGGAGCAAAATCGCTCATTACTTTTTCGAACGATGATGTAGATAGACCCTACGAAGCCCATAACCAGGCCCTGCATATCGAGGTGGTTCTAAATAACCACTCTCTGGACAGGTGCCTTGTCGATGGGGGAGGAAGGCTCAACATCCTTCCACTTCATGTGGCATATCAAATCGAAGTCACCTTGACTTCTATAAACCCAAGACCCATCGTTATCACTAGATATGATGGGAATCCGTCTAGACCCTTAGGATCAATCGAACTCCCTATGGAAACGGGAGGGATCACACACATGGGGGTGTTCCATGTCCTGGACATCCACCCCCATTATAACCTGTTGTTGGGAAGGCCCTGGATACACAACTTGTGCGCTGTGCCATCCACCTCCCACAGGTGTGTTAAAATCCCTTTCAGGGACCAAGTCATGGTGATCCTAGGTGAGAGTCACCCTCAACTTCAGGGGATCATAAACTCCCCTTGTTTGTCGAGTTCCCAGGCCCATGAGGCAAACCTGGGGCAGACCATGGTCGAGCCACCAAGGCTCGTGTTAAAGAACCCTAAGAAGGTCGTATATGTGAAGGGGCCACTCAAGCCTGGCCCCCTCAAAGTTCTGACCCTTCTAGGAAGACCCAAACATCCCTTATTTCCAAAACCCCTGGACAAGAAGCCATACGTGCATGATATGGATGACAGCAAGTTCTAGGACCACGACCTATATTCAAACTTTGCTAAAAACAAAAAGTCATGGACCATGCTGTTAAACATGGGCTACATGCCATATACTAGTCTAGGGGCGCAGAATCAGGGTCTCCTAGAACCCATTCTTCCTAGGGCCAACCCAAGCCGATATGGGATCGGTTATACTCCCAAAATACCACCAGAGCCACCCCCTGTGACCACCTAGGTCAAGGGTGCCCTGAAGCCTACCCTAGAAGAAACCTACGTTTGGACCTCTTATTCCGAGTCTAACCCATAGTGCTTTCCCTTTATAGGTATGATGGAAGATCCCTTTTATAAAAATACAAAAACATTTGAAAAACTGAAAATCAAAAAAATGAAAAAATTGCAAAAACCAAAAAATTGGAAAATCAAAAACTCAAAAATAGAGTAGTTTGTATAGTTCCTAAAGTTCTTGTCTTGCAAAAACACAAAAAAATCGAAAATCTACAAAATACCAAAAAGATTTTATACATAGCTGCTCTTGGTAGGACTTTGGAAAAGGAAAAGGATTTCGAAAGGAACGTCGTCTGCATAGCCAGACCAAAAATTTCGAAATCAATTGAAATTTCAAGTGTAAAACCAGGTCTTTTGAAAATCCACGCATCAAATTCCCTCGGGTCTATAACCCACGAGAATGATCGAAACCCAGAAGTGGATCCCCTTGAGGAAGATCCCACTTCTGAGCTCCCAGAATTTCATAAAATTCTCGATTTTGAAAGACCTTCCAATTCAGTAGGAGGAGATTTCATAGAGGTGAACCTAGGGAGTGATTCCAATCCCAAACTCATCAAGATAGGCGCATGTTTGCATGAGCATGAAAGATCAACATTCATTGCATTTCTACGAACCTACTTAGATGTGTTTGCATGGACGTATGAAGACATGCCGGGCATAGACCCCAGCATCGTCGAACATCGTCTTCCCTTAGATGCGGATGTAAAACCCATAAAGCAGAAGCTTAGGAAAATACATCCGAATGTACATGCACAAGTCAAAGAGGGTTTAGAAGATCTGCTAAAAGCCGGATTTATAAAACCCATTGCGTATTCTGATTAGTTATCAAACATCGTTGTGGTTCAAAAAACCAATGGGAAAATCAAGGCACCTCTTCCGCACACCAAAGACATCCAGCCAGCACCTCTCCTTGCCGTTCAACTTCGCGGAGCTCCCTTTTGCAGCCCAAGGCGAAGGCCAAGCCCACGCCCAAGCAAGGCATCTTCGGACCAGCTATTAGTAAGTGCCTAACTCGGTCCTTAGTTGTATACTTGCTTAAAATTCAATTCGATATCGGGTTGTAATAACGGAGCATAGTCTCCCCCCGCTTGTAATAACGTGGTTTGGCACAACCACACACGTGCACTCTCTTAGTTGTGCATGATTTTGAACACACACGGGCCTAATCAGCCCCTAATACATAAATATATATATATATATATATATATATATATATATATATATATATATATATATATATACTTTAATTTTCGTAGGGTTTTGCTTAAGTTGGGTGTGTTGTCTTTCAATTCAAGCACTCACACACATTGAGCTTTCGCTCTTATTTGAAAGACCAAAGTAAGGGCCGAGCTATACTATTTGGGTTTTCATTTCATGTCGTGTGTGTGTCTTTCAATTCAAGCACTCACACACATTGAGCCTTCGCTCTTATTTGAAGGACCCAAGTAAGGGCCGAGCTATACTATTTGGGCTTTCATTTCATGTCGTGTGTGTAAGTCTTTCAATTCAAGCACTCACACACATTGAGCCTTCGCTCTTATTTGAAGGACCCAAGTAAGGGCCGTGTTATACTATTTGGGTTTAATTTCATGTTGTGTGCGTAGTACTTCAATTCAAGCACTCACACACATTGAGCTTTCGCTCTTATTCCCAAGACCTTAATCAAGGCCATATTGCAAGTTATATTTGGGTTTTCATTTCATGTCGTGTGTGTAAGTCTTTCAATTCAAGCACGCACCCACATTGAGCCTTCGCTCTTATTTGCAAGACCCAAGTAAGGGCCCATATACATACCATATATACATATCTCCCTTCGGCATTTACATTACAAGTCATTTCCCTTCGGCATTGTCTTTACATTCGGGTTTTCTCTTTGGAGTAGCGTGAGTTTGCATTGCATCAAAGCAAGCCCCGCTCGAATTCGCCCATGTAGTGGAGTGTTCATAACACACAAACTAGGTGACCCATAAAGGAATTTGAAATATAGCTTGTTTTCTTATAAAACCTCCGCTAGATAAGCAAGTGTTAAGACTCAAACAACGGCAAGCACGAAGAGCTCGAGATCCTTAGGATCGAGACTCATGACAGTTGTCCCTTTTGTAAATAGTTTTGTAAATAGATTTTGAAAAATCGAACATCGAACAGCATAGGATTTGCTCACTTGGAGCAGCAGGCCTTGTAAGTCTCTAGAGTTCGACCACATCTGGTCTCTGGGAGGTCGCCACTCTTGGCACCACACCCATGTCATCTGCATTCCATGTATGGCACTTGCATAAACATGATCCCATTTAGGACCAGATTCCATAACCCAACCCTTTGGTGTGATATCTCCTCCTTCCAGAGTTTTTAAATTGAGATTTTGTTAAAAGATTGGGGCGATCCCATATTCTTCATGGTTAGATCTAGGGAGACATTGAAAGGGGTGTTCGTCATCTTTGCCCTTATCCAAATCGATTTGGACAAGGCCAAAGAGGGGCATCTGTAAACACCCCGAAATCCCACGAATTTCTCAAATTCATCTGGTTTTGTAAAAGCAGCCCCAAAGGGATATTTTGAGTCTGAAAACCTAGGAGCCCTCCAGACAAACCCTGTATATATGTTTTAAACTTTATATTTCAAAAATACATGATATGGCTTTTGAAAACCTTTTAAAACACATTTTTGAAACCTCGAAGCAGCTTGGCCTAAATCCAAACAGGACGAGGAAAGCTAAGAAGAGCCCGTAACCGGAGCACATGTCGAGCCCGGCACAACAACTCTCATATCAAATCCACCCCCAAGATCTCGAATGTCCAAGACCCTGTTATCATCAAAACATCATTTGAAGTCATCTCCGGAAGGCGAAAACAGAGGCGGATGATCATGTTGGCGAAGACCCAACGCAGATGGAGTACTGATGCTGTCAGACCCCACACAAACCATTCGTTTCAAACACAGCTCGAAGGAGTCAGAGTTCAGTTTGGATCGGATCTGGACCATATATATCCAGATCCCAATCCAAATCCATGTATGGACTTAGATTTGGATTTGGATCCAAAGATCCAATCCAATATCCATATCCATGGCCCACATCACCTTCTCATAAATGGAGGTGGGGCCCACTTAATTTTTCACGTGGGATTATGGGCATGAGAGAGAGTGGGGGAGGATAAGATCAAGTGTGTGTTGTAATTAAGCTTGACTTGTGTGTCAAGTTTGGGGTTAATCATGTGGGTTAGCCTAATTAAGTGGGTTTAGCTTGTAATTAGCCAAAACCTAACCTAGGGCTCCACCAACATGATATGATTAGGGTCTATGGGCCATGCAAAGGGAGCTCCTTCACCTAAACCTAACCAAAAACACCTAATCCTAGCCTTCTACCCTAATCCTGTCCTAAACTGAGCCTAATCACCTAACCCACTTCCCTAATCCCAGCCTAATCACAAACTAATCACCTAACCCACTTCCCTAATCCTTCCCTAAACCTAGGTTAATTCCCCTAAACCTAGCCTAATCCTAGCCTAATCACCTAACCTACCTCACTAAACCTCACCCTAAAACCAACCCACCTAGCTAAACCCTAAACCTTTAAACCACCCCTAGCACACAACCTACCCAAACCCCTTGTATTTAAAATATCTGGCCCTACCTTTTCCAGCCCACTTTACCACCATACCACCACCCCTAGACCACCTAACCACTACCCTAATACCAGCCCCAACCGCCTCTTGCAGCCCTATAACCCCCCCCCCTAAGGGGCGGGTTTTCCCCCATCTTCCATCATCTTGGGTCCTCCACTCTCCAGCCCAGCCGACTCCAACCTTGCTCCACTTGCCGCACAGCCAGCCACCACCTGCGCCACTACCTCCCAGTCGAGCACCACCACCGCCACCACTCCAGCCAAGGTCCACATTGCCACCATCCCGTCCGGCCGAACCCCATCCTGCTTATCCCAACCACCCGGCTGCTCCCCTTCCATCCGCCACTGCCTCTTCACTCGGTTAGTACTCCACACTCCACCTTACTCCTTCTCCACTCCCTCTCCACTCTCAGCCACCCACCATACTGCCACCTTACCCTAATACCAGCCATTTGCCGCCACCACTCCCACTCGGCCATGCCATAACTATCCTAACTACCCGCCACTACCTAGACACCCTAGCTGTATCTGGCCTCCCCATCCAACCCCTAAGACTTGCCCACTCTACCTCATCACATCCACCACTACCTTACCTCATCCCCTAGCTAACTCCTTTCCCTTCCACCACTCCTAGCCACCCTAGCAGCCCACCACCATGGTGTTCCCCTAGTCGGCCACTCCAACCGACTGTCACCTCCATTCGGCCAGCCACCCGCCAACCTTAGGTGCTCCATTAGACCTTCTCTTAGGCTCCCCCTTAGTGCCATACTCCCTAACACTACACCCTCCCTAGTGACCTTACTTAGGCCCTTTAGCCCAACACACCAAAACCAGCCCGTCCTAAGCAGCCGGCCATCTTCAAGACGCCTCTTCCGCGCACCAAAGACATCCGGCCAGCACCTCCCCTTGCCGTTCAACTTCGCGGAGCTCCCTTTTGCAGCCCAAGGCGAAGGCCAAGCCCACGCTCAAGCAAGGCATCTTCGGACCAGCTATTAGTAAGTGCCTAACTCGGTCCTTAGTTGTATACTTGCTTAAAATTCAATTCGATACGGGGTTGTAATAACGGAGCATAGTCTCCCCCCGCTTATAATAACGTGGTTTGGCACACCCACACACGTGCACTCTCTTAGTTGTGCATGATTTTGAACACACACGGGCCTAATCAGCCCCTAATACATAAATATATATATATATCTATATATATATATATATATACTTTAATTTTCGTAGGGTTTTGCTTAAGTTGGGTGTGTTGTCTTTCAATTCAAGCACTCACACACATTGAGCCATCGCTCTTATTTGAAAGACCCAAGTGAGGGCCGAGCTATACTATTTGGGTTTTCATTTCATGTCGTGTGTGTAAGTCTTTCAATTCAAGCATGCAACCACATTGAGCCTTCGCTCTTATTTGCAAGACCCAAGTAAGGGCACGTATATACCCTATATACATATCTCCCTTCGGCATTTACATTACAAGTCATTTCCCTTCGGTTATTTCCCTTTGGCATTGTCTTTACATTCGGGTTTTCCCTTTGGAGTAGCGTGAGCTTGCATTGCATCTACGCCATACCACGAGGTAGGACGCATATTGCATCAAAGCAAGCCCCGCTCGAATTCGCCCATGTAGTGGAGTGTTCATAACACACAAACTAGGTGGCCCATAAAGGGATAAAAAGAAAGACTTAGGCACGTGCAAATCCACGTGATCTAAAATCTGCAATCGTATCTAAAAGACCCGAATTAAAAAACTCAAACCGCTTCGTAGGCTTTCTATACCCTAAAACTCGATTTTTGAAAGCATACAGACTGACCCTTGCGCATCGGTGTAAGAAGGTCTGCGACGACAAGAGCTCACTTGCTCACAGTCGCCACGATTAGAAGTCAGTTTAAAACATATCTTTGCTAGCTTAGGTAAGCTAGCTGGCACGCCCTGTTTATATAAATAGGCCTTAGACACATGAGACGATCCGCTCCAAGCCCTAAAAAGGCGAGAGGCGAGGATTTTCGTGCGTCTACAAGTTTGCATTGCATCTACGCCATACCACGAGGTAGGACAGACCCTTGTGCATCGGTGCAAGAAGGTCTGCGACGAAAAGAGCTCACTTGCTCATAGTCACCACGATTAGAAGTCAGTTTAAAACATATCTTCGCTAGCTTAGGTAAGCTAGTTGGCACGCCCTATTTATCTAAATAGGCCTTAGACACGCGAGAGGATCAGCTTCAAGCCCTAAAAAGGCGAGATGCGAGGATTTTCGCGCGTCTACAGAAATTGGCACGCCCGGTGAGACGTGAGCCTTTCAAAAATCGAGTTTTAAGTTAGAAGCTTGCGAAACATTTTGTTAAAAAGGTGTCGTTTTTAACCTGTTTTCTTTGCTTGTACTTAGGAACTTTTTGAAAAAGCTTGAAAAGCATGTCAAAATCCAATCCAAGTGAAGTGTCGAGGCAAGGCTCATGCACATCAAGTTCTCACTCTAGGAGGATTTTCAAAAACAAAATAAAACTAGATGAGATCGAGGACCTGAGAAGGGAGTTTGAGGCCAAGATCGATGCTCTCAGCCAAGAGGATGAAGTAGGCAATTCGTGTTCATCAAACGGTGAACAAAGGCCTAAGAAAAAATCTGAAAAACCTCACAAACACAAAGAGGCCTCCGTAATGGAAGGCAACCAATACCACGAGTCCTTCACACAAAAGGACCGTAAAGCCCTACAACAGTTGCTGAAAGGGCAGAATAAAGAGAAAAGAAGCTACGCCCTGTCTGATTTCCTTCCTATGGATTACGAAACAGATAGTGACGATGAAATACTGAACTTCCATCGGTATGACGGCATGGGAGACCCTAGGTCTCACTTGCAGCTTTTCTCGCGTCGAGCCCATAAGAAGAAAAAGGACTCGATGAAATGGGTGTATTGGTTCCCTTTATCCCTTAAAGGCACAACTGCCAAATGGCTGGCTTCCTACGACTTAAGCCAGTTCGCTACTTTTGAAGAGTTAGCGAACTGCTTCATGCAAAGATTTGCACACAACGTAGAAGTCACACCAACTCTGAATACCTTAAGAGATACAAAGCAAGGCATGAACGAAGACGTACATGCCTTCATTATAAGATGGAGGTCACTTTTGGGCCAAGTGCGAGAGCCCATATCCGAAGGATGCGCAGTCATGCTCATCCTGGATAACTTTAAAAGCGAGTTAAAAACCCTACTCTCGCTCCATGAGATCTCAACTTTCCATAAGTTGATCAAAAAGGCATCCCTTTTCGAAACCAACTTGCGAAAAGAGACATACGATCACTTGTGGAAAGGAAGAGCCGTTTCTAAAACCCGCTTGGAAAAGCCCATCACATACGGGCTGCCCACGATGGACAAAGGGGCAAAACCCCATAAAATCGCCATTGTCCGAGTGGATCCAGGCGTGGCAGGCCCTTCTAAAAATTTTGAAAAATTAGAAAACAAAAGGGAGCGAACCTTTCAAAAACCGGTTGAAAAACGGGAATACACACCGCTGGGGCAACCTGTGTCGGAGGTCCTAGACCTCCTACTTGCCCAGGGCATGATAGAACTCCCCAAAATCCCCGAAGGAGTCACCTCCAAGGGGGGGTATTTTAACCGATTTTGTAAGTATCATCGGCTCAAAGGCCATGATACCAAACGTTGTTTCTCCCTTTTAAATAAAATTGAGAACTTAATAGTAGAAGGCCGGCTCCAGGTCACTACGGAACCTGAGTCACCTCAAGCTATCTTCAAAGAACCCTTTCCCAAACACGCCAGTGGCAGTGGGAAAGGAAAGGAGGTATGTACCCTCACCATTTCTAAGGAACTAGCGCAAAAGCCAGAGTTTGGTCGACCCACTTGTGCGCCAACTCTTGTACTATACAAGAAGCCTGCCAGAGTCGTCATTCGGGGACCACCAAAAATGGAATCCTCGGCAAAACCAGTTTTGAAAATCCAAGGTTCTCCTCAACTCATCCTTAGAGCCAAATTTAGCGCGAACCCTAGGCTGGTCATGGGGGAAGTCACTAGATCCGGGAGGATCTAACAACCCCCACACCTTCAAGGTGCTCAAAAGGTGGTCAGTGTGCCTGGCCCCTCAAAAGCATGTATCCCTGGTGTTCTGCCAAAAGCTGATAAGGACAAAGTCATCCTAAATCCTTATGACTTCGAAAACCACCTTTCAAAGATTCCTATTCACATGTCTATCTTAGAGCTTATACAAACCTCGCCTAGGCATAGACTTGTACTAGAGAAAATTCTAGAAAGGGCCAAGGTTGATTCGAACATAAGTTCGGAATCCTTATCTGCCCAAGTGGCTTTATTAGGAGCAAAATCGCCCATCACTTTCTCGGAAGACGATGTAGATAGACCCTACGAATTCCACCACTAGGCCCTGCATATCGAGGTGGTTCTGAATAACCACTCTCTGGACAGGTGCCTAGTCGATGGTGGAGGAGGGCTCAACATCCTTCCACTTCATGTGGCGTATAAAATCGGAGTCACCTTGACTTTAGTGAACCCAAGCCCCATCGTATCACTGGATACGATGGAAATGCATCTAGACCTTTAGGATCCATCGAACTTCCAATGGAAACGGGAGGGATCGAACACTGGGGGTGTTCCATGTCTTGGACATCCACCCCCATTATAATCTATTGCTGGGAAGACCCTGGATACACAGTTTGTGCGCTGTGCCATCCACCTTCCACAGTTGTGTCAAGATCCCTTTTAGGGACCAGGTCGTAGTGATCCTAGGTGAGAGTCACCCACAGCTTCAGGGGATCATAAACTCCCCTTGTTTATCCAGCTCCCAGGCCCATGAGGCTAACCTGGGGCAAATTGTGATTGAGCCACCCCGGCTCGTGTTGAACAACCCTAGGAAGGTTGTATGTGTGAAGGGGCTGCCCAAAGTAGGCCCCCTCCCGATCTTAACCCTTCTAGGATGATCCAAGCGTTCCCTATTTCCAAAGCCCCTAGACAAAAAACCATATGAGCACAATATGGACGACAGCATGTTCCAGGACCACGACTTATACCAAACCTTTTCAAAAAACAAAAAGTCATGGAACATGTTGTTGAACATGGGCTACACGCCCTACAAGAGTCTAGGGGGGCAGAACTAGGGTCTCCTAGAGCCCATCCTTCCTAGGGCCAATCCAAGCCGATATGGGATCGGCTATACTCCCCGAATACCGCCGGAGCCACCCCCTGTGACCACCTGGGTTAAGGGTGCCCTAGAACCTGCCTTAGAAGAGACCTACGATTTAGATCTCCTATTCCGAGTCTAACCCATAGTATTTTCCCTTTGTAGGTATGACGGAAGATCCCTTTTATAAAAATACAAAAACATTTAAAAAGTTTAAAATCGAAAAACAAGAAAAACCAAAAATAATGGAAAAACAAAAACTCAAAAAAAGAGTGCTTTGTATAGTTCCCAAGGTTCTTGTTTTACAAAAACCGAAAAAAATCAAAAATTTGGAAAATACCAAAAAGATTTTGTACATAGCTGCTCCTGGTAGGACTTTGGCAAAAGAAAAGGATTTCGAAGGAAACGTCGTCTGCATAGCCAGACCAAAAATTTCGAAATCACTTAAAAATCCAAGTACAAAACCAGGTCTTTTTGAAAACCACGCATCAAATTCCCTCGGGTCTGTAGCCTACGAGAATGATCAAAGCCCATAAGTGGATCCCCTCGAGGAAGATCCCACTTCTGAGCTCCCAGAATTTCATAAAATTCTCGATTTTGAAAGACCTTCCAGAGGATTTCATAAAATTCTCGATTTCATAAAATTCTGTAGGAGGAGATTTCATAGAGGTAAACCTAGGGGATGATTCAAATCCCAAAACCATCAAAATAGGCGCATGCTTACATGAACATGAAAAGTTAGCATTCATTGCATTTCTACAAACCTATTTAGATGTGTTTGCATGGACGTATGAAGACATGCCGGGCATAGACCCCAGCATTGTCGAGCATCGTCTTCCCTTAGATGCAGGTGTAAAACCCATAAAGCAGAAGCTTAGGAAAATACACCTAAATGTACACACGCAAGTCAAAGAGGGTTTAGAAGATCTGCTAAAAGCCGGATTTATAAAACCCATTGCGTATTCTGATTGGTTGTCAAATATCGTTGTAGTTCGGAAAACCAATGGGAAAATTCGAATATGCATCGATTTCAGAAACCTGAATAAAGCCACTCCAAAGGATAACTATCCTTTACCAAACATAGATTTGATAGTCGATAGTACTGCAAATCATGAAATGTTTTCATTTATGGATGGCTATTCAGGCTATAATCAAATTAAACTAAGTTCACGAGATCAGGGTAAGACTGCCTTCACAACCCCATGGGGCATGTACTGATATACAATCATGCCCTTTGGTTTGAAAAATGCCGGCGCAACATACCAACGAGCCATGACCACGATCTTCCATGATCAAATTCATGAGCTCGTAGAAGTGTATGTAGATGATCTCTTGGCGAAATCCAAAACCCGATGCACTCATCTCGAATGTTTGTAAAAGATTTTCGAAAGGCTTAGGCTTTACAAAGTAAAGCTAAACAAGCTTTACAAAGTAAAGCTAAACCCTCAAAAATGTGTATTCGGGGTAGAATCAGGGAAGCTTCTAGGCTTTATGGTGAGCCAAAGGGGAATAGAAGTCGACCCCTCTAAGTGTCAAGCCATCATAGACATGGCTCCACCCTCCAATCTCACCCAAATCCGTAGCCTCCAGGGTTGATTACAATCCGTTCGCCGATTCATATCGAATCTAGCGACTAGATGCGAACCGTTCAACAAACTGTTGAGGAAGGGCATGAAATTCTTATGGGATGACGAATGCCAGAAGTCCTTCGAGAGACTGAAGGCATAGTTGGTTAATCCCCCCGTTTTGAACCCTCCAAAGCAAGGAAAACCGCTTTTACTTTATATCTCCGTACATGCGAACGCTTTAGGAGCCCTGTTGGCTCAGTACGAGGATGACACCCATAAGGAGTATGCCATCTACTACATTTTGAAAACTCTCTTGGCTTATGAACGAAATTATCAAGCCATGGAGAAGACGTGCTTGGCCCTAGTCTGGGCCTGCCAGAAATTCAGACACTATTTCCTGGATCATGAGATCTGGATAGTGTCCAAGCTTGATCCAATCAAGCACTTGTTCGAAAAACCCATTCTCACGGGTAGATTGGGATGATGGCAACTCCTTCTAATGGAGTATGATCTGAAATACCATCACCAGATCTCCATTAAGGGGCAAGCCCAAGCAGATTACATGGCTGAGTTCCCCTTAGAGGACACATATCCCACGCTTGCTGAAATGCCTGATGAAGGCATATTACAAAACCATTTTCAAAACCACATTTTGGCAAATTCTTTCGAAAACCAAGTGTGGACGATGCACTTCGATGGGGCACGAAACCAACGAGGGGCTGGTGTTGGGGTCATCCTAATCTCCCCTGAAAAGGGCGAGATTCCCATAGCAGTTCGCCTAGATTTCGCATGTTCCAACAACGTAGCTGAGTATGAAGCACTCATACAAGGCTTAAGGATTTCGAAAACTCTAGGGGCATCATGCATCGAGGTCTTTAGAGATTCGCTCCTTGTCATAAACCAGGTTTTGAAAATTTGGCAAGTACGTAATGAGAAACTACTTCCATATCACGAGTTGGCCACTCGATTGGTCCAGTCCTTCCAATCGTGTAAACTCACACATGTAGGAAGAGAGGACAATGGCATCGCCGATGCCCTCTCCTCCTTGGGTTCAGCCCTGAAGGTCGATCCCATTTCAGGGACCAGATCTTTGGAAATATGGCATGCGCCCCACCCATCCACACACGACTTGGACATTTGCCAAAATAACCCAGAGTCTATTGAAAAACCCTGGTTTTATGACATCAAACAATTTCTAGAAAATGGGGGATTCGCCGAGGATGCCACATCCAAAGATAAGGCGTTCATTCGTAAGATTTCGACCCGATACACCATTCTGGATGGGGTTTTATACAAAAAAAGTTTTACCGGCATTCTACTTAGGTGTATCGACCTAGAGGAGGCTAGGGTAGTGATGCATGAATTCCACGATGGAGAATGTGGAGGTCATGTTAATGCCAACATGATGGCAATGAAAATACTTAGAGGGGGCTATTTTTGGTCCACCCTGAAGAAGGATTGTCACGATCATGTTAGGAAGTGTCATCCATGTCAAGTGCATGGGCATGCCATTCATATCCCTTCATCTGCATTGCATTCCGTGGTCAGCCCCTGGCCAATTACCATGTGGGCGTTTGACATTGTAGGCTCGATATTTCCAAAGGCCTCGAATGGGCATCGATTTATTTTAGCAGCCACGGAGTATTTCTCCAAATGGGTGGAAGCCATTTCCCTAACCAATGTGATGGGGCAACATGTGGTGGCTTTCATTCGAAGGAATATCCTAGCTCGATTTGGGGTTCCACGAGACCTTGTGTCTGATAATGGTACCCCATTCAAGAATGAGCGGATGGTTAAGTTGTGCAACACATATGGCATAACTCACCACTTCTCTTCGCCCTACTACCCTCAAGTCAACGGCCAAGCTGAAGCCACAAACAAGACTCTCATTAGCATAATTGAGAAGACTTTAGAGCAGGGTAGGACGTGGCACGAGAAGCTGGATGAAGCCTTATGGGCTTATAGGACTTCCATCCGAGCTCCCACGAATGCAACACCATTCGAATTGGTCCATGGCGCAAACGCCATTCTTCCCATTCATACTCAACGGCATTCATTGAACACATCCATTCCACTCGACCTCCCCCTAGAGACGCTTCAGCATGCTAGGATGGCCGAACTAGATTTGCTAGATGAGAGACGACTCCTTGCCATGGATCATGCTCGTGCATACCGGCAAAGGATAGCCCGACATTATGGCAAACACATGAGACCTCGCCACTTCGAAGTGGGGGATCTCGTTTTGAAAATCATCCATTATCGTGGCCCACATCCACTCGGAAAGTGGCACCCCAAGTGGGATGGACCCTATGTTGTATGAGCAACCACCATGAACAATTCGTATTGGTTGATCGATGTAGAAGGTAGGAATTTAGCAGATCCTATCAATATTTAATACCTAAAGAAGTACCATGTGTAGGATTTGGATTAAATTCCAGTTTTCGAAAATGAAGAGGATAGTTGCCCTGAGACATGTGAATAAGGTGCAAAAGCAAAGTCGTGTGACCCTGAGTGAGAGAATTCGCACTTGTGAAGGAGTGGAGTCTTCAAAATCGTGGTTACATTTCAAAATCCTTCTTCTTACCAAGAAAGGCCTAGTTCAATATAGCAAGATACTTGCAAGTAGTACGTGCTATTTCTAAATAGGTTGATCTGGAATGGATCGAGTGTAGGCTTGGGATAAGTCCTCCCCTCTTCTCTTCTACTTCCAAAAGGAAAAACACGGCCCAAACAAAGGGAAATTCCTATCCAAAGTATCTTTCCAAAAGAAAGAAACTAGAATTCAAAAGAAAAATCGATTCTCTTGTGAAAAAGAGGGATTAAAGAAAAAATACTCCCAAAGGGAGACCCTCTATGAAAAAAAGGAAAAAGAGGCCAAAAAGCTCAAAAAGAGCAGTTTTCCGCCTTCTATGCCTTAAACCATGGGACGCTTTAGAAGGGACCGTGGTATCTCTTTCCCATCCCTGGCTTATCCCAAGCTAAAGCATGGTTCATTTCGAGGAATCTTAAAGTAAAAATAGGATTTACTTACTTGAATTTCATATTGTTTGAGAATTCGACGTTTCGAGTAAGACGTAGGAAATTGAAATATAGCTTGTTTTCTTATAAAACCTCCGCTAGATAAGCAAGTGTTAAGACTTAAACAAGGGCAAGCACGAAGAGCTCGAGATCCTTAGGATCGAGACTCAATACAGTTGTCCCTTTTGTAAATAGTTTTGTAAATAGATTTTGAAAAATTGAACATCGAACAGCATAGGATTTGCTCACTTGGAGCAGCCGGCCTTATAAGTCTCTAGAGTTCGACCACATCTGGTCTCTAGGAGGTCGCCACTCTTGGCACCACACCCATGTCATCTGCATTCCACGTATGGCACTTGCATAAACATGATCCCATTTAGGACCAGATTCCATAACCCAACCCTTTGGCGTGATATCTCCTCCTACCAGAGTTTTTAAATTGAGATTTTGTTAAAAGATTGGGGCGATCCCACATTCTTCATGGTTAGATCTAGGGAGACATTGAAAGGGGTGTTTGTCATCTTTGCCCTTATCCAAATCGATTTGGACAAGGCCAAAGAGGGGCATTTGTAAACACCCCGAAATCCCATGAATTTCTCAAATTCATCTGGTTTTGTAAAAGCAGCCCCAAAGGGATATTTTGAGTCTGAAAACCTAGGAGCCCTCCAGACAAACCCTCTCCAGACAAACCCTGTATATATGTTTTAAACTTTATATTTCAAAAATACATGATATGGCTTTTCAAAACCTTTTAAAACACGTTTTTGAAACCTCGAAGCAGCTTGGCCTAAATCCAAACAGGACCAGGAAAGCTAAGAAGAGCCCGTAACCGGAGCACATGTCGAGCCCGGCACAGCAACTCTCATATCAAATCCACCCCCAGGATCTCGAACGTCCAAGACCCTGTTATCATCAAAACATTATTTGAAGTCATCTCTGGAAGGCGAAAACAGAGGCGGATGATCATGTTGGCGAAGACCCAACGCAGACGGAGTACTGATGCTGTCAGACCCCGGACAAACCATTCATTTCAAACACAGCTCGAAGGAGTTAGAGTTCAGTTTGGATCAGATCTGGAACATATATATCCAGATCCCAATCCAAACCCATGTATGGACTTAGATTTGGATTTGGATCCAGAGATCCAATCCAATATCCATATCCATGGCCCACATCACCTTCTCATAAATGGAGGTGGGGCTCACTTGAATTTCACATGGGATTATGGGCATGAGAGAGAGTGGGGGAGGATAAGATCAAGTGTGTGTTGTAATTAAGCTTGACTTGTGTGTCAAGTTTGGGGTTAATCATGTGGGTTAGCCTAATTAAGTGGGTTTAGCTTATAATTAGCCAAAACCTAACCTAGGGTTGCACCAACATGATATGATTAGGGTCTATGGGCCATACCAAGGGAGCTCCTTCACCTAAACCTAACCAAAAACACCTAATCCTAGCCTTCTACCCTAATCCTGTCCTAATCTAAGCCTAATCACCAAACCCACTTCCCTAATCCCGGCCTAATCCCAACCTAATCACCTAACCCACTTCCCTAATCCTTCCCTAAACCTAGGTTAATTTCCCTAAACCTAGCCTAATCCTAGCCTAATCACCTAACCTACCTCACTAAACCTCACCCTAAAACCAACCCACCTAGCTAAACCCTAAACCTCTAAACCACCCCTAGCACACAACCTACCCAAACCCCTTGTATTTAAAATATCTGGCCCTACCTTTTCCAGCCCACCTTACCACCATACCACCACCCCTAGACCACCTAACCACTACCCTAATACCAGCCCCAACCGCCTCTTGCAGCCCTATAAACCCCCCCCCCCCCTAAGGGGCGGGTTTTCCCCCATCTTCCATCATCTTGGGTCATCCACTCTCCAGCCCAGCCGACTCCAACCTTGCTCCACTTGCCCCACAACTAGCCACCACCTGTGCCACTACCTCCCAGCCGAGCACCACCACCGCCACCACTCCAGCCAAGGTCCACATCGCCACCATCCCGTCCGGCCGAACCCCATCCTGCGCATCCCAACCACCCGGCTGCTCTCCTTCCATCCGCCACCACCTCTTCACTCGGTTAGTACTCCACACTACACCTTACTCCTTCTCCACTCCCTCTCCACTCTCAGCCACCCACCATACCGCCACCTTACCCTAATACCAGCCATTTGCCGCCACCACTCCCACTCGGCCATGCCATAACTATCCTAACTACCCGCCACTACCTAGACACCCTATCTGTATCCGGCCTCCCCATCCAACCCCTAAGACTTGCCCACTCTACCTCGTCACATCCACCACTACCTTACCTCATCCCCTAGCTAACTCCTTTCCCTTCCACCACTCCTAGACACCCTAGCAGCCCACCACCATCAAGTTCCCCTAGTCGGCCACTGTAGACATGAAAATTCTCATTTCAAAGTTTATGAAACAAACTTGAAATGAAACTTTCCACCCCTACGCTTGCGCGAGCGTGCCAGCTAGTTCAAAACTAGCAAATGTTTGTAAGACTTCTAAGCGATTGTGTGCAAGCGGGATCTTTTCACTCACACCTTCTTGAGCCGATGCTCAAGGGTCAGTGTTGAGCGCTTAGGAATTTCATTTTACAGCAAACATGATTCCCTTTTACATAAACAAGTGTCTTTGAAAAATTTGTTGAATCTTGTGCACTCGGATTCAATACTTGGAAAAACACAAGTTGCTGAAAACAGAGAATTCTGTTTTCAGAGCTATTTTCTAGGGGAGTTTTCAAGGCGTTACAGACTTCCAAAAATTATCAAAATTTTACCAGACAAAGCTGGTAGTGGAGAGACTGTATCCTTTTTCAAATCTGCATTTGGAGCAGTATTGAATCAGAAACAAATAATCTACTCAGACCACCTCACTGACTCGGAACAGCTCTGTTTCAGAAATACAGAAACTCAAAGATGAGTCTGTATCTCTCTGTTCAGAACTCCGATTTTAATGATTTTGATATTGCTGGAAAGCTATGGATGTTAGCTTTCCAATGCATCAAAAATCAACCAATTTGGACTCCTGTGGACAGAGATATGGGACTTTTACCCAACCTCTGTTTCAGAAAATCCGACTGTGCAAACAGTGGTGCAGAAATCTGGTCTTTCTTAATATGCTTTTATTACATGGCTGAGCGGCCCTAAAATCTTGCCAATTTTATACAGAGTGTCCCAATGTGTGTGGAATCAGTGTGCCAAATTTCAAGACAATCGGAGTAAGCATCACAAAATTAAAATTACAGAAACAGACATATGCAGAGATGCTGAAATCCAGTTTTCTGTTTTATAAATGTAATGATGCATAACCCACCCGAAATTAAAATGCAACAACCCTTAAAGCAAATTTGCTGGAATATAAATGAATGGGAAGTACTTTATAGCTTAGACATAGAGGGGGTTAGAAGTATAGAGGGTATATAGCATATAGGAAGGGAGAAGCATTAAAGCAAACACTTGGCGTGCATGTGGGTGTATAGTGTTTCATCCACGAAATTGAAATGGCAGCAAAGCTAAATTATTACAACTCGGGGGGAGATGAAACTCCATTAATACAACCCCATTTAATGAATTGAATGGAAGGGAATGAAACTTAGATTAAGTAAGAAAGGTCTTACACGAGTTTTGGATGCGAAGGACCGGATTTCAATGATGAAGCCGGTCTTCCTCTTGATGGCCTTCCTTCTTAACTCCTACAAGCTCTCACCTAGCTTCCCCTTCACTAGAAAACGTCCCCCCTTTGCTGAAATTTTCTGCACCTAGTCTAGCACACACCACCCAAGGTCTCTTTCTTCTCTCTCTCTCTCTCTCTCTCTCTTCTCTCTCTTCTCCAAGTTATGCAAGTTATGGAACCCACCCCCCCTCTTGGGCCTTTTTATAGGCCAAGGGGGGCTGGTTCTAGTGGCTTCTTGTGGGGCGGGTTGGAGCTTTAGCTTGGTGGATTTGATCCGCTCCAAACCGGCTTCTTGTAGTTCTTCATTGAGTCGATTCGGACCAGCCCGTATGGGCTGGTATAGGTGCCATGGCTTGGTGTAGCCCTAGAGCATGCGGTTGGTTTTAAACAACCTTACAATGTGCAACATGTTTTGTTTGGGCTGATTTCTTTAAACTTTTCGACCCACTTGAATTCGCTTCTTTCTTTGATTCGGCTCCCACCTCTTGCTTTTGAGCTACACTTGAAATCTTCTAGAATTGAATGAGCTTGTGACCATGGCCTCGAGTCTTGGTTCCAAGTTGGCCCCATCGGACAAACTTGGATTTGATCGGTCTTGACCTTCCATTTGGATAAGTTGTTGAATTTGAACTTGATATGCTTCAATCTTCTCCACTTTTGGGAATCAATCTGATTTAACTTGATCCGTATCTTGATACACTTTATCTTCTTTCCGAGAATCGAGGCCTGGATTGGGTCTCCGCCTGCTTCGAAACTCATGGGCTATTTGGATTTAAAACCTTTATTTTGAAATAATCTCCCAAAAGGTCTAAACTTTAAAATTTGGGGATTTTGAATTTAAAGGTTCATAAAGGCTTTAAATTGGCCTTCAAAATTTAGGAGTTTTTGAAAATACTTGAAAAAAATTTCGGGTGTTTACAGATGCCCCTCTTTGGCATTAATCCAACTATGTTTGGATAATGTCAAAGAAGAAAACACCCTTTTACTCTTCTTTCCGAACCTTTCTCAAGAGCATGGATCATCTGAGTGCCTAACTTTTAAAAATAAGTAAGAGGGGATTTAGAGCCAAAGGGGACTCAATCTGCTATGACCTTGGTCCTAATATCGATCATGTACTCAATGGTTTCGAAATGCATGCATGGGCATGTATGAAGGGTGTGAGTGATATGCACACGATAATTCTTTTAGAGACTCTTAACATGCAAGGATCGAACTTGGGAGGTTTGTGAAGGTCGACTGCCCCAAGTGATCGTGGCCCTTATGTGGCTTGATGTTTTCGGGTTTTCACAACTTTCCAAAAGAAAGGGGAAATCCTTTTTTACTTCAATCACAAGGATTTTCAGCTTCTTGTATTTCCCTTTACTCGGGTCATAATACCTACTACTTGGTAGAGATTTTTATAGGAAAACTAGGAAACATTGCAAAACTCTCCTACTTACACAACAAAGTCTAATTCTCAAACAAAATAAGATTCAAATGAATAAATCCTATTCCTACTTTAGAATTTTCCTAGATAAAACCTTTCTCCACTAGGATAAGTCATAGGGATAGGAAAAGAATTACCACGGTCCCTTCTGAAGCGTCCCGTGGTTTAAGGCCAAGAAGAGGAAAATTTGCTCCTTTTGAGCTTTTGGCAAAATTTTTTTTTTTTTTTTCTTTTTTTCATAGAGGGCCTCCCTTTTTCTTTTTGGAGGATTTTGCTTTTTCCTCTTTCTTTTCAATCAAAGCACTCTTTTCTGCTTTGCTTTTCTTTTTCTTTTGAAGATAAAATTTTGGAGGGATATCCTCTTTTCTATTTTGCCAAATTTTCCTTTTTGGGAAGGAGAAGCGAAATGGGGAGAGACTTATCCCAATGGTTTACTCGATTCATCTAAGAACACCCTATTTTGAAATAGCATATACCATTTGGAAATATTTTGCTGTTTTGAACAAGGCTCGATTTTGTAAGATGGGGACTTTTGAAATATAGCCCATAAATTTTGAAAACTCTACCTTTCATAAGATCCTATTTCCCTTGTTTAGGGTCACACGATCCACCTTGATCCTTCTTCAAGAAGTTCAAAGGAGATCCCATTCAAAATATTTTCAAAAGAGAGTAGCCCCTATACATGATATCTTTTCAAATGTTGAGCATTTATAGGGTCTACCAAGTTCCTACCGTCAACATCAACCAACCAGTAAGCATTGTTAGTGGTGGTTCCACGCACAACATAAGGACCATCCCACTTGGGCCGCCACTTTCCAAGGGGGTGTGGGCCTCGGTGGTGAATGGTTTTTAGCACTAGGTCTCCCACTTTGAAGTGGCGGGCCTTCATGTGCTTCTTGTAGTGTCGGGCTACCCTTTGCCTATATGCATGTGCATGATCCATAGCAAGTAGCCTCTTTTCATCCAACAAGTCAAGTTCGACCATTCTAGTATGTTGTAGGGTTTCTAATGGAATATCTAATGCAAGTGATGTATGAAATGAATGAAGCTTGGTATGAATGGGGAGTATGGCACTCGTGCCATAGACCAACTCGAATGGGGTGGTATTTGTTGGGGTTCGAATGGAAGTTCTATAAGCCCACAAGGCTTCGTCGAGCTTCTCATGCCATGTCCTACCTTTTTCTATGGTTTTCTCAATGATGCTTATGAGGGTTTTGTTTGTGGCTTCGGCTTGGCCCTTGCCTTGAGGGTAGTAGGGCGATGAAAAGTGTTGAGTCATGCCATATGTGACACACAATTTTTCCATCTTCTCATTCTTGAATGGGGTGCCATTATCGGACACTAGGTCTTTTGGTACTCCAAATCGGGCCAAGATATTTCTCTTAATGAATGCCACTACATGTTGTCCTTGGACATTGGCCAAGGATGTAGCTTCAACCCATTTAGAGAAATATTCGGTGGCCGCTAGGATGAACCTATGTCCATTGGATGCATTGGGGGATATGGGTCCTACGATGTCGAACGCCCACATGGCAAAAGGCCAAGGGCTCACGATGGAATGCAAAGTGGATGATGGGGTGTGAATGATATGCCCATGTATTTGACATTGATGACATTTCCTAACATGATCATGGCAATCTTGTCTTAGGGTGGACCAAAAATACCCAGCTCTAAGTATCTTCATGGCCATCATATTTGCATTAACATGGCCTCCACACTCTCCATCGTGGAACTCGTGCATTATGGTCCTAGCCTCTTCAAGGTCTACACATCGCAACAAGATGCCCGTAAAACTTTTCTTATAAAGCACCCCTCCCAAAATTACATACCGGGTTGAAATTTTTCTAATAAAAGCTTGATCTTTTGAAGAAGCATACTCGGGAAATCCTCCGTTTTCTAAAAAGTTTTTAATGTCATAAAACCAAGGTTTATCATTTGGATTTTGGTCGTTCTGGCAAATCTCTAAATCGTGCGTGGATGGAACGGGTGAGTGCCATATCTCTAGGGATCGGGTTCCCAAGGTGGGATCGACCCTTAAAGCGGATCCTAAGGAGGAGAGGGCATCCGCTATGGTGTTATCCTCTCTCCCTATGTGAGTGAGTGTGCATGATTTGAAAGAGTCGACCAACTTGGTGGCCAACTCATGATACGGAATGAGTTTTTCATGTTTGACTTGCCAAACTTTTAAAACTTGGTTCACAACCAGTAAAGAGTCTCCAAAGACTTCAATGCAAGCTGCCCCTAGATTTTTCAAGACTTTTAGGCCTTGTATGAGAGCCTCATATTCAGCCACATTATTTGAACACTCAAAATCTAAACAAATTGCAATGGGTATTTCTCCCTTTTCGGGGGATATGAGAATGACTCCAACACCTGCCCCTTTTTGGTTACGTGCCCCATCAAAGTACATTTTCCATACTTGGTTTTCATTAAAACAGTTTGCTAAAACATGGTTTTGAAAATCGTTTGCAAATATGCCTTCATCGGGCATCTCATCAAGTATGGGATATGTTTCTTCCAAGGGGAACTCGGCCATATGATCGGCTAGGGCTTGCCCCTTAATGGAGGTTTGGTGGTGATATTTCAAGTCATATTCCATTAAGAGGAGTTGCCATTTACCAAGCCTACCCGTTAGGATAGGTTTTTCAAACAAGTGCTTGATCGGATCAAGCTTAGACACTATCCATATCTCATGATCTAGGAAGTAATGTCTAAACTTTTGGCAAGCCCATACTAATGCCAAGCACGTTTTCTCCATGGCTTGATAATTTCTTTCATATGCCAAGAGAGTTTTCGAAATATAGTAAATGGCACACTCTTTGTGGCCATCATCCTCATATTGGGCTAATAAAGCACCCAATGCATTCGTATGTATGGAAATGTAAAGAAGTAAAGGTTTTCCTTGCTTTGGAGGTTTCAAAATTGGAGGATTCACCAAATAAGTTTTCAATCTTTCGAAAGCTTTTTGACAATCCTCGTCCCACAAAAATTTTACCCCTTTTCGCAAAAGTTTATTGAAAGGTTCGCATCTTGTTGCTAAATTTGAAATGAACCTCCTAATGGCTTGGAGGCGACCTTGGAGGCTTCGGATTTGGGTCAAATTGGATGGTGGAGGCATATCTATGATGGCTCGGCACTTAGAGGGGTCTACTTCAATACCCCTTTGGCTCACCATAAAGCCCAAAAGCTTACCTGATTCTACCCCGAATACACATTTTTGAGGGTTTAGTTTCACTTTGTAAAGCCTGAGCCTTTCGAAAACTTTTTGCAAAGACTCAATGTGAGTAACTCGGGTTTTTGATTTCACCAAAAGGTCATCCACGTATACTTCCAAGAGCTCATGAATTTGGTCATGAAAGATAGTAGTCATAGCTCTTTGGTATGTGGCACCGGCATTTTTCAAACCAAACGGCATAACTGTATAACAGTATGTGCCCCAAGGTGTAGTAAAAGCAGTTTTTGCCTGATCTTTTGGTGCTAACTTAATTTGATTGTAACCCGAATAGCCATCCATGAAAGAAAACATTTCATGATTTGCAGTGCTATCTACTATCAAATCAATATTTGGTAGAGGAAAATTGTCTTTTGGAGTGGCTTTGTTCAAATTTCTAAAATCAATGCAAATCCTAATTTTCCCATTGGATTTTCGAACTACAACAATATTTGAAAGCCATTCTGAGTACGCAATGGGTTTTATAAATCCGGCTTTTAAAAGATCTTCTAAACCCTCTTTCACCTGTGCATGTACATCGGGGTGAATCTTTCTAAGCTTTTGCTTTATGGGTTTGGCATTTGATTCTAGGGGAAGACGATGCTCCACTACCATTGGGTCTAAACCCGGCATGTCTTCGTAGGTCCATGCAAACACATCTACATATGATTTGAGAAATGTGATGAATGATGTCCTTTCATGCTCATGTAAACATGCGCCTATTTTAACATGCTTAGGATTAGACTCACTCCCTAGATTTACTTCCACAAAATCCCCTCCTACGGAATTTGAAGGTTTTTCTAAATCAAGGATTCTATGGAACTCGGGAAGCTCGGAGGTTTGGTCCTCCTCATGGACGAGGGGATCTTCCTCTTCGCTTTGATTGCTCTTGAGAAATTTGGGTTCTATGAAAGTGCTAGGCAAGGCACACGGTTTTGGAACATCCACCACTTTCAAAAGACTAGGGCTTTTCACAAAGACAATGTTTTTGGGTTTTTCAAGATTTTCAATTTTTTTGGCTTTTTCGAAATTGCTCTTCGGAGATGGAATGTATAAAACCTTGTTTTTGGTGTTTTCGCATTTTTCAATTTTTTTGGCTTTTTGTAAACACAAGGAAGGAACAAAAACCACATTCTTTTTGAAATTTTCAAAATTTTCAATTTTTTTGGCTTTTTCTAAACAAATAGAAGGAGGAGAAATGTAAATCACATTCTTTTCGAGATTTTTGAAATTTTCTATTGTTTTTGGTTTTTGGGAACTTTCTAAATGTTTTTGGATTTTGCAAATTTCTAATTTTTTTGGGTTTTTGGATGTGGCGGGGTCTTCCATCAAACCTACAAAGAAAACACCATGCATTAGGCTCTAAATAAGAGGTCTAAGTCATAGGTTTCGGTGTTAGGAGGCTCTAAGGCACCCTTGACCCAAGTAGTCATGGGTGGAGGTTCGGGTGGTATGGATGGGTCGTAGCCTATCCCATACCGGTTTTGGTTTATGTTTGACACTATGGGTTCAAGACGACCTTGGTTTTGGCTTCCTAGGCCTTAATAAGGCATATAACCCATGTTCAACATCATGTTCCAAGGCTTCTTTAATTTTGAAAATGTTTTATAAAGAGGATGGCCTTTGAACTTGGTGTCGTCTATGTCATGCTCAAACACTTTTATGGACTTGGGGAGGACTTTGGGTAGTTTTGAGATGGTCTTGAGCGGGCTAGCCTTGGGTGGCCCTTTTATGTGCACGACACCTTTTGGTTTGGGATGAGCTACCAAGGGTTCATCTAGTTTTGGCTCATGGGTTTTATCACCTGATAAGCATGGAAAATTTTGTATTCCCTACAGCTGGGGGTGATTCTCTCCTAGAATTACCACAACTTGGTTTTGGAGGGGTATTTTTACACACCTATGAAAGGTGGATGGCACAGCCCGCAAGCTGTGTATCCATGGCCTTCCCAGGAGTAGGTTATACTGGGGGTGTATGTCTAAAACATGAAACACCCCGGAATGACTCATGCCCCCTACTTCTACGGGTAACTCTATGACTCCTAAAGGTTTGGATGCGTTTCCATCGTATCCTGTGATCACGATGGAACTCGGGTTTAGAGAGGTCAAGGAGACTCCTATTTTGTAGGCTATGTGTAGTGGAAGTATATTTAGACCTCCTCCGCCATCAACCAAACACTTGTCTAGAGGATGGTGATTCAATACCACCTCTATATGCAAGGCTTGGTTGTGGTTTTGGTAGGGTTGTTCTAGCTCATCTTCCGAAAACACAATGGGAGTTTTAGCACAAATGGGTGAGACTAGGAAGGAGAGGGACTCAGGGGTTATGGTTGGGTTAACCTTGGCCTTTTCTAAGATCTTTTCTAAAACTTGTCTATGTCTAGGGGATGTTTGGATAAGTTCTAGGATAGACATGTTTATGGGAATCTTAGCAAGGTGATTTTCAAAATCATATGGGGTTAACACATCGTTTTTACCCATGAGATGCGATGCTTTGGGAATGCATGATTTTGAAGGGCCGGGGATAACGACCACTTCCTTGCTAGCATCTTTTGCTAAGTGTGGGGGTTGGTAGATCCTTCCAGATCTAGTGACCTCGTCCACACCTTCCCTATGGCTCGTTCCTAGGTGGGCTCTAGTTTGATGCTTGGGAGCACCTCGAATCTCTAATAAGGCTCTAGCCGGGGGCGGGACTCTAAGCGCTCCCCGGATCACTACTTGTTTGGCTTTTTTTATTACGAGCAGTGGTGTGTGACAAGTAGTGCGATCCGTATGCCATGCATGTTCCGAACCATTCAAATGAGAGGAGAGAGCATATACCTGCTTGTCCTTCCCGCTAGTGCTTGCATGGTTGGGGAAGGGTTCCTTGAGTACGGCTTGGGCGGGCTCCGGTTCCTCGGTGACCTGGAGCCGGCCTTGCTCGATCAAGTCCTCTATTTTGTTTAAAAGGGTGTAGCAGTGATTTGTATCATGGCCTTTGAGCCTATGATACTTGCAAAACTTGTTTAAAAATTTCCCTTTAGGGGGTGTCCCCTCGGGAATTTCCGGAAGTGTCACCATTCCCTGGGCGAGCAGGAGGTCGAGGACCTCTGTGATGGGCTGCCCCAGTGGGGTGTACTCTCTTTTTTCGAAAGACTTTTGAACCTTTTTGTTCTTCGGTTCAAATTTTGAAGTGCCGGCCGGGCTTGGTTCTACTCGGACATTTGCAACTTTTTGGGGTTTTGCCCCATTGTCCGTAGTAGTTGGCCCGTAAGTCCCGGGCTTTTCAAAACGAGTTTTCGAAAAAATTTTGCCTTTCCACAAGTCATTGTAGACCCCCTTTTTCATATTTGCTTCGAATAGGGAAGCCTTCTTGATTAGTTTGTGGAAAGTGGAAATCTCATGGAGGGAAAGGAGCATTTTCAGCTCGGGTTTGAAATTTTCAAGGATGAGCATCACGGCACATCCTTCTGAGATGGGCTCTCTTACTTGCCCCAATAAAGACCTCCATCGAACGATAAATGCATGAGCATCCTCGTTCGTGGCTTGTTTTGTGTCCCTTAGGGTGTTCAAAGTGGGGGTCACTTCCACGTTGTGTGAAAATCTTTGCATGAACCCATTTGCCAACTCTTCAAAAGTGGCAAACTGGCTCAAGTCATAGGAAGCGAGCCACTTGGAAGCAGTTCCCTTAAGGGAGAGGGGGAACCAGTAGATCCACTTAGCCGAGTCTTTCTTCTTCTTATATGCTCGACGGGAAAAGAGTTGGAGGTGAGATCTAGGATCCCCCGTCCCATCATATCGATGAAAATTCGGTATGTCATCGTCGCTATCCGTTTGGTAATCGGAAGGTAAAAAATCGGATAGGGCATATGACCTCTTTTCCTTGGCCTGGCCCCTTAGTAGTTGTTGAAGGGCCTTGCGATCTTTTAATGTGAACGACTCGAGCTCTCTATCCCCCTCCATGGTGGAGGTCTCTTTGGGTTTTCTGGGTTTGTTTGTTTTCTTTCGAGCCCTAGTTTGCCTCCCATGGGATGAGCAGGATTCGACCGCTTCGGCCTCTTGGCTGAGAGCGGCGATTCTTGCTTCGAATTCTTTCCTCAATTCTTCTAATGACTCTTTCTTGTTTTTGAAATTTGTTTTTGAAAATCTTTTCGAAAATTGACTTGACGAGCATGAAGCCCGGCTCGACACCTCGTAAGAACCATCCGAACTTGACATGATCTTATGGGCCCTTGAAAATCCTACACGTGCACAATTTACCGATGTTAAAAACACTTTGAAAAGATTTTTGGGAGTCTTATTTGCTTAGAAATTCCTTAAGACCCGAGTCCCACCAGGCGTGCCATTTCTGTAGACATGAAAATTCTCATTTCAAAGTTTATGAAACAAACTTGAAATGAAACTTTCCACCCCTACGCTTGCGCGAGCGTGCCAGCTAGTTCAAAACTAGCAAATGTTTGTAAGACTTCTAAGCGATTGTGTGCAAGCGGGATCTTTTCACTCACACCTTCTTGAGCCGATGCTCAAGGGTCAGTGTTGAGCGCTTAGGAATTTCATTTTACAGCAAACATGATTCCCTTTTACATAAACAAGTGTCTTTGAAAAATTTGTTGAATCTTGTGCACTCGGATTCAATACTTGGAAAAACACAAGTTGCTGAAAACAGAGAATTCTGTTTTCAGAGCTATTTTCTAGGGGAGTTTTCAAGGCGTTACAGACTTCCAAAAATTATCAAAATTTTACCAGACAAAGCTGGTAGTGGAGAGACTGTATCCTTTTTCAAATCTGCATTTGGAGCAGTATTGAATCAGAAACAAATAATCTACTCAGACCACCTCACTGACTCGGAACAGCTCTGTTTCAGAAATACAGAAACTCAAAGATGAGTCTGTATCTCTCTGTTCAGAACTCCGATTTTAATGATTTTGATATTGCTGGAAAGCTATGGATGTTAGCTTTCCAATGCATCAAAAATCAACCAATTTGGACTCCTGTGGACAGAGATATGGGACTTTTACCCAACCTCTGTTTCAGAAAATCCGACTGTGCAAACAGTGGTGCAGAAATCTGGTCTTTCTTAATATGCTTTTATTACGTGGCTGAGCGGCCCTAAAATCTTGCCAATTTTATACAGAGTGTCCCAATGTGTGTGGAATCAGTGTGCCAAATTTCAAGACAATCGGAGTAAGCATCACAAAATTAAAATTACAGAAACAGACATATGCAGAGATGCTGAAATCCAGTTTTCTGTTTTATAAATGTAATGATGCATAACCCACCCGAAATTAAAATGCAACAACCCTTAAAGCAAATTTGCTGGAATATAAATGAATGGGAAGTACTTTATAGCTTAGACATAGAGGGGGTTAGAAGTATAGAGGGTATATAGCATATAGGAAGGGAGAAGCATTAAAGCAAACACTTGGCGTGCATGTGGGTGTATAGTGTTTCATCCACGAAATTGAAATGGCAGCAAAGCTAAATTATTACAACTCGGGGGGAGATGAAACTCCATTAATACAACCCCATTTAATGAATTGAATGGAAGGGAATGAAACTTAGATTAAGTAAGAAAGGTCTTACACGAGTTTTGGATGCGAAGGACCGGATTTCAATGATGAAGCCGGTCTTCCTCTTGATGGCCTTCCTTCTTAACTCCTACAAGCTCTCACCTAGCTTCCCCTTCACTAGAAAACGTCCCCCCTTTGCTGAAATTTTCTGCACCTAGTCTAGCACACACCACCCAAGGTCTCTTTCTTCTCTCTCTCTCTCTCTCTCTCTCTTCTCTCTCTTCTCCAAGTTATGCAAGTTATGGAACCCACCCCCCCTCTTGGGCCTTTTTATAGGCCAAGGGGGGCTGGTTCTAGTGGCTTCTTGTGGGGCGGGTTGGAGCTTTAGCTTGGTGGATTTGATCCGCTCCAAACCGGCTTCTTGTAGTTCTTCATTGAGTCGATTCGGACCAGCCCGTATGGGCTGGTATAGGTGCCATGGCTTGGTGTAGCCCTAGAGCATGCGGTTGGTTTTAAACAACCTTACAATGTGCAACATGTTTTGTTTGGGCTGATTTCTTTAAACTTCGACCCACTTGAATTCGCTTCTTTCTTTGATTCGGCTCCCACCTCTTGCTTTTGAGCTACACTTGAAATCTTCTAGAATTGAATGAGCTTGTGACCATGGCCTCGAGTCTTGGTTCCAAGTTGGCCCCATCGGACAAACTTGGATTTGATCGGTCTTGACATTCCATTTGGATAAGTTGTTGAATTTGAACTTGATATGCTTCAATCTTCTCCACTTTTGGGAATCAATCTGATTTAACTTGATCCGTATCTTGATACACTTTATCTTCTTTCCGAGAATCGAGGCCTGGATTGGGTCTCCGCCTGCTTCGAAACTCATGGGCTATTTGGATTTAAAACCTTTATTTTGAAATAATCTCCCAAAAGGTCTAAACTTTAAAATTTGGGGATTTTGAATTTAAAGGTTCATAAAGGCTTTAAATTGGCCTTCAAAATTTAGGAGTTTTTGAAAATACTTGAAAAAAATTTCGGGTGTTTACAGCCACTCCAACCGACTGTCACCTCCATTCGGCCAGCCACCCGCCAACCTTAGGTGCTCCATTAGACCTTCTCTTAGGCTCCCCCTTAGTGCCATACTCCCTAACACTACACCCTCCCTAGTGACCTTACTTAGGCCCTTTAGCCCAACACACCAAAACCAGCCTGTCCTAAGTAGCCGGCCATCTTCAAGGAGCCTCTTCCGCGCACCAAACACATCCGGCCAGCACCTCCCCATGCCGTTCAACTTCGCGGAGCTCCCTTTTGCAGCCCAAGGCGAAGGCCAAGCCCACGCTCAAGCAAGGCATCTTCGGACCAACTATTAGTAAGTGCCTAACTCGGTCCTTAGTTGTATACTTGCTTAAAATTCAATTCGATACGGGGTTGTAATAACGGAGCATAGTCTCCCCCCGCTAGTAATAACGTGGTTTGGCACACCCACACACGTGCACTCTCTTAGTTGTGCATGATTTTGAACACACACGGGCCTAATCAGCCCCTAATACATAAACATATATATATATATATACTTTAATTTTCGTAGGGTTTTGCTTAAGTTGGGTGTGTTGTCTTTCAATTCAAGCACTCACACACATTGAGCCTTCGCTCTTATTTGAAAGACCCAAGTGAGGGTTGAGCTATACTATTTGGGTTTTCATTTCATGTCGTGTATGTAAGTCTTTCAATTCAAGCACTCACACACATTGAGCCTTCGCTCTTATTTGAAAGACCCAAGTAAGGGCCGAGCTATACTATTTGGGTTTTCATTTCATGTCGTGTGTGTAAGTCTTTCAATTCAAGCACTCACACACATTGAGCCTTCGCTCTTATTTGAAAGACCCAAGTAAGGGCCGAGCTATACTATTTGGGTTTTCATTTCATGTCGTGTGTGTAAGTCTTTCAATTCAAGCACTCACACACATTGAGCCTTCGCTCTTATTTGAAAGACCCAAGTAAGGGCCGAGCTATACTATTTGGGTTTTCATTTCATGTCATGTGTGTAAGTCTTTCAATTCAAGCACTCACACACATTGAGCCTTCGCTCTTATTTGAAAGACCCAAGTAAGGGCCGAGCTATACTATTTGGGTTTTCATTTCATGTCGTGTGTGTAAGTCTTTCAGTTCAAGCACTCACACACATTGAGCCTTCGCTCTTATTTGAAAGACCCAAGTAAGGGCCGAGCTATACTATTTGGGTTTTCATTTAATGTCGTGTGTGTAAGTCTTTCAATTCAAGCACTCACACACATTGAGCCTTCGCTCTTATTTGAAAGACCCAAGTAAGGGCCGAGCTATACTATTTTGGTTTTCATTTCATGTCGTGTGTGTAAGTCTTTCAATTCAAGCATGCACCCACATTGAGCCTTCGCTCTTATTTGCAAGACCCAAGTAAGGGCACGTATATACCCTATATACATATCTCCCTTCGGCATTTACATTACAAATCATTTCCCTTTGGTTATTTCCCTTCGGCATTGTCTTTACATTCGGGTTTTCCCTTTGGAGTAGCGTGAGCTTGCATTGCATCTACGCCATACTACGAGGTAGGACGCATATTGCATCAAAGCAAGCCCCGCTCGAATTCGCCCATGTAGTGGAGTGTTCATAACACACAAACTAGGTGGCCCATAAAGGGATAAAAAGAAAGACTTAGGCACGTGCAAATCCACGTGATCTAAAATTTGCAATCGTATCTAAAAGACCCGAATTAAAAAACTCAAACCGCTTTGTAGGCTTTCTATACCCTAAAACTCGATTTTTGAAAGCATACAGACTAACCCTTGCGCATCGGTGCAAGAAGGTCTGCGACGACAAGAGCTCACTTGCTCACAGTCGCCACGATTAGAAGTCAGTTTAAAACATATCTTCGCTAGCTTAGGTAAGCTAGCTGGCATGCCCTGTTTATATAAATAGGCCTTAGACACATGAGACGATCCGCTCCAAGCCCTAAAAAGGCGAGAGGCGAGGATTTTCGCGCGTCTACTAGTTTGCATTGCATCTACGCCATACCACGAGGTAGGATGCATATTGCATCGAAGTAAGCCCCGTACTCCCGCTCAAATTCGCCCCATGTAGTGGAGTGTTCATAACACACAAACTAGGTGGCCCATAAAGGGATAAAAGGAAAGACTTAGGCACGTGCAAATCCACGTGATCTAAAATCTGCAATCGTATCTAAAAGACCCGAATTAAACACCTTGAATCGCTTTGTAGGCTTTCTATACCCTAAAACTCGATTTTTCAAAGCGTACAGACTAACCCTTGCGCATCGGTGCAAGAAGGTCTGTGACGACAAGAGCTCACTTGCTCACAGTCGCCACGATTAGAAGTCAGCTTAAAATATATCTTCGCTAGCTTAGGTGAGTGTAAACACCCCGAAATCCTACGAATTTCTCAAAATCCATCTGGTTTTGTAAAAGCAGCCCCAAAGGGCCATTTTGAGTCTGGAAACCCAAGAGCCTTCCAAACAACCCTGTATATATGTTTTAAACATTATATTTCAAAAATATGTGATATGGGTTTTGAAAACCTCTTAAAACATGTTTTGAAATCCCGAAGCAGCTTGGCCTAATCCAGACAGGAACAGGAGAGCTAAGGAGAGCCCGAAAACGGAGCATAGGTCGAGCCCGGCACAGCAACTCTCGTATCAAATCCACACCCCCAAGATCTCGAACATCCAAGACCCTGTTATCATCAAAACATCATTTGAAGTCATCTCCGAAAGGCGAAAGCAGAGGCGGACGATCATGTTGGCGAAGACCCAACGCAGACGGAGCACTGATGCTGTGAGGCCCCGCACAAACCGTACGTTTTGAACACAGCTCGAAGGAGTCAGAGTACAGTTTGGATCGGATCTGGACCATATATATCTAGATCCCAATCCAAACCCATGTATGGACTTGGATTTGGATTTGAATTCAAAAATCCAATCCAATATCCATATCCATGGCCCACATCACCTTCTCATAAATGGAGGTGGGGCCCACTTGAATTTCACGTGGTATTATGGGCATGAGAGAGAGTGGGGGTGGATAAGATCAAGTGTGTGTTGTAATTAAGCTTGACTTGTGTGTCAAGTTTGGGGTTAATCATGTGGGTTAGCCTAGTTAAGTGGGTTTAAGCTTGTAATTAGCCAAAACCTAACCTAGGACTGCACCAACATGATGTGGTTAAGGTCTATGGGCCATGCAAAGGGAGCTCCTTCACCTAAACCTAACCAAAAACACCTAATCCTAGCCTTCCACCCTAATTCGGCCCTATTCTGAGCCTAATCACCTAACCCACTTCCCTAATCCCGGCCTAATCCCAACCTAATCACCTAACCCACTTCCCTAATCCTTCCCTAAACCTAGGTTAATTTCCCTAAACCTAGCCTAATCCTAGCCTAATCACCTAACCTACCTCACTAAACCTCACCCAAGAACCAACCCACCTAGCTAAACCTTAAACCTCTAAACCACCCCTAGCCCATAACCTACCCAAACCACTTGTATTTAAAATATCTGGCCCTACCCTTTCCAGCCCACCTTATCACCACACCACCCTACCTAAACCACCTAACCACTACCCCAAAACCAGCCCTAACCGACCTAGCCCAGCCCTATATAAACCCCCCCCTTGGGGGCGGGTTTTCCCATCTAGAAGCCCTCTTCCACCAGTCGGGTCCTCCCCTTTCCAGCTCAGCCGATTCCTCTCCTGCTCCACCTGCCCCACAGTCAGCCACCACCTGCACCACTACCTCCCAGCCGAGCACCACCACCGCCACCACCATTCCAGCCGAAGTCCCCATCGCCATCCTCTTCACCCGACCGAACCAACCGAGCCCCCACATCCGGCTGCTCCTCAACCACCTGCCGCCTTCCACCATCCGGTTAGTACCCTACACTCCACCTTACTACTTCTTCACTCCCTCTCCACTCTCAGCCACCTAACCCACTACCATATCAACCTAAGGCCAGCCACTAGCCGCCACCATTCCCACTCGGCCAGGCCATAACTACCCAAACTACCCGCCACCACCTAGACACCTTAGCTCCATTCGGCCACCCTATCCAACTCCATAAGACCTGCCCATATCACCCCAATACACCTACTACACCCACTACCACCTGGCCCCATCTCCTAGCTAGTTCCCTTCCCTTACACCACTCCTAGCCACTCTAGCAACCCGCCACCATCAAGTCATCCTAGTCGGCCACTCCAACCGACTGTCATTTCATTCGGCCACCCTAGCAACCTGCCAAGCTTAGGTGCCCCATTAGACCTTCCCTTAAGCTTCCCCCTAGTGACCTTACCTAGCCCCTTTAATCCCACACGTCAAGGCGGCACCCTTCCTAGCAGCCGGCCACCTTCAAGGCACCCGGCCAGCACCCCTTGCCGTTCAACCTCGCGGAGCTCCCTTTTGCAGCCCAAGGCGAAGGCCAAGCCCGTGCTCAAGCAAGGCATCTTCGCACCAGCTATTAGTAAGTGCCTAACTCAGTCCTTAGTTGTATACTTCCTTAAAATTCAATTCGATACGGGGTTGTAATAACGGAGCATAGTCTCCCCCCGCTTGTAATAACGTAGCTTGGCACGCCCACACACGTGCACTCTCTTAGTTGTGCACGATTTTGAACACACACGGGCCTAATCAGCCCCTAATACATAAGTATATACATATACATTAATTTTTGTAGGGTTTTGCTTAAGTTGGGTGTGTTGTCTTTCAATTCAAGCACTCACACACATTGAGCCTTCGCTCTTATTTGAAAGACCCAAGTAAGGGCCGACCTATACTATTTGGGTTTTCATTTCATGTCGTGTGTGTAAGTCTTTCAATTCAAGCACTCACACACATTGAGCCTTTGCTCTTATTTGAAAGACCCAAGTAAGGGCCGTGTTATTCTATTTGGGTTTAATTTCACGTTGTGTGCGTAGTACTTCAATTCAAGCACTCACACACATTGAGCTTTCGCTCTTATTCCCAAGACCTTAGTCAAGGCCATATTGCAAGTTATATTTAGGTTTAATTTCATGTCGTGTGTGTAAGTCTTTCAATTCAAGCACGCACCCACATTGAGCCTTCACTCTTATTTGCAAGACCCGAGTAAGGGCCCATATACATACTCTATATACATATCTCCCTTCGGCATTTACATTACAAGTCATTTCCCTTTGGTTATTTCCCTTCGGTTATTTCCCTTCGGCATTGTCTTTACATTTGGGTTTTCCCTTTGGAGTAGCGTGAGTTTGCATTGCATCTACGCCATACCACGAGGTAGGACGCATATTGCATCAAAGCAAGCCCCGCTCAAATTCGCCCATGTAGTGGAGTGTTCATAACACACAAACTAGGTGGCCCATAAAGGGATAAAAGGAAAGACTTAGGCACGTGCAAATCCACGTGATCTAAAATCTGCAATCGTATCTAAAAGACCCGAATTAGGCACCTCGAACCGCTTCGTAGGCTTTCTACACCCAAAAACTCAATTTTTCAAAGCATATAGACTAACCCTTGTGCATCGGTGCAAGAAGGTCTGCGACGACAAGAGCTCACTTGCTCACAGTTGCCACGATTAGAAGTCAGTTTAATATCTTCGCTAGCTTAGGTAAGCTAGCTGGCACGCCCTATTTATATATAAAGAGGCCTTAGACGCACGAGAGGATCCACTCCAAGCCCAGAAAAGGCAAAGAGGCGTGGGGATTTTTGCGCGTCAACAGAGATTGGCACGCCCGGTGGGACGTGAGCCTTTCAAAACTCGAGTTTTAAGTTAGGAGCTTACAAAAATTTTCAAAGAGGTGTCATTTTTTAACTTGTTTTCTTTGCTTGTACTTAGGACATTTTGAAAAAGCTTGAAAAGCATGTCGAAATCCAACCCAAGTAAAGTGTCGAGCCAAGGCTCATGCGCATCAAGTTCTCACTCTAGGAGGATTTTCAAAAACAAAATAAAACTAGATGAGATCGAGGACCTGAGAAGGGAGTTTGAGGCCAAAATCGATGCTCTCAGCCAAGAGGCTGAAGTAGGCGATTCGTGTTCATCAAACGGTGAACAAAGGCCTAAGAAAAAATCTGAAAAACCTCGCAAGCACAAAGAGGCCTCCGTAATGGAAGGCAACCAATACCACGAGTCCTTCACACAAAATGACCGTAAAGCCCTACAGCAGTTGCTGAAAGGGCAGAATAAAGAGAAAAGAAGCTACGCCCTGTCTGATTTCCTTCCTATGGATTACGAAACAGACAGTGACGATGAAATACCAAACTTCCATCGGTATGATAGCATGGGAGACCCTAGGTCTCACTTGCAGCTTTTCTCACGTCGAGCCCATAAGAAGAAAAAGGACTCGATGAAATGGGTGTATTGGTTCCCTTTATCCCTTAAAGGCAGAGCTGCCAAATGGCTGGCTTCCTACGACTTAAGCCAGTTCGCTACTTTTGAAGAGTTAGCGAACTACTTCATGCAAAGATTTGCACACAACGTAGAAGTCACGCCGACTCTGAATACCTTAAGGGATACAAAGCAAGGCATGAACGAAGACGTACATGCCTTCATTATAAGATGGAGGTCACTTTTGGGCCAAGTGCGAGAGCCCATATCCGAAGGATGCGCAGTAATGCTCATCCTATATAACTTTAAAAGCGAGCTAAAAACCCTTCTCTCGCTCCATGAGATCTCAACTTTCCATAAGTTGATCAAAAAGGCATCCCTTTTCGAGACCAACTTGCGAAAAGGGACATACGATCACTTATGGAAAGGAAGTACCGTTTCCAAAACTCGCTTGGAAAAGCCCATCACATACGAGCTACCCACGATGGACAAAGGGGCAAAGCCCCATAAAATCGCCAATGTCCGGGTGGATCCAGGCATGGCGGGCACTTCCAAAAATTTTGAAAAGTTAGAAAATAAGAGGGAGCGAACCTTTCAAAAACCGGTTGAAAAATGGGAGTACACTCCGCTGTGCAACCTGTGTCGGAGGTCCTAGACCTTCTACTTGCCTAGGGCATGATAGAACTCATTGAAATCCTCGAAGGAGTCACTTCCAAAGGGGGGTATTTAAACCGATTTTGTAAGTATCATCGGCTCAAAGGCCATGATACCAAACGCTGCTTCTCCCTTTTAAATAAAATTGAGAACTTGATAGCAGAAGGCCGGCTCTAGGTCACTGCGGAACCTGAGCCACCTCAAGCTATCTTCAAAGAACCCTTTCCCAAACACGCCAGTGGTAGTGGGAAAGGAAAGGAGGTATGTACCCTCACCATTTCTAAGGAACTAGCGCAAAAACCAGAGTCTGGTCGACCCACTTATGTGCCCATTCTTGTACTGTACAAGAAGCCCACCCAAGTCGTCATTCGGGGACCACCAAAAGTGGAATCCCCGGCAAAACCAGTTTTGAAAATCCAAGGTTCTCCTCAGCTCATCCTTAGAGCCAAATTTAGCGCGAACCCTAGGCTGGTCGTGGGGGAAGTCACTAGATCCGGGAGGATCTATCAACCCCCGCACCTTCAAGGTGCTCAAAAGGTGGTCAGTGTGCCTGGCCCCTCAAAAGCATGTATCCCTAGTGTTCTGCCAAAAGCAGATAAGGACAAAGTCATCCTAAATCTTTATGACATCGAAAACCACCTTTCAAAGATTCCTATTCATATGTCTATCTTAGAGCTTATACAAACCTCGCCTAGGCATAGACTTGTATTAGAGAAAATTCTAGAAAGGGCCAAGCTTGATTCGAACATAAGTCCAGAATCCTTGTCTGCCCAAGTGGCTTTATTAGGAGCAAAATCGCCCATCACTTTCTCAGAAGATAGGCCCTACGAATCCCACAACCAGGCCCTGCATATCGAGGTGGTTCTGAATAACCACTCTCTGGACAGGTGCCTAGTCGATGGTGGAGGAGGGCTCAACATCCTTCCAATTCATGTGGCGTATAAAATCGGAGTCACCTTGACTTCAGTGAACCCAAGCCCCATCGTTATCACTGGATACGATGGGAATGCGTCTAGACCTTTAGGATCCATCGAACTTCCAATAGAAACGGGAGGGATCGAACACACGGGGGTGTTCCATGTCCTGGACATCCACCCCCATTATAACTTGTTGTTGGGAAGGCCCTGGATACACAGTTTGTGCGCTGTGCCATCCACCTTCCACAGTTGTGTCAAGATCCCTTTTAGGGACCAGGTCGTAGTGATCCTAGGTGAGAGTCACCCACAGCTTCAGGGGATCATAAACTCCCCTTGTTTATCGAGCTCCCATGCCCATGAGGCTAACCTGGGGCAAATTGTGATTGAGCCACCTCGGCTCGTATTAAACAACCCTAGGAAGGTTGTATGTGTGAAGGGGCCGCCCAAAGCAGCCCCCTCCCGATCCTAACCCTTCTAGGAAAACCCAAACATTCCCTATTTCCAAAGCCCCTGGACAAGAGGCCATATGAGCACAATATGGACGACAGCATGTTCCAAGACCACGACTTGTATCAAACCTTTTCAAAAAACAAAAAGTCATGGAACATGTTGTTGAACATGGGCTACACGCCCTACAAGAGTCTAGGGGCACAGAATCAGGGTCTCCTAGAGCCCATCCTTTCTAGGGCCAATCCAAGCCGATATGGGATCGGCTATACTCCCCAAATACCGTTGGAGCCACCCCCAGTGACCACCTGGGTCAAGGGTGCCCCGGAACCTGTCTTAGAAGAAACCTACGATTTAGATCTCCTATTCCGAGTCTAACCCATAGTGTTTTCCCCTTTGTAGGTATGACAGAAGATCCCTTTTCTAAAAATACAAAAACATTTAAAAAGCTTAAAATCAAAAAAATCGAAAAATAAGAAAAACAAAAAACAATGTAAAAACAAAAACTCGAAAATAGAGTGCTTTGTATAGTTCCCAAGGTTCTTGTTCTACGAAAACCCAAAAAAATTGAAAATTTGGAAAATACCAAAAAGATTTTGTACATAGCTGCTCCTGGTAGGACTTTGACAAAAGAAAAGGATTTCGAAAGAAACGTCGTCTGCATAGCCAAACCAAAAATTTCGAAATCACTTGAAAATCCAAGTACAAAACTAGGTCTTTTTGAAAACCACGCATCAAATTCCCTCGGGTCTATAGCCCACGAGAATGATCAAAGCCTAGAAGTGGATCCCCTTTGAGGAAGATCCCGCTTCTGAGCTCCCAGAATTTCATAAAATTCTCGATTTTGAAAGACCTTCCCAATCAGTAGGAGGAGATTTCATAGAAGTAAACCTAGGGGATGATTCAAATCCCAAAACCATCAAAATAGGCGCATGCTTGCATGAAACTGAAAGATTAGCATTCATTGCATTTCTACGAACCTATTTAGATGTGTTTGCATGGACGTATGAAGACATGCCGGGCATAGACCCCAGCATTGTCGAGCATCGTCTTCCCTTAGATGCAGGTGTAAAACCCATAAAGCAGAAGCTTAGGAAAATACACCCGAATGTACACACGCAAGTCAAAGAGGGTTTAGAAGATCTGTTAAAAGCCGGATTTATAAAACCCATTGCGTATTCTGATTGGTTGTCAAATATCGTTGTAGTTCAAAAAACCAATGGGAAAATTCGAATATGCATCGATTTTAGAAACCTGAATAAAGCCACTCCAAAGGATAATTATCCTTTACCAAGCATAGATTTGATAGTCGATAGTACTGCAAATCATGAAATGTTTTCGTTTATGGATGGCTATTCAGGCTATAATCAAATCAAACTAAGTCCACGAGATCAGGGTAAGACCGCCTTCACAACCCCATGGGGCACGTACTGCTATACAGTCATGCCCTTTGGTTTGAAAAATGCCGGCGCAACATACCAACAAGCCATGACCACGATCTTCCATGATCAAATTCATGAGCTTGTAGCAGTGTATGTAGATGATCTCTTGGCAAAATCCAAAACCCAATGCACTCACATCGAATGTTTACAAAAGATTTTCGAAAGGCTTAGGCTTTACAAAGTAAAGCTAAACCCTCAAAAATGTGTATTCGGGGTAGAGTCAGGGAAGCTTCTGGGTTTTATGGTAAGCCAAAGGGGTATAGAAGTCGACCCCTCTAAGTGTCAAGCCATCATAGACATGGCTCCACCCTCTAATCTCACTCAAATCCGTAGCCTCCAAGGTCGCTTACAATCCGTTCGCCAATTCATATCGAATCTGGCTACTAGATGCGAACCCTTCAACAAACTGTTGAGGAAGGGCACGAAATTCTTATGGGATGACGAATGCCAGAAGTCCTTCGAGAGACTGAAGGCATACTTGGTTAATCCCCCCGTTTTGAACCCTCCAAAGCAAGGAAAACTGCTTTTATTATACATCTCCGTGCATGCGAATGCTTTAGGAGCCCTGTTGGCTTAGTACGAGGATGACACCCATAAGGAGTATGCCATCTACTACATTTCGAAAACTCTCTTGGCTTATGAACGAAATTATCAAGCCATGGAGAAGACGTGCTTGGCCCTAGTCTGGGCCTGCCAGAAATTCAGACACTACTTCCTAGATCACGAGATCTGGATAGTGTCCAAGCTTGATCCAATCAAGCACTTGTTCGAAAAACCCATTCTCACGGGTAGATTGGGCAAATGGCAACTCCTTCTAATGGAGTATGATCTGAAATACCATCATCAGATCTCCATTAAGGGGCAAGCCCTAGCAGATTATGTGGCTGAGTTCCCCTTAGAGGACGCATATCCCACACTTATGGAAATGCCTGATGAAGGCATATTACAAAACCATTTTCAAAACCACATTTTGGCAAATTCTTTCAAAAACCAAGTGTGGAAGATGCACTTCGATGGGGCACGAAACCAACGAGGGGCTGGTGCTAGGGTCATCCTAATCTCCCCTGAAAAGGGCGAGATTCCCATAGCAGTCCGCTTAGATTTCGAATGTTCCAACAACGTACCTGAGTATGAAGCACTCATACAAGGCTTAAGAATTTCGAAAACTCTAGGGGCATCATGCATCGAGGTCTTTGGAGATTCGCTCCTTGTCATAAACCAGGTTTTAAAAATTTGGCAAGTACGTAATGAGAAACTACTTCCATATCACGAGTTGGCCACTTGATTGGTCCAATCCTTCCAATCATGTAAACTCACACACGTAGGAAGAGAGGACAATGGCATCGCCGATGCCCTCTCCTCCTTGGGTTCAGCCCTGAAGGTCGATCTCAGTTCAGGGACCAGATCTTTGGAAATATGGCATGCACCCCACCCATCCACACACGACTTAGATATTTGCCAAAATAACCAAGAGTCTATTGAAAAACCTTGGTTTTATGACATAAAACAATTTCTAGAAAATGGGGGATTCGCCGAGGATGCCACATCTAAGGATAAGGCATTCATTCGTAAGATTTCAACCCGATACACCATTCTGGGTGGGGTCTTATACAAAAAAAGTTTTACCGGCATTCTGCTTAGGTGTATCGACCTAGAGGAGGCTAGGATAGTGATGCATGAATTCCATGATGGAGAATGTGGAGGTCATGTTAATGCCAACATGATGGCAATGAAAATACTTAGAGGGGGCTATTTTTGGTCCACCCTGAAAAAGGATTGCCACGATCATCTTAGGAAGTGTCATCCATGTCAAGTGCATGGGCACGCCATTCATATCCCTTCATCTGCATTGCATTCCGTGGTCAGCCCCTGGCCATTTACCACCGTTTGACATCGTAGGCCCAATATTTCTAAAGGCCTCGAATGGGCATCGATTTATTTTAGCAGCCATGGAGTATTTCTCCAAGTGGGTGGAAGCCATTTCCCTAACCAATGTGATGGGGCAACATGTGGTGGCTTTCATCCGGAGGAATATCTTAACTCAATTTGGGGTTCCACGAGACCTTGTGTCTGATAATGGCACCCCATTCAAGAACGAGCGGATGGTTAAGTTGTGCAACATGTATGGCATAACTCACCACTTCTCCTCGCCCTACTACCCTCAAGGCAACGGCCAAGCCGAAGCCACAAACAAGACTCTCATTAGTATTATTGAGAAAACCTTAGAGAAGGGTAGGACGTGGCACGAGATGCTGGATGAAGCCTTATGGGCTTATAGGACTTCCATCCGGACTCCCACGAATGCCACACCATTCGAATTGGTCTATGGCGCAAACGCCATTCTTCCCATTCATACTCAACTGCATTCATTCCATACATCCATAGCACTCGACCTCCCCCTAGAGACGCTTCAGCATGCTAGGATGGACGAACTAGATTTGCTAGATGAGAGGTGACTCCTTGCCATGGATCATGCTCGTGCATACCGGCAAAGGATAGCCCGACATTATGGCAAACACATGAGACCTCGCCACTTCGAAGTGGGGGATCTCGTTTTGAAAATCATCCATTATCGTGGCCCACATCCACTCGGAAAGTGGCGCCCCAAGTGGGATGGACCCTATGTTGTACGAGCAACCACTACGAACAATTCGTATTAGTTAATCGATGTAGAAGGTAGGAATTTAGCGGATCCTATCAATATTCAATACTTAAAGAAGTATCATGTGTAGGATTTGGATTAAATTCCAGTTTTCGAAAATTTTAGGGATAGCTGCCCTGAGACATGTGAATAAGGTGCAAAGGCAAACTCGTGTGACCCTGAGTGAGAGAATTCGCACTTGTGAAAGAGCGGAGTCTTCAAAATCGTGGTTACATTTCAAAACCCTTCTTCTTACAAAGAAAGGCCTAGTTCAATATAGCAAGATACCTTCAAGTAGTACGTGCTATTTCTAAATAGGCTGATCTGGGATGGATCGAGTGTAGGCTTGGGATAAGTCCTCCCCTCTTCTCTTCTATTTCCAAAAGGAAAATAAAGGCCCAAACAAAAGGGAATTTCCCATTCAAAGTATCTTTCCAAAAGAAAGAAACCAGGACTCAAAAGAAAATCGATTCTCTTGTGAAAAAGAGGGATTAAAGAAAAAATACTCCCAAAGGGAGACCCTCTATGGAAAAAAAGGAAAAAGAGGCCAAAAAGCTCAAAAAGAGCAGTTTTCCACCTTCTATGCCTTAAACCGCGGGACGCTTCAGAAGGGACCGTGGTATCTCTTTCCCATCCCTGGCTTATCCTAAGCTAAAGCATGGTTCATTCCGAGGAATCCTAAAGTAAAAATAGGATTTACTTGAATTTCATCTTGTTTGAGAATTCGACGTTTCGAGTAAGGCGTAGGAATTTGAAATACAACTTGTTTTCTTATAAAACCTCCGCTAGATAAGCGAGTGTTAAGACTCAAACAAGGGCAAACATGAAGAGCTCGAGATCCTTAGGATCGAGACTCAAGACAGTTGTCCCTTTTGTAAATAACTTTTGTAAATAAGTTTTGAAAATCGAACATCGAACAGCATATGATTCACTCACTGGGAGCAACAGGCCTTGTAAGTCTCTAGAGTTCGACCATATCTGGTCTCTGGGAGGTCGCCACTCTTGGCACCACACCATGTCACACATCTGCATTCCACGCATGATACTTGCATAAACATGATCCCATTTAGGACCAGAAACCGTTTGTATTAACCCTTTGGCGTGATATCTCCTCCTACCAGAGTTTGTAAATTGAGATTTTTGCTAAAAATTGGGACGATCCCATATTCTTCATGGCTAGATCTAGGGAGACATTGAAAGGGGTGTTTGTCATCTTTGCCCTTATCCAAATCGATTTGGACAAGGCCAAAGAGGGGCATCTGTAAACACCCCGAGATCCCACGAATTTCTCAAAATCCATCTGGTTTTGTAAAAGCAGCCCCAAAGGGCCATTTTGAGTCTGGAAACCCAGGAGCCTTCCAGACAACCCTGTATATATGTTTTAAACCTTATATTTCAAAAATATGTGATATGTGTTTTGAAAACCTTTTAAAACATGTTTTGGAACCCCGAAGCAGCTTGGCCTAATCCAGACAGGACCAGGAGAGCTAAGGAGAGCCCGGAACCGGAGCACAGGTCGAGCCCGACACAACAACTCTCGTATCAAATCTACACCCCCAAGATCTCGAACATCCAAGACCCTGTTATCATCAAAACATCATTTGAAGTCATCTCCGGAAGGCGAAAGTAGAGGCGGACGATCATGTTGGCGAAGACCCAACACAAACGGAGCACTGATGCTGTCAGGCCCCGCACAAACCGTTCGTTTCGAACACAGCTCGAAGGAGTCAGAGTTCAGTTTGGATCGGATCTGGACCATATATATCCAGATCCCAATCCAAACCCATGTATGGAATTGGATTTGGATTTGGATTCAAAAATCCAATCCAATATCCATATCCATGGCCCACATCACCTTCTAATAAATGGAGGTGGGGCCCACTTGAATTTTACGTGGGATTATGGGCATGAGAGAGAGTGGGGGTGGATAAGATCAAGTGTGTGTTGTAATTAAGCTTGACTTGTGTGTCAAGTTTGGGGTTAATCATGTGGGTTAGCCTAGTTAAGTGGGTTTAAGCTTGTAATTAGCCAAAACCTAACATAGGGCTGCACCAACATGATGTGGTTAAGGTCTATGGGCCATGCAAAGGGAGCTCCTTCACCTAAACCTAACCAAAAACACCTAATCCTAGCCTTCCACCCTAATCCGGCCCTAATCTGAGCCTAATCACCTAACCCACTTCCCTAATCCCGGCCTAATCCCAACCTAATCACCTAACCCACTTCCCTAATCCTTCCCTAAACCTAGGTTAATTTCCCTAAACCTAGCCTAATCCGAGCCTAATCACCTAACCTACCTCACTAAACCTCACCCTAGAACCAACCCACCTAGCTAAACCCTAAACCTCTAAACCACCCCTAGCCCACAACCTACCCAAACCACTTGTATTTAAAATATCTGGCCCTACCCTTTCCAGCTCACCTTATCACCACACCACCCTACCTAAACCACCTAACCGCTACCCCAAAACCAGCCCTAACCGACCTAGCCCAGCCCTATATAAACCCCCCCCTTGGGGGTGGGTTTTCCCATCTAGAAGCCCTCTTCCACCAGTCGGGTCCTCCCCTTTCCAGCTCAGCCGATTCCCCTCCTGCTCCACCTGCCCCACAGTCAGCCACCACCTGCGCCACTACCTCCCAGCCGAGCACCACCACCGCCACCACCATTCCAGCCGAAGTCCCCATCGCCATCCTCTTCACCCGACCGAACCAGCCGAGCCCCCACATCCGGCTGCTCCTCAACCAGCCGCCGCCTTCCACCATCCGATTAGTACCCTACACTCCACCTTACTACTTCTTCACTCCCTCTCCACTCTCAGCCACCTAACCCACTACCATATCAACCTAAGGCCAGCCACTAGCCGCCACCGTTCCCACTCGGCTAGGCCATAACTACCCTAACTACCCGCCACCACCTAGACACCTTAGCTCCATTCGGCCACCCTATCCGACTCCCTAAGACCTGCCCATATCACCCCAATACACCTACTACACCCACTACCACCTGGCCCCATCTCCTAGCTAGTTCCCTTCCCTTACACCACTCCTAGCCACTCTAGCAACCCGCCACCATCAAGTCCTCCTAGTCGGCCACTCCAACCGACTGTCATTTCATTCGGCCACCCTAGCAACCCACCAACCTTAGGTGCCCCATTAGACCTTCCCTTAAGCTTCCCCCTAATGACCTTACCTAGCCCCTTTAATCCCACACGTCAAGGCGGCACCCTTGCTAGCAGCCGGCCACTTTCAAGGCACCCGACCAGCACCCCTTGCCGTTCAACCTCGCGGAGCTTCCTTTTGCAGCCCAAGGCGAAGGCCAAGCCCGCGCCCAAGCAAGGCATCTTCGCACCAGCTATTAGTAAGTGCCTAACTCATTCCTTAGTTGTATACTTGCTTAAAATTCAATTTGATATGGGGTTGTAATAACGGAGCATAGTCTCCCCCCGCTTGTAATAACGTGGCTTGGCACACCCACACACGTGCACTCTCTTAGTTGTGCACGATTTTGAACACACACGGGCCTAATCAGCCCCTAATACATAAGTATATACATATACTTTAATTTTTGTAGGGTTTTGCTTAAGTTGGGTGTGTTGTCTTTCAATTCAAGCACTCACACACATTGAGCCTTCGCTCTTATTTGAAAGACCCAAGTAAGGGCCGACATATACTATTTGGGTTTTCATTTCATGTCGTGTGTGTAAGTCTTTCAATTCAAGCACTCACACACATTGAGCCTTCGCTCTTATTTGAAATACCCAAGTAAGGGCCGTGTTATACTATTTGGGTTTAATTTCACGTTGTGTGCGTAGTACTTCAATTCAAGCACTCACACACATTGAGCTTTCGCTCTTATTCCCAAGACCTTAGTCAAGGCCATACTGCAAGTTATATTTGGGTTTAATTTCATGTCGTGTGTGTAAGTCTTTCAATTCAAGCACGCACCCACATTGACCCTTCGCTCTTATTTGCAAGACCCAAGTAAGGGCACGTATATACCCTATATACATATCTCCCTTCGGCATTTACATTACAAGTCATTTCCCTTCGGTTATTTCCCTTCGGTTATTTCCCTTCGGCATTGTCTTTACATTTGGGTTTTCCCTTTGGAGTAGCGTGAGTTTGCATTGCATCTACGCCATACCACGAGGTAGGACGCATATTGCATCAAAGCAAGCCCCGCTCAAATTCGCCCATGTAGTGGAGTGTTCATAACACACAAACTAGGTGGCCCATAAAGGGATAAAAGGAAAGACTTAGGCACGTGCAAATCCACGTGATCTAAAATCTGCAATCGTATCTAAAAGACCCGAATTAGGCACCTCGAACCGCTTCGTAGGCTTTCTACACCCAAAAACTCAATTTTTCAAAGCATATAGACTAACCCTTGCGCATCGGTGCAAGAAGGTCTGCGACGACAAGAGCTCACTTGCTCACAGTCGCCACAATTAGAAGTCAGTTTAAAATATATCTTCGTTAGCTTAGGTAAGCTAGCTGGCACGCCCTGTTTATATAAATAGGCCTTAGACGCACGAGAGGATCCACTCCAAGCCCAGAAAAGGCGAAGAGGCATGGGGATTTTCACGCGTCAACAGTGAGCTAGCTGGCACGCCCTGTTTATATAAATAGGCCTTAGACACAAGAGAGGATCCGCTCCAAGCCCTAAAAAGGCGAGAGGCGAGGATTTTCTCGTGTCTACAAGTTTGCATTGCATCTACGCCATACCACGAGGTAGGACGCATATTGCATCAAAGCAAGCCCCGTACTCCCGCTCAAATTCGCCCATGTAGTGGAGTGTTCATAACACACAAACTAGGTGGCCCATAAAGGGATAAAAGGAAAGACTTAGGCACGTGCAAATCCACGTGATCTAAAATCTGCAATCGTATCTAAAAGACCCGAATTAAACACCTTGAACCGCTTCGTAGGCTTTCTATACCCTAAAACTCGATTTTTCAAAGCATACAGACTGACCCTTGCGCATCGGTGCAAGAAGGTTTGCGACGACAAGAGCTCACTTGCTCACAGTCACCACGATTAGAAGTCAGCTTAAAATATATCTTCGCTAGCTTAGGTGAGCTAGCTGGCATGCCCTGTTTATATAAATAGGCCTTAGACACACGAGAGGATCCGCTCCATGCCCTGAAGCCAGAGGCGGGGATTTTCGCGCGTCTACAGAATTTCATTTTGTTTGAGAATTCGATGTTTCGAGTAAGACATAGGAATCTTGAAATGTAGCTTGTTTTCTTATAAAACCTCCGCTAGATTAGCGAGTGTCAAGACTCAAGCAAAGGCAAACACAAAGAGCTCGAGATCCTTAGGATTGAGGCTCAAAGCAGTTTTCCCTTTTGTAAATAGATTTTGAAAAATCGAACATCGAACAGCACAGGTGTAGACACGGAAAATTTTCACTTGCGGGTTCTTAGGCCTGAAGTGAACCTTTTCGTGCTTACGTTCGCTTTTAGAAAGGGCATGCCAGCTAGCTTTCTCAAACTAGCGAAGTGATTTTTGAAAATATCTGACTTTTGGGGCGACTGTGGACAAGTGGGTTCTTTTCGTCGCAGACTTTCTTGCACCGGCGCACAAGGGTCAGTCTGTACGCTTTTAGGAAAACTCGTTTTTACACAAACACGACTCTTTTTGAAAACTTGAAAGTGTTTTGTTAAATTTGCAACTTTTTATACATGGGATCTATGCGCTCCTATGTCTCTCGGGTTTTAGCCGATTTTGGTGTGTAGTCGTGTGCATCCAGTGCTTGATTTAAGGCAAGTACTACACGATTTGACCAATCTGGTTCGATGCAAGTATGCTCCCTATCTCGAGTGTGGCGGATATGCAATGCAAACTCACACAACTTCAAGGGAAAACCTGGAATTTAAAGACATAACCGAAGGGAAATAGCAGAAAGGGAAATATGGCTATATCTTAGATGCGGAAGGGAAAATATATATAGCTATATCTTAAGAGCGAGAAGGCTCAATGTGAGTGAGTGCTTTGAGTGTATAAATTGAAAGGGCAACTCACACGACTTGAACCTTAAAAACCCAGCTGAAAGGGGAAATACATATATATATGTAAGAGCGGAAAGGCTCAATGTGAGTGAGTGCTTTTGAGTGTGTAAAATGAAAGACAACTCACACGACTTGAACCTTAAAACCCAGCTGAATATATATAAATAGAACTATATCTTATGGGCTGTTGAGGCCCGTTTTGTGTGCAAAAGGTGTGCAGATAAGAGCGGAAAGGCTCGAGTGTACGTGTGTGATTCGTGTTTCAAACCATAATATTACATCCCGAGGGGAGACTACGCTCCATTATTACAACCCCGTATCAAATTGAATTGAATTTGAAACAACGTAAAGAACCAGATTCGAGCACTTACTCGTCTTTTGCTTGGGCTTCCTTTTTCAGTGAAACCTGACCTTGGATATAGCCGTTGGATGGACTTTCCTCTGCGAGATGACCAGCTGCGTAGAAGGTTGATCCTAGATCGTGACCTGGGCTAGATTGACAAGCTAATGCACTATGGGTTTTGGGCTTAGATATGATAGATCTAGGGTGAAAAACTAATGGATCTGAGTTAGGTCTAGGTGGTTTGTTTTGGTCGAAGGTTAGCTCAAGGCTCTAAGGGGAAAATCTGACCAACTAGTGGTCGAGTTAGGGGATGTCTAAGGGAGTGGTTCGGGCGAGATGCGAAGGGATACTCGTCTCACAATGGGTCGAGATTAGTTTAGGGGTAGTGAGTGATCTTAGGGGAAATCCTAAGGTAAGCTCTAGGGCAATGCTCGGCCAAAGGGTGGCCGAGCTTGGGCAGGTGTTGGGTGTTTGATCTCACGTGAGATCCTAAGGGAGTGGCTCGGCCAAAGGGTGGCCGAGCTGGGTAGGTGTAGGTTAGTTCTTTTGGTTAGGATCTAACTTAGGTAATGGATTTAGTTTAGGGAAAAACCTAAAATGAACTCAGCTAGCTAGATGGGTGAAAACGGGTTCGTCCAAAGGAAGGAACCGAGTGTTTTAGACACTCGGTTTTGGCTAGGTCTCTAGGAGTAGTTTTGGTTTAGGAAATAGTTTAGGTGGTTTAGTGCTAGATGGTTTGGCTGGGAGGGATCTAAGGTGAGCTTGGCCAGCCAATGGCCGAGCTGGGTATGGTTCTAGATTAGAGTAGTCTTAGGTAGAACTAGGATCGTTCCTTTAGTGAGGTTCGGCCAGCATCTTGGCTGGACTTTTTGACGTCTTTATGTTTTAGGGTTTAGGTGGTTTTGAGAGGTACGAAAAGGAGGGACTTTGGGCAGGATTTTAGGGGCTTACCTTGACAACCTATCAGCCCATTTGATCTCGTTTCCAACGCAGCCAATCTCCATTGAAGAAAGCCCATCCAATGCCGCCAGGTTTTTCTCCATTTCCAGCAAAATACAAGGCGTGAAATGCTCCCACTTACACTTGAGTGCAGCCCACAAGATCAACCCACGATTTTACAAAACAAGAGGGGAAGGCCAGCCCCTTTTGTTGACCTTCCTCTCTCTCTCTCTCTCTCTCTCTCTGTCCCCCCCCAAGTATCAACGTGAAGTGCTGGAAAAATCGTCCCCTTCAAAGCCAGCCCACTCACGTTCTTTTATAGGCCCCTTGTGTGGATATGGATCCTTTGTTGGTTTCTAAAATCCGGATCCAATCCAATCCAAGTTTCGTTTGGATATGGATCTTGGATCTGGATCTGGATTTTTGGATCCAGATTTGATCCAAAATTTTCTCTTCTTCAGTCCTTTCTGGCGTTTCAAGCAGGATGCTTCGTGCGGGTCCTGAGTTCATCAAGATTCCGTCTTACGCTGGGTTTTTTCCATTTTCATCGTCCGAGCTTCTTTTCGTCTTTCTGGACTCTGTTTCGACTGTTTCTTCTTGCATTTGACTTGGATTTTCCATGATTTCAGAGATGCTTTTGGCTTGGCCTTTGATGCTTCAGGCTTGAAATGCGTTTGTGGCCGGGGCTTCTTTTTCGTCTTCGAAATTCACTTTTCATCGGGTTGGGCTTGACCTTTGAACTTTTTGAATCTTTTGCGACTGTTTTGAGCCAGGCTTCCTCTGTTCATCTGGTCTTTCATAAAAATAGGACTTTCGTCCATTTTCAAGATTTTTCATGTTTCAAACAGGGTTGGAAAACAGAATTTTGAAATGTTTTGATTTCCTGAGTTTTTGAAAATTCTTATCTTTTGAACTGGTTTTCGAACCAGGCATTTGGTTTTGAAAAGTATTTGGGTTTTTTTTTGGGGTGTTTACAGATGCCCCTCTTTGGCATTATCCAAATTGATTTGGATAATGGCGAAGAAGATAACACCCCTATTTGTTTTCTCCCGGATTTGATCTTGAGAATATGGGATCGTCCCAAATTTTGAGAAAAAGAACCTTTCTTTTAAAAACCCGATAGGAGGGGATTTTTTTGCCAAAAGGGGACTTTCTATGGATCTAACCCTAAGTGGAGATCACATATTAAATGTTCATGTGTGGATATGCAAAGGTGCATGCTATGGATGAGGTGTTAGAAAGGGCGATCTCCTAGAGACCAAATCATATGGTCGAACTTTTGAGACTTTTATGAAGACCTGTTGCTCCAAGTGAGCGGGCCTTACGTATGTTTGATGTTCGAGTTCTTTTGAAATTCGTTTTAAGAGGGAAAACTTTTCTGAACCATCGATCATAAGGACCTTCAGCTCCTTGTGTTTGCCTTTACTCGAGTCTCGACCCTTGCTAATCTAGCAGAGGTTTTATGAGAAAATAAGCCACGTTTCAAAATTTTTACGCCTTACTCAAAACGTCGTATTCTCAAATAAGACGAAATTCAAGTAAGTAAATCCTATTTTTACTTTAGGATTCCCTGAAATGAACCATGTTTCGCTCGGGATAAGTCACAGGGATGGGAAAGAAGTACCACGGTCCCTTCTGAAGTGTCCCGTGGTTTGAGGCAAAGAAGGCGGAAACTGCTCTCTTTTGAGCTTTTGGCCCTTTTTTTTTTCTTTCTTTTTTCCATAGAGGGTCTCCCTTTGGGAGTATTTTTTCTTTAATCCCTCTTTTCCATAGAAGACTCAAATTTTCTTTTTGATTCGTTTTTCTTTCTTTGGAAAAGGGCTTTTTGGTGGGGATTTTCCCTTGTTTTGGCCAGGTTTTCCTTTTGGAAGGAGAAGAGAAGAGGGGAGGACTTATCCCAAGGTCATACTTGACCCATTCTAGGTTAGCCTATTTAGAAATAGCACGTACAACTTGCAAGTATCTTGTTATATTGAATTCGGCCTTTCTTTGTAAGAAGAAGGATTTTGAAATGTAGCCACGTATTTGGAAAACTCTGCTTTTTCACAAAATGTCGATTCTTTCATTCAGGGTCACCCAACTTACCTTTGATCCTTGGTTTCGAAGTTTCAAAGTGGCTTTCCCTAAAATATTTTTCACAAAAATGGGAATTTAACTCAGACCCTATACATGATATTTTTTCAAATACTGAATATTTATAGGATCTGCTAAATTCCTACCCTCGATCGGTTAACCAATAAGAATTGTTTGTGGTGGTTCCACGCACGACGTAAGGGCCATCCCACTTGGGCCGCCACTTTCCAAGTGGATGTGGGCCACGATGGTGGATGATTTTCAAAACGAGCTCTCCCACTTCAAAGTGGCGAGGTTTCATATGTTTTTCATAATGTCGGGCGATCCTTTGCCGGTATGCATGAGCATGGTCCATAGCAAGGAGTCGCCTCTCATCTAATAGATCTAGTTCGGCCATCCTAGCATGCTGAAGCGTCTCTAGGGGGAGGTCGAGTGCAACGGATGTATGAAATGAATGCAGACGTGTATGGATGGGGAGAATGGCGTTTGTGCCGTAAACCAACTCAAAAGGCGTGGTATTTGTGGGAGTGCGGATGGAAGTCCTATAAGCCCATAAGGCTTCATCCAACTTCTCGTGCCATGTTCTACCCTTCTCTAAGGTTTTCTCCACAATGCTGATGAGAGTCTTGTTGGTGGCTTCGGCTTAGCCGTTGCCTTGAGGGTAGTAAGGCGATGAGAAGTGATGATTTATGCCATACTTGTTGCACAGCTTGACCATCCGCTCATTTTTAAATGGGGTGCCATTATCGGACACAAGATCTCTTGGAACTCCAAATCGAGCCAAGATGTTTTTCCTAATGAAAGCCACCACATGTTGTCCTTGGACATTTGTCAGGGAGGCGGCTTCGACCCACTTGGAAAAATACTCAGTGGCTGCTAAAATGAACCTGTGTCCATTTGAGGCCTTTGGAAAAATTGGTCCTACGATATCAAACGCCCACATGGTGAATGGCCAGGGGCTGACCACGGAATGCAGTGATGATGAGGGGATATGAATGGCGTGACCATGCACTTGACATGGGTGACACTTCCTAACATGATCGTGGCAATCCTTTCTCAGGGTAGACCAAAAATAACCTGCTCTAAGTATTTTCATTGCCATCATGTTGGCATTGACATGACCTCCACATTCTCCATCGTGGAATTCATGCATAACAATCCTAGCCTCCTCTAGGTCGACGCATCTTAGTAAGATGCCCGTAAAACTCTTTTTGTACAGAACCCCTCCTAAAATCGTGTATCGGGTGGAAATTTTTTGGATGAATGCCTTATCTTTAGACGTGGCATCCTCAGTGAATCCCCCATTTTCTAGAAAATTCTTTATGTCATAAAACCAAGGTTTTTCATCAGAATTAGGGTTATTTTGGCAAATTTGCAAATCGTGTATGGAAGGAGTGGGTGAGTGCCATATTTCAAGGGGTCTGGTTCCCAAAGTGGGATCTACCCTTAGGGCTGAACCCAAGGATGAGAGGGCGTCAGCGACGCCATTATCCTCTCTTCCTACATGTGTGAGAGTGCACGATTGGAACGACTCAACCAGTCGAGTGGCCAATTCGTGGTATGGAAGCAGTTTTTCATTTCGAACTTGCCAAGTTTTTAAAACTTGGTTTATGACCAGGAGTGAATCTCCAAAGACCTCGATGCATGATGCCCCTAGAGTTTTCGAAACTTTTAAACCTTGTATGAGTGCTTCATACTCGGCTATATTGTTGGAACATTCGAAATCTAGGCGAATTGCTATGGGGATCTCTCCCTTTTCAGGGGATACGAGGATGATCCCGGCACCGGCCCCTCGTTGGTTTCGTGCCCCGTCGAAGTGCATCTTCCACACTTGTTTTTCGAAAGAGTTTGCCAGAATGTGGTTTTGAAAATGGTTTTGCAATATGCCTTCATCAGGCATTTCATTGAGTGTGGGATACGCATCCTCTAGGGGGAAGTCAGCCACGTAGTCTGCTAGGGCTTGCCCCTTAGTGGAGACCTGGTGATGGTATTTTAAATCATACTCCATTAGAAGGAGTTGCCATTTGCCCAATCTACCCGTGAGAATGGGTTTTTCGAATAAGTGCTTGATTGGGTCAAGCTTGGACACTATCCAGATCTCATGATCTAGGAAATAGTGTCGAAATTTCTGGCAGGCCCAAACTAGGGCCAAGCACGTCTTCTCCATGGCCTGATAATTCCTTTCGTAAGCCAGGAGAGTTTTTGAAAGATAGTATATGGCACCTTCCTTGTGAGTGTCATCCTCGTATTGAGCTAACAGAGCTCCCAAGGCATTCGCATGCACAGAAATGTAAAGTAGAAGAGGTTTTCCTGGTTTTGGAGGTTTTAAAACAGGGGGATTAACTAAGTACGCTTTTAACCTTTCAAATGATTTTTGGCACTCGTCATCCCATAAAAATTTCATACCCTTCCTCAGCAACTTGTTGAAGGGTTCGCATCTAGTTGCCAGGTTTGAGATAAACCTGCGAATGGACTGTAGGCGACCCTGGAGGCTACGAATCTGCGTGAGATTGGAGGGTGGAGTCATGTCTATGATGGCTCTACACTTAGAGGGGTCGACTTCTATGCCCCTTTGGCTTACCATAAATCCTAAAAGCTTACCGGATTCTACACCGAATACGCACTTTTGAGGGTTTAGCTTTATGTTGTAAAGTCTAAGCCTTTCGAAAATCTTTTGTAAGCATTCGAGATGAGTGCATCGAGTTTTCGACTTAGCCAGGAGATCATCTACATATACCTCTACGAGCTCATGAATTTGATCGTGAAAGATCGAGGTCATAGCTCTTTGGTACGTGGCACCAGCATTTTTCAAACCAAAGGGCATGACTGTATAACAGTACGTGCCCCATGGGGTTGTAAAGGCAGTTTTAGCCTGATCTCGTGGGCTTAGCTTGATTTGGTTATATCCTGAATAGCCATCCATGAATGAAAACATTTCATGATTTGCAGTACTATCGACTATCAAATCAATGTTTGGTAAAGGGAAATTATCTTTTGGGGTGGCTTTATTCAGGTTTCTGAAATCGATGCATATTCAAATTTTCCCACTGGTTTTTCGAACAACAACTATATTGGATAACCAATCAGAATATGCAATGGGTTTTATAAATCTGGCTTTTAACAGATCTTCTAAACCCTCTTTGACTTGTGAATGCACATTCGGATGTATCTTCCTAAGCTTTTGTTTTACGGGTTTTGCATCTGAATCTAAGGGAAGACGATGCTCTACAACATTCAGGTCTATGCCCGGCATGTCTTCATATGTCCATGCAAACACATCAACATAGGTTTTCAAAAATGCAATGAATGATGCTTTTTCGTGCTCATGCAGACATGTGCCTACCTTAATGAGTTTTGGCTTTAAATCATTCCCTAAGTTTATCTCTATAAAATCCCCTCCTACTGATTTCGAAGGTTTTTCAAAATCAAGAATTTTATGAAATTCAGGGAGCTCAGAAGTAGGGTCTTCCTCGAGGGAATCCAATTCTGGGCCTTGATCATTCTCAAGACTTCTAAATCCTAGGGAATTTGGACTTGACGCACAGTTTTCGCAAACGCTTGGTTTTTGTTTTGGATTTTCTGTAGGTTTTGAAGATTTTGGTCCTCTTATGAAGAGGACTTTCTTTTCGAAATTCTTTTCTTTTTCAAAACCTTTATCAGGAGCTGCTAAATACAGGATTTTGTTTTTGGTATTTTGCAAATTTTTGATTTTTTTGGATTTTTGTAAGGAAAGAACTTTAGGAACTATACAAACAACTCTTTTTTCGAGTTTTTGATCTTTTTCAAATGTTTTTGGTTTTTGGGATTTTTCAATTTTTTGAATTTCGATTTTTTCAAATGTTTTTGGATTTTTGATTGAGGGATCTTCCATCATACCTACAAAGGAAAAACGCCACTAGTTAGACTCCGAACAAGAGATCTAAATTGTAGGTTTCTGCTTGGGTAGGCTCCAGGGCACCCTTGACCCAGGTGGTCGCAGGGGGTGGTTCTGAAGGTATTCTGGGAGTATAGCCGATCCCGTGTCGGCTTTGGTTGGCTTTAGGCAAGATGGGTTCTACGAGACCCTGATTTTGTGCCCCTAGACTTTTGTATGGCATATACCCCATGTTCAATAACATGTTCCACGATTTTTTGTTTTTGGAAAAGTTTTCATATAATTCGTGATCTTGGAACTTGCTATCGTCCATGTTATGCACATAAGGTTTTCTGTCCAGGGGTTTTGGAAATAATGGATGCTTGGGTTTTCCTGGGATGGTTAGTGTTTTGAGTGGGCCAGCCTTGGGCGGCCCCTGGATGTGTACGACCTTCCTAGGTACCTGAAGGGTGAGCTTTGGTGGTTCGACCACGGTTTGCCGTAAGTTGGCCTCGTAGGACTGGGAACTTGAAAAGCATGGGGAATTTTGAATCCCCTGAAGCTGCGGATGACTCTCACTTAGGATCACAATGACTTGGTTTTCAAAAGGGATTTTAACACACTTATGGAAGGTGGACGGCACAGCATGCAGGCTGTGTATCCAAGGCCTTCCCAGCAATAGGTTGTAGTGGGGGTGGATGTCCAAAACATGGAATACCCCCACGTGAGCTATCCCTCCCGTTTCCATGGGAAGTTCCACGGATCCTAAAGGTCTGGATGCATTTCCATCGTATCCAGTGATTACGATGGTGCTTGGGTTTATGGAAGTTAAGGTGACTCCAATCTGATGTGCTATGTGAAGTGGAAGGATGTTGAGCCCTCCTCCCCCATCAACTAGGCACCTATCTAGAGAGTGGTGATTTAATACCACCTCGATGTGTAGGGCCTGATTATGGGTTTCATAGGGTCTTTCGAGATCCTCTTCTGAAAACATGATAGGTGTTTTTGCACCTATGGACGCCACTTGATTGAACAAGGATTCTGGGGTTATGTCCGAACTAACCTTTGCTCTTTCTAGAATTTTCTCTAACACGAGTCTATGCCTAGGCGAGGTTTGTATCAGCTCTAGGATGGACATGTTAATGGGAATCTTTGAAAGATGGTTTTCGAAATCATACAAGTTTAAAATGACTTTTTCTTTGTCCGTTTTGGGCAGAACTCCAGGAATACACGCTTTTGAAGGGCCAGGCACACTGACCACTTTTTTAGTATTTTATAGATGTGGGGGTTGATAGATCCTCCCGAATCTTGTCACTTCCCCCACGATCAACCTAGGGTTCGTGCTTAAGATGGCTCTAATCGACTGTTTTGGAGCACCTCGAATTTTCAAAACTGGTTTAATCGGAGACGGAACTCTTGGTGGTCCTCGAATCACTACTTGGGCGGATTTTCTATGAAGGATGAGGGTAGATGCACAAGAAAAGCCAGACTTATATGTATGCGCTAAACTCTTTGAAATCGTGAGAGCACATACCTCTTTACCCTTCCCACTAGTACTTGCATGATTAGGGAAGGGTTCTTTGAAAATAGCTTGGGCAGGCTCCGGTTCCTCAGTGACCTGGAGCCGGCCCTCTGCTATCAAGTTCTCGATTTGGTTTAGGAGGGAAAAACACTGCTTTGTATCATGGCCTTTGAGCCGATGATACTTACAAAATCGATTCAAAAACCTCCCTTTGGAAGTGGTTCCCTCGGGGATTTCAGGGAGTTCGATCATGCCTTGGGCGAGTAGGAGGTCTAGGACCTCCGACACAGGTTGCCCCAGCGGAGTATACTCCCTTTTTTCAAATGGTTTTTGTATTTTTTTGTCTTTTCTGTTTTCAAAATTTTCGAAATTCTTTGAAGTGCTTGCCAGCCTTGGATCTACCCGGACATTGGCGATCTTGTGGGGCTTTTCCCCTTTGTCTATGGTGGGTAGCCCGTAATTGCCAGGCTTTTCCAAGCGAGTCTTTGGATTTACGCTCCCTTTCCACAGGTGGTCGTAAACCCCTTTTTTCAAATTCGTCTCAAAAAGAGATGCTTTTTTAATCAGTTTGTGGAAAGTAGAGATTTCATGTAAAGAAAGAAGAGTTTTTAATTCAGTTTTGAAATTGTCCAGGATGAGCATTACTGCGCATCCTACGGATATGGGTTCTCATACTTGTCCAAGGAGAGACCTCCATCGAACGATAAATGTATGCACATCTTCGTTCATACCTTGCTTCGTATCCCTCAAAGTGTTCAATGTAGGCGTGACTTCTACGTTGTGTGAAAATCTTTGCATGAAGCAGTTCGCTAACTCTTCAAAAGTTGCGAACTGGCTCAAATCGTAGGAAGCCAGCCATTTAGAAGCTATGACTTTGAGGGATAAGGGGAACCAATATACCCATTTCATCGAGTCCTTCTTTTTCTTGTGGGCTCGACGAGAGAAAAGCTGTAGGTGAGACCTAGGGTCTCCCGTGCCATCATACCGATGGAAATTCGGTATTTCATCGTCACTGTCTGTTTTGTAATCTAAAGGGAGAAAATCAGACAGGACGTACGTTGTTTTCTCTCTATTTTGCCCTTTCAGCAACTGCTGTAGGGCTTTTCGATCCTTGTGAGTGAAGGAATCGAGGTATGGGTTGCCTTCTATCTCGGAGGTCTCCTTGTTTTTACGAGTTTTTCCAAACTTCTTTTTGGCCTTTATTGGTTCGCCATGTGACGAACATGAATCAGCTACTTCAGCCTCTTGGCTGAGAGCAGCGACCTTGGCCTCGTATTCTCTTCTTAACTCTTCCTCCTTTTGTTTTCGATTTTTCAAAGATCTTCTAGAATGAGAACTTGAAGAGCATGAGAACCGGCTAGTCACTTCATTGGAGTCTGAACTCGACATGATTCCGACGCTTTTAAATCCAACTATGAAATGCAAGAAGACAAAAGAGTTAAAACATTTTGAAAACAAACGATGTTTTTAGAGATCGGTTTGTTTTGTATCGATTTTTCCTAAAGACCCACGTCCCACCGGGCGTGCCAAATCTGTAGACACGAAAAATTTTCACTTGCAGGTTCTTAGGCCTGAAGTGAACCTTTTCGTGCTTACATTCGCTTTTAGAAAGGGCGTGCCAGCTAGCTTTCTCAAACTAGCGAAGTGATTTTTGAAAATATCTGACTTTTGGGGCGACTGTGGACAAGTGGGTTCTTTTCGTCGCAGACTTTCTTGCACCGACGCACAAGGGTCAGCCTGTACGCTTTTAGGAAAACTCGTTTTTACACAAATACGACTCTTTTTGAAAACTTGAAAGTGTTTTGTCAAATTTGCAACTTTTTATACATGGGATCTATGCGCTCCTATGTCTCTCGGGTTTTAGCCGATTTTGGCGTGTAGTCGTGTGCATCCAGTGCTTGATTTAAGGCAAGTACTACACGATTTGACCAATCTGGTTCGATGCAAGTATGCTCCCTATCTCGAGTGTGGCGGATATGCAATGCAAACTCACACAACTTGAAGGGAAAACCCGGAATTTAAAGACATAACCGAAGGGAAATAGCAGAAAGGGAAATATGGCTATATCTTAGATGCGGAAGGGAAAATATATATAGCTATATCTTAAGAGCGAGAAGGCTCAATGTGAGTGAGTGCTTTGAGTGTATAAATTGAAAGGGCAACTCACACGACTTGAACCTTAAAAACCCAGCTGAAAGGGGAAATACGTATATATATGTAAGAGCGGAAAGGCTCAATGTGAGTGAGTGCTTTTGAGTGTGTAAAATGAAAGACAACTCACACGACTTGAACCTTAAAACCCAGCTGAATATATATAAATAGAACTATATCTTATGGGCTGTTGAGGCCCGTTTTGTGTGCAAAAGGAGTGCAGATAAGAGCGGAAAGGCTCGAGTGTACGTGTGTGATTCGTGTTTCAAACCATAATATTACATCCCGGGGGGAGACTACGCTCCATTATTACAACCCCGTATCAAATTGAATTGAATTTGAAACAACGTAAAGAACCAGATTCGAGCACTTACTCGTCTTTTGCTTGGGCTTCCTTTTTCAGCGAAACCTGACCTTGGATATAGCCATTGGATGGACTTTCCTCTGCGAGATGACCAACTGCGTAGAAGGTTGATCCTAGATCGTGACCTGGGCTAGATTGACAAGCTAATGCACTATGGGTTTCGGGCTTAGATATGATAGATCTAGGGTGAAAAACTAACGGATCTGAGTTAGGTCTAGGTGGTTTGTTTTGGTCGAAGGTTAGCTCAAGGCTCTAAGGGGAAAATCTGACCAGCTAGTGGTCGAGTTAGGGGATGTCTAAGGGAGTGGTTCAGGCGAGATGCGAAGGGATACTCGTCTCACAATGGGTCGAGATTGGTTTAGGGGTAGTGAGTGATCTTAGGGGAAATCCTAAGGTAAGCTCTAGGGCAATGCTCGGCCAAAGGGTGGCCGAGCTTGGGCTGGTGTTGGGTGTTTGATCTCACGTGAGATCCTAAGGGAGTGGCTCGGCCAAAGGGTGGCCGAGCTGGGTAGGTGTAGGTTAGTTCTTTTGATTAGGATCTAACTTAGGTAATGGATTTAGTTTAGGGAAAAACCTAAAATGAACTCAGCTAGCTAGATGGGTGAAAACGGGTTCGTCCAAAGGATGGAACCGAGTGTTTTAGACACTCGGTTTTGGCTAGGTCTCTAGGAGTAGTTTTGGTTTAGGAAATAGTTTAGGTGGTTTAGTGCTAGATGGTTTGGCTGGGAGGGATCTAAGGTGAGCTTGGCCAACCAATGGCCGAGCTGGGTATGGTTCTAGATTAGAGTAGTCTTAGGTAGAACTAGGATCGTTCCTTTAGTGAGGTTCGGCCAGCATCTTGGCTGGACTTTTTGACGTCTTTATGTTTTAGGGTTTAGGTGGTTTTGAGAGGTACGAAAAGAAGGGACTTTGGGCAGGATTTTAGGGGCTTACCTTGACAACCTATCAGCCCATTTGATCTCGTTTCCAACGCAGCCAATCTCCATTGAAGAAAGCCCATCCAATGCCGCCAGGTTTTTCTCCATTTCCAGCAAAATACAAGGCGTGAAATGCTCCCACTTACACTTGAGTGTAGCCCAGAAGATCAACCCACGATTTTACAAAAGAAGAGGGGAAAGCCAGCCCCTTTTGTTGACCTTTCTCTCTCTCTCTCTCTCTCTCTCTCTCTTTCCCCCCCCAACTATCAACGTGAAGTGCTGGAAAAATCATCCCCTTCAAAGCCAGTCCACTCACGTCCTTTTATAGGCCCCTTGTGTGGATATGGATCCTTTGTTGGTTTCTAAAATCCGGATCCAATCCAATCCAAGTTTCGTTTGGATATGGATCTTGGATTTGGATCTGGATTTTTGGATCCAGATTTGATCCAAATTTTTCTCTTCTTCAGTCCTTTCTGGCGTTTCAAGCTGGATGCTTCGTGCGGGTCCTGAGTTCATCAAGATTCCGTCTTACACTGGGTTTTCCCCATTTTCATCATCCGAGCTTCTTTTCGTCTTTCTGGACTCTGTTTCGACTGTTTCTTCTTGCATTTGACTTGGATTTTCCGTGATTTCAGAGATGCTTTTGGCTTGGCCTTTGATGCTTCAGGCTTGAAATGCGTTTGTGGCCGGGGCTTCTTTTTCGTCTTCGAAATTCACTTTTCATCGGGTTGGGCTTGACCTTTGAACTTTTTGAATCTTTTGCGACTGTTTTGAGCCAAGCTTCCTCTGTTCGTCTGGTCTTTCATAAAAATAGGACTTTCGTCCATTTTCAAGATTTTTCATGTTTCAAACAGGGTTGGAAAACAGAATTTTGAAATGTTTTGATTTCCTGAGTTTTTCGAAAATTCTTATCTTTTGAACTGGTTTTCGAACCAGGCATTTGGTTTTGAAAAGTATTTGGGTTTTTTTTTGGGGTGTTTACAACAGGGTCTGCTCACTTGGAGCAACAAGCCTTCGTAAGTCTCAAGAGTTCGACCATATCTGGTCTCTAGGAGGTCGCCATTCTTGGCATCCAATCCATGTCATGCATCTGCATATCCACACATGGACACCTGCATAACATGATCCTATTTTAGGACCAGATTCCATAAATATCCCTTTGGCGTGATATCTCCTCCTACCAAGGTTTTAAAAGTGAGATTTTGCTAAAGATTGGGATGATCCCATATTTTCGTGGATAGATCTAGGGAGACATTGAAAGGGGTGTTGTCGACTTTGCCATTATCCAAATCAATTTGGATAATGCTAAAGAGGGGCATCTGTAAACACCCCAGAACCCCACGAATTTCTCAAATAACCTGGTTTTGCAAAAAGCAGCCCCAAAGGGCTATTTTGAGTCTGAAAACCCAGGAGCCTTCCAGGCAACCCTGTACATATGCTTTAAACTATATATGTTTTAAAATATGTATTATATAGTTTTAAACCTTTAAAAATGTGTTTTGAAACCCCGCAAAGTAACTTGGCCTGATGAAAGCAGGACTAGAGGAGCGAAAGAGAGCCTAGAACCGGAGCACATGTCGAGCTCGGCACATAAACTCTCGTATCAGATTCATCCCCAGAATCTTGGACATCCAAGCCCCTGTTATCAACAAAACTGTTTGAAATGAACTCTGGAAGGTAAAAAGAGGAGCGGACGACAATGTTGGCGAAGACCCAACGCAAGACGGAGCACTGATGCTATCAGGACACGCACAAACCGTTTGTTTCGAACATACCATGAAGGAGTCAGAAATTCGGCTTTGAATTAGATCTGGACCATATATATCCAAATCCAAACATGTATATGGATTTTGATTTGGATTTGGATCCAAAGATCCAATCCAATATCCACATCCATGGCCCACATCACCTTCTCATAAATGGAGGTGGGGCCTACAACAAATCCACATGAAAAGCTTGGGCATGAGAGAGAATGGGGGGGATAAAATATGAGTGGAAATGTGTTAGGCTTGACTTTTGTGTCATGCTTTGGGTTAATCATGTGGGTTAGCCTAATGAGTGTGGGTTTTAGCTTGTATGCACCTACACCTAACCTAGGGCTGCACCAATTTGCTGCAACTAGGTCCATGAGTCATGCAAAGGGATGCTCCTAACCCACCTTACCTAGCCATTTCCCCCTAAACCCAACCTAATCCTAGCCTAATCACCTAACCCACTTCCTTAATCCTTCCCTAATCACCTAACCCACTTCCCTAATCCTTCTCTAAACCTAGCCTAATCCCCCTAACCTCACCCTAATCCTAGCCTAAACACCTAACCCACTCCACTAAACCTCACACTAAGCCCAACCCACCTAGCTAAGCCCTAAACCACTAAACCAGCCCACTTAAATCCCTAGCACACCATATCCCCAAACCACCCAAGACAAATATCTGGCCCACCTAAATGCCTAGCCCACCATATCCCCAAACCACCACCACCATACCCCCAAACCACCATCCCCAATACCAGCCCAAACCGACCCCACTAAAGCCTATAAAAAACCCCCTTTTGGGGCGGGTTTTGCATGAGTTTTTGGGGCAGCTCAGCCCTTTCTCTCCTCTCTCACCTGCCCTCTCTGTCTCACCCTCTTGGAACCCGCCACCTCCAACCTCCAGCAACACCACTCCACTTCGGCTGCATCACTCTCCACCTTCCCCACTTCAGTCGGCGCCATCTTCCACCCTTCGGCCAGCACCACTCCATCACCCGCCACCTCCACCCTTCGGCCAGCATTCATCCCGGTTAGTACCCCATCTCAACACCGCCTCTTCTCCGCTCCCCTCCATTCTTAGCCACACACCCGCCACCTTTTCTTAGCCTAGCTAACCTCCCATCTACCCAGCTGCACCACCTTCCATCAACCGGCTATACCACCTGCCCCTCTTCCCTTAGACAGCCCCTAGCTAACACTCTAACCTTACCTCTCCCTAAGACCTACCCCAAGCCTTAGTAGCAGCCCCTAACTAACACCCTTACCTTCCCTAAGCACCCCAAGCCCAGCCAAGGTAGCACCCCATCCACTCGGTTAGCGCCAAGGCGCCACCCGCCTGCACCTTCATCCTTCGGCCAGCACCTTCCCTTGCCGCGCCCATCCAAGGAGCTCCCTCTTGCAGCCCAAGGCGACTCACTAGGCTAAGCGCAAGCAAGTCACACCCGGACAAGCTATACGTAAGTGCCTAACTCGGTCCTTGTTATGGACTTGCTTATGCTCAATTAAATTTGATACGGGGTTGTAATAATGGAGCGTTGTCTCCCCATGCTTGTAATAATGTGGTTTGGCACACCCCCACACACGTGCACTTGAGCCTATTCCGCTCTTAGCTACACACGATTTTGACACACACATGGGCCTAATCAGCCCTTAAGATATAGCTATACCTATATAATTTAAGTTGCATGGGTTTTATTTAAGTTGTGTGTGTTGTCTTTCAATTTTCACACTCACACACATTGAGCTTTCACTCTTATTTTCAAGACCCTAGTAAGGGCCTATTGCAATTTTGTTTTGGGGTGTTTTACTTTAAGTTGTGTGCGTAGTATTTCAATTCTACACTCACACACATTGAGCTTTCGCTCTTACTCCCAAGACCTTAGTCAAGGCCTATTGCAATTATATTTGGGTTTAAATTCATGTCGTGTGCGTAGTATTTCAATTCTACACTCACACACATTAAGCTTTCGCTCTTACTCCCAAGACCTTAGTCAAGGCCTATTGCAATTATATTTGGGTTTAAATTCATGTCATGTGCGTAGTATTTCAATTCTACACTCACACACATTGAGCTTTCGCTCTTACTCCCAAGACCTTAGTCAAGGCATATTGCAATTATATTTGGGTTTCAATACAAGTCGTGTGAGTTGTCTTTCAATATACACACAACACCCACGCACACGTTGGCGACCTTCGGGCCCATATATATTATAAGTATTTTCCTTCGGCTATGTCTTTAAGATTTGGGTTTTAAGGTTCAGCAGTGTGCGTAGTCTTTACATATATACATGACACACACGTGCACAATTGAGCCTTTCCGCTCTTAAGATATAGCCATATTTCCCTTTTGCAATTTCCCTTTTGCAAATTTACATTAAGTCATTTTCCTTCCGCATTGTATTTCAATTCGGGTTTTCCCTTTGGAGTTGCGTGAGTTTGCATTGCATATACGCCATACCACGTGTTAGAATGCATATTGAATCAAAGCAAACCCCACACTCCCGCTCAAAATCGCCCAACTAAGGTCACTTGTGCACACATACACCTAGTTGGCCTGAAAAGGGATAAAAAGAAAGACATAGGCACGTGCAAATCCACGTGAAAATAAGACTTGAAAACCATACAAATCAGCCCAATCGAACACCTCAAATATTTTCCTAGGTTATCATGTTTAAAACTTGATTTTTCTAAAGCGTACAGACTGACCCTTGCGCATCGGTGCAAGAAAGTCTGTGACGAAAAGAGCTTGCTTGCTCACAGTCGCCCCGATAGAAGTCAGATTTCAAAACATTTCTTAGCTAGCTTAAGCAATCTAGTTGGCATGCCCTTTTGCTTAAATATGACTTAGACACACGAAAAGATTCGCTTCAGGCCTAAGAACCAGAGGCGGGGATTTTTTCAGTGTCTACACCAATCACTTGTAAGTGTTTAAATTCGGTTTTTACCTTACTCCTTTGAAATTCAATTCAATTCGATACGGGGTTGTAATAATGGAGCGTAGTCTCCCCCCGAAATGTAATATTCGTGCTTGATATACAAGCCACACACGCAGACTTGAGCCTTATCGCTCTTAGTCGTACACAAGGAACACCCACGTGTACTTGAGCCTTTCTGCTCTTAATTGCACATGATTGCACACACATTGAGCCTTTTCGCTCTTAAGCTAAAGTATATATTTCTCTTTGGGTATTTACTTTAGTGAAAGTTGTGTGAGTTGCAATTCAATTCGGGTTGTTACATTCAAGTCATGTGAGTTTGTCATTTAAATTTTACACTCGCACACAAAAGCACTCGAGCATTTGCTCTACACTCTAATGCACATTTTGAGCCTTTGTTGCTCATAAGATATAACATACTTATATACTTTCAAGCTATGTGAGTTTTACATTCAAGTCATGTATGCACTTACATTCCAGGTGGGTTTAATTCAAGTTGTGTGAGTTGTCATTTACATTTACACACCAAAAGTACTCACTCACAATTGAGCCTTTCCGCTCTTACTATATACTTATATTTCAATTTCGGCAAGTTCAATTCAAGTCGTGTGAGTTGCCTTTTCCATTTACACACCAAAAGCACTCACTCACAATTGAGCCTTTCCACTCTTAAGATATAAGTATATTTCAGTTTTGCAATTTACATTGAAGTCATGTGAGTTACTTTACATTTCGGGTATTTCCCTTAAGCTACGTGAGTTGCACTTTCAATTTCGGGTATTTACATTAAGTTGTGTGAGTTGCTTTCAATTCGAGCCTAGCTCACATCATTATCTCTACCTGAAAAATATTTGTGCATCCTTGCATTCGTGCGTTTTCAAAGAAACCCCGAATCTACGCTCAAACACGCTGAAATTAGGCCACTTATGCACACACATATCCGACCTAAAATAGCTAAAACTCAAAGACTTGGAATCGTACAACCCTCGTATATAAAAACTTGCAAACATAGGCATAACTCGAGTTTTTCAAAACACTTGTCTCTTTTCCAGAGTCCAAATTGTTTTATCAAAGTCTATAAGCGCTTAAACTGACCCTTGAGCATCGGTTCAAGAAGGTTTAAAGTGAAAAGATCCCGCTTGCTCACAATTGCCTCAAAAGTCAGATATTTCAAAAAATCTTCACTAGCTTGAGCAAGATAGCTGGCACACCCATAGAAATGACATAGATACGAAAAGGTTCATTTCCGGCTTCAAAACCAAAAGTGAAAATTTTCGTTGTTTATAGTTTGGCATGCCCGGTGGGAGTCAGGGCTTAAAACATTGATAAAACAATCAAAACTCTGCGAAAATTTTTCAAAAGTGTTTAAAATTTTCACCTATTTGCATTTGTAGGATTTTAAAACTTTTGTTGAGTCATGTCTAGTTCAGGCTCTAACGAAGTGACTAGCTGGGCTTCGCGCTCGTCAAGTTCCCTTTCCAAAAAGATTTCGAAATCTCAATTAAAGTGTAAGAAAGAGGAGTTAGAAAACTTGCGTAGGGAATTCGAGGCTAAAATAGATGCAAGAATCGACGCCCTTAGCCAAGAGGCTGAGGCGGACAACTCTTGTTCGTCGCATGATAACCCAAGAAAAAAGATACCAAGACAAGAAAACTCAAGAAAACCTCCACAATGGAGGGGGACCAATACCACGATTCCTTCACACTGAAGGATCTCAAAGCCCTTCAACAATTGTTGAGGGGGCAAAACAAGGAAAAGAAATCGTACGCCCTGTCTGACTTCCTTCCTTCTGATTATGAAACAGACAACGACGATGACATACTGAATTTCCATCGGTATGATGGAAAGGGGATCCTAGATCCCACTTGCAACACTTTTCACGCAGAGCCCATAAGAAGAAAAGGGACTCTGCGAAAGGGATTTATTGGTTTCCCCTTTCCCTCAAGGGGACTACTTCAAAATGGCTTGCTTCCTACGACTTAAGCCAATTTGCTACTTTTGAAGAGTTAGCAAACAACTTTATACAAAGATTTTTGCACAATGTGGAAGTAACGCCCACTTTGAACAAATAAAAGAGAACGTACATGCGTTCATCGTTCGATGGAGGTCCCTCCATGGGCAAATAAAAGAGCCCATCTCTGAAGGATGCGCAATCATGCTCATCCTTGAAAATTTCAAAACAGAGATCAAAACTCTTCTTTCATTACACGAAATATCTACCTTTCACAAGTTAATAAACAAGGCTTCCTTATTTGAAACCTGTAAACACCCCAAAATCCCATGACTTTTTCAAATTACCTGGTTTTGCAAAAGCAGCCCCAAAGGGCTATTTTGAGTCTGGAAACCTAGGAGCCTTCCAGACAACCCTGTACATATGTTTAAACCATATATGTTTTAAAAATATGTACATACAGTTTTAAAACCTTAAAAAGGTGTTTTGAAACCCCGAAAAGCAGCTTGGCCTAATGAAAGCAGGACCGAAGAAGCGAAAGAGAGCCCAAACCCGGAGCATATTTCAAGCCCGGCACATCAACTCTCGTATCAGAATCATTCCCAAATTCTCGGACATCCAAGCCCCTGATATCAACAATATATTCAAAATGATCTTCGAAAGGTGAGAAGAAGAGCGGACGACAATGTTGACGAAGACCCAACGCAAGACAGAGTACTGATGCAGTCAGGCCCCGCACAACAACGATGCAGTCAGCCGGGTTTTAGACTCTCTCCCTCCTCTCTCACCTGCCCTCTCTTCCACCCCATCTCTCTCCCACTCTCCCCCAGTTGCACCAACATCCACCGCCACTCCACCCGGCTGCCACTCCACTCGGCTGCACACTTCCACCCGGCTGCCACCTTCTTCCAACTCCATTCGGCTACCACCTCCTTCCACCACCTCCGGCCATCACCTCATCCACCACCCACGGTTAGTACCCCCATCTAAGCCCCATCTAGCCTATCTTCCACCCCTTTCTTACCCAGCCACACACTCTATCACCCGCCACGACAGCCCGCCTCTTCTTCACCCATTCGGCCACTTCACACCCTACCTCACCACCTTCCCTTAGTCATCCACTACCCCAACCCCTAGCTAAGCCTTCACCCTTAACCTGCCACCACCTAGCCAACACCCTAACTCATACAACTCCAAAGGGAAAACCCGAATTGAAAGACAATGTGGAAGGGAAATGACTTAATGTAAATTGCAAAAGGGAAATTGCAAAAGGGAAATATGGCTATATCTTAAGAGCGGAAAGGCTCAATTGTGCAAGTGTGTGTTGTGTATATATGGAAAGACTACGCACACAGCTGAACCTTAAAACCCAAATCTAAAAGACAGAGCCGAAGGGAAATACTTATAATATATATGGGCCTGAAGGTCGCCAACGTGTGCGTGGGTGTTGTGTGTATATGGAAAGACAACTCACACGACTTGTAATGTAAACCCAAATATAATTGCAATATGGCCTTGACTAAGGTCTTGGGAGTAAGAGCAAAAGCTCAATGTGTGTGAGTGTAGAATTGAAATGCTACGCACACAACTTGAATTTAAACACCCAAAACGAAATTGCAATATGGCCCTTACTAGTGTCTTGGGAGTAAGAGCGAAAGCTCAATGTGTGTGAGTGTGGAAATTGAAAGACCACGCACACAACTTGAATTAAAACACCCAAGAGAAATTGCAACACGGCCTTTACTAAGGTCTTGGGAGTAAGAGCGAAAGCTCAATGTGTGTGAGTATGGAAATTGAAAGACCACGCACACAACTTGAATTAAAACACCCAAGGGAAATTGCAATACCGCCCTTACTAGGGTCTTGGGAATAAGAGCGAAAGCTCAATGTGTGTGAGTGTGGAAAATTGAAAGACAACACCCACGACTTAAGTTAAAACCCACGTAGCTTAATATACATAAGTATAACTATATCTTAAGGGCTGATTAGGCCCGTGTGTGTGCCAAAATTGTGTGCAGCTAAGAGTGAAATGGCTCAAGTGCACGTGTGTGTTGGTGTGCCAAACCACATTATTACAACTGGGGGGAGACAACGCTCCATTATTACAACCCCATATCAAATTTAATTAAATGTAAGCAAGTTCATAATAAGGACCGAGTTAGGCACTTACGTGTAGCTGGTCTGGGCTCAACTTGCTTGGCTTTGGCCTAGTGAGTCGCCTTGGACAGCCAAAGGGGAGCTCCTTGGATGCGTGTGGGTGGCAAGTAGGGTGAGAGCCGGGTGGGTGTCTTAATGAAGGCCGGGTGATAGGCACGGCAAATAGGGATGCTGGTTGGGTAATGGCAGGTTAGGGTGTTGGCTCGGTGGTGGCAGGTATAAACACCCCAAAATCCCACGATTTCCCCAAAACACCTGGTTTTTCAAAAGCAGCCCCAAAGGGCTATTTTGAGTGTGAAAACCCAATAGCCTTCCAGGCAAACCCTGTACATATGTTTAAATCATATGTGTTTTAAAACATGTGTTATACAGTTTTAAAACCTTTAAAAAGGTATTTTGAAACCCCGCAAAGCGACTTGGCCTGATGAAAGCAGGACCAGAAAAGCGAAAGAGAGCTCGTAACCGAAGCATATGTCGAGCCCGGCACATCAACTCTCATAGTAGAATCATCCCCAAAATCTCGGACACCCATGCCCTTGTTATCAACAAATCTATCGAAATGATCTCCGGAAGGTGAAAAGAGGAGCGGACGACAATGTTGGCGAAGACCCAATGCAAGACGGAGTACTGATGCTGTCAGGCCCCGCACAAACCGTCCGTTTTGAAAATACCATGAAGGAGTCAGAAAATCATATTTGGACCGGATATGGACCATATATATCCATATCCAAATCCAAACATGTATATGGATTTGTATTTGGATTTGGATCCAAAGATCCAATCCAATATCCACATCCATGGCCCACATCACCTTCTGATAAATGGAGGTGGGGCCCACAAGAAATTCACGTGAAAAGCTTCGGTATGAGAGAGAATGGGATAAAATATGAGTGAGAATATGGTGGGCTTGACTTTTGTGTCAAGTTTTGGGTTAATCATGTGGGTTTAGCCTAAGAGTGTGGGATTAAGCTTGTATGCACCTACACCTAACCTGGGGCTGCACCAACATGCTGCAACTAGGTTCATGGGTCGAAGGCAAAGGGATGCTTCTAAACCTAGCCCTAAGTTAGCTCACCCCACCTAGCCATTTTCCCTAGAAACCTAACCCTCACCCTAATCCTAGCCTAATCACCTAACCCACTTCCTTAATCCTCCCCTAATCCTAGCCTAATCACCTAACCCACTTCCTTAATACTTCCCTAATCCTAGCCTAATCCCCCTAACCTCACCCTAATCCTAGCCTAAACACCTAACCCACTTCATTAAACCTCACCCTAAACCTAACCCACCTAACTAAGCCCTAAACCACTAAACCAGCCCACTTAAATACCTAGCACACCATATCCCCAAACCACCCAAAACAAATATCTGGCCCACCTAAATATCTAGCACACCATACCCCCAAACCACCACCACCAAACCAGCCCACCAACCGACCTCCCCTATCCCAGCCACCGACCCCATCTAGCCTATAACCCCCCCCCCCCCCCCCCATGCATGCGGGTTCCACCTCTGGGCTCTCAAAAATCTGGGATTTCTTCCCCCCTCTTGGAACTCGCCCCTTGACTCACTTGGGACTCGGACACCACCACTCCACGCCACCTTCCACCTGCTGCATCCGGCCAACACCATTCCACGCCACCTGCCACTTTCTTCCATTTGGCCAAGACCTCACCTACCGCCTCTTCCTCACCCATTCGGCCAGCTTCCTTCCATGGTTTCCCTTAGGTAAGCCTCACCTCTCACTCTACCCTCCTCCTCCAGCTCATTCCCTAGGCCAACTCTACCAGCACCTCCACCTTCTCTCGCCACCCCACAACATCTACCACTCCACCCGGCTGCACCACCATCACCATCCCTCTCCTATCTTCCCTAGCCACAAACTCCATCACCCGCCACTGCTGCATCTTAGCCGCACCTCCCTTGTACCCGGCCAATCTCCCTCTCTCAGCCAGTCGCGCCTTACACCCACCTTACCCCCCCTACCTACCTACTGTGCCTGCCCCTCGGCCAGCGCCAAGGCGCCACCCTGCCAGCATCTTCTAACTGTCGCAGCCACCACCCATCCAAGGAGCTCCCCTTCGACTATCCAAGGCGACTCACTAGGCCCAAGTGCAAGCAAGTCACACCCGGACCAGCTATACGTAAGTGCCTAACTCGGTCCTTGTTGAACTTGCTTATGCTTAATTAAATTTGATACGGGGTTATAATAATGGAGCGTTGTCTCCCCCCACTTGTAATAATGTGGTTTGGCACACCCACACACACGTGCACTTGAGCCTATTCTGCTCTTAGCTGCACACGATTTTGATACACACACGGGCCTAATCAGCCCTTAAGATATAGTTATACCTATATGTATTAAATTTCCCTTAGGTGTTTTAATTCAAGTCGTGTGTGTTGTCTTTCAATTCCACATGCACACACATTGAGCCTTCGCTCTTATTCCCAAGACCCAAGTAAGGGCCATACTGCAATTTATATTTGGGTTTTACGTTTTAAGTCGTGCGTGTTGTCTTTCAATTCCACACGCACACACATTGAGCATTCGCTCTTATTCCCAAGACCCAAGTAAGGGCCATACTGCAATTTATATTTGGGTTTTACATTTCAAGTCGTGTGTGTTGTCTTTCAATTCCACACGCACACACATTGAGCCTTCGCTCTTATTTCCAAGACCCAAGTAAGGGCCATACTGTAATTTATATTTGGGTTTTACATTTCAAGTCGTGTGTGTTGTCTTTCAATTCCACACGCACACACATTGAGCCTTTGCTCTTATTTCCAAGACCCAAGTAAGGGCCCATATATATACTATATAAGTATTTCCCTTCGGCTATGTCTTTAAGATTTGGGTTTTAAGGTTCAACAATGTGCATGATCTTTACATATATACACGACACACACTTGCACAATTGAGCCTTTCCGCTCTTAAGGTATAGCCATATTTCCCCTTTGCAATTTCCCTTTTGCAATTTACATTAAGTCATTTCCCTTCCGCATTGTCTTTCAAAATTCGGGTTTTCCCTTTGGAGTTGCGTGAGTTTGCATTGCATATACGCCATATCACGAGTTAGGACGCATATTGCATCAAAGCAAACCCCACACTCCCGCTCAAAATTGCTCAACTTAGGTCACTTGTGCACACATACACCTAGTTGGCCCGAAAAGGGATAAAAAGAAAGACATAGGCACGTGCAAATCCACGTGAAAATAAAACTTGAAAATCATACAAATCAGCCCAATCAAACACCTCAAACATTTTCCTAGGTTATCATGTTTAAAACTCGATTTTTCTAAAGCGTACAGACTGACCCATGCGCATCAGTGCAAGAAAGTCTGCGATGAAAAGGGCTTGCTTGCTCACAGTTGCCCCGATAGAAGTCAGATTTCAAAACATTTCTTCGCTAGCTTAAGCAAGCTAGCTGGCACGCCCTTGTGCTTAAATACGACTTAGACACACGCAGAGATTCGCTTCACGCCTAAGAACCAGAGGCGGAGAATCAGAAAATCAGATTTGCAGTCAAGCCCTACATCACCTTCTCATAAATGGAGGTGCATACAAGCTCAAACTCACACTCTTAGGCTAAACCCACATGGTTAACCCACCCTTGACTAAAAGTCAAGCCCACCAACTTTCTCACTCATACTTTATCATCCCATTCTCTCTCTATACTAAGCTTTTCATGTGAAATCTCTGTAGGCCCCACCTCCATTTATGAGAAGGTGATGTGGGCCATGGATGTGGATATTGGATTGGATCTTTGGATCCAAATCTAGATGCATGTTTGGGTTTGGATCTGGATATATATGCTCCAGATCTGACCTAAATCTGATTTTATGATTCCTTCATGGCGTTTCGAAATGGACGGTTTGCGAGGGGCCTTACTGCATCAGTACTTCGTCTTGCGTTGGGTCTTCGCCAACATTGTCGTCCGCTCTTCTTCTCACCTTTCGGGGATCATTTTGAATATATTATTGATATTAGGGGCTTGGATGTCCAAGAATTTGGGGATGATTCTGATACAAGAGTTGATGTGCCGGGCTTGAAATATGCTTCGAATCCGGGTTCTCTTTCGCTTCTTCGGTCCTGCTTTCATCAGTTCAAGCTGCTTTTCGGGGTTTCAAAACACCTTTTTAAGGTTTTAAAATTGTATGTACATATTTTTAAAACATATATGGTTTAAACATATGTACAGGGTTATCTGGAAGGCTCTTGGATTTCCAGACTCAAAATAGCCCTTTGGGGATGCTTTTGCAAAACCAGGTAATTTGAGAAAGTCGTATGATTTTGGGGTGTTTACAAAACCAATCTGAAAAAGGGAGTCTATGACGACTTGTGGAAGGGAAAAATACTTCCCAAAATGAGATTTGAAAAACTCGGAACTTACGGGCCACCCATGATAGACAAAGGGGCAAAACCCCAAAAGATTGCAAATGTCCGATTGGAGTCGAGCCCGGCGGGCACTTCAAAAAAGCTCGAACACCAAAAAATGAAAAAAATGAAAATTTTCAAAAAAAAATTGAAAAACGGGAGTATACCCCACTGGAGCAACCTGTCTCGGAGGTCCTAAACCTCCTACTCGCCTAAGGCTTGGTAGTACTCCAGGAAATTACCGAGGGGACCCCGCCAAAAGGGAGGTTTTTGAACATATATTTCAAGTATCATCGGCTCAAAGGCCATGATATGAACAAATGCTTTTTCCTTTTGGATAAAATTGAAAACTTGATAGAGCAGGGCCGGCTCCATGTCACTGAAGAACCTGTGTGCTCAAAGAACCCTTCTCCAATCACGCAATTACCAGTGGGAAGGGAAAAGAGATGTGTGCTTTCGTAACCTCTAAAGGTTTTGAGCATGCATCATATTCTGGCTTCACTACTTGTCCCACATCTCTAATCATTTACAAGAAAGTCGCCCAAGTAGTGATCCGGGGAGCGCTTAGAGTCCCACCCCCGGCTAGAGCCGTCTTGAAAATTCTGGGTGCTCCAAAGCACACAAATAGAGCCAACTTAGGAGCGAGCCTTAGGCAAAGTGTAGGGGAGGTGACTAGGTCCGGGAGGATCTAACAACCCCAACACTTAGAAAAAATTGATAAAAAAGTGGTCAGTGTTCCTGGCCCTTCAAAAGCATGCATTCCTAAGGTTTTGCAAATCACGGACAAAGGTAAAAACGTTTTAACCTCATATGATTTCGAAAATCATCTTTCTAAGATCCCGATAAACATGTCCATCCTAGAGTTGATACAAACCTCACCTAGGCATAGGCTAGTTTTAGAAAAAATCTTAGAGAGAGCCAAGGTTAACTCGAGTATAACTCCTGAGTCCTTGTAATTCCTAGTTGCACCCATCTATGCAAAAACGCCAATTATGTTTTCGGAAGACGAAATCGAAAGACCATATGAAACCCACAACCAAGCCCTACATATCAAGGTGGTATTGAATCACCATCCTCTAGATAGGCGCTTGGTTGATGGGGGAGGAGGTCTCAACATCCTTCCATTACACATGACATGTTAAATTGGAGTCACCTTGACTTCTGTGAATCCAAGCCCCATCGTTATCACTGGATACTAAGTGAATGCATCCAAACCTTTAGGAGCCATAGAGTTACCCATAGAAATTGGGGGAATAACCCACGCAGGGGTGTTCCATGTCTTAGACATACACCCCCACTACAACCTACTTTTGGGAAGACCCTGGATACATAGCCTTCGTGCTGTGCCATCCACCTTCCATAGGTATGTGAAAATCCCCCACGAGAATGAAATCATTGTAATCCTGGGCGAAAGCCACCCACAGCTAAGGCGAGTTCAAAACTTCCCTTGCTTGTCAAGTGAAAAGGCCTACAGGGCCAACCCCGTCAAATCCATGGATGAACCATACGAGTTTGTCTCCCAAAACCCTAGGACGGTCGTGTTCGTCAAGGGGCAGCCCAAAGCTGGCCCAAAAGTCGTGACTATCCTAGGCAAATCCAAACTCCCAATATTTCCAAAAACCCTAAACAGAAAACCCTTCGAGCATGCCATAGATGACAGCAAGTTCCAAGGTCATCCTTTGTACAAAGAGTTTTCTAAAATAAGAAAACCTTGGAACATGCTGCTCAACATGGGCTACATGCCCTACCAGAGTTTAGGGAACAAAAACAATGGGCGTCTAGAGCCTGTCTTTAGAAATCCAAATCCAAATAGGTATGGGATAGGTTATATTCCCACCATACCCCAGAGCCACCACCCACGACCACTTGGGTTAAGGGTACCCTGGAGCCTGCTAAAACCAAGACCTACAGTTTAGATCTCTTGTTTAGAGACAAATTCGTGGTGTTTTCTTTGTAGGTGTGATGGAAGACCCCTCTTTAAACAAAAAGCCAAAAAAATTGCAAATTTGCAAAAACCCAAAAAGATTGAAAAATAGCCAAAATACCAAAAAAATCATGTACATACCAGCTCCTGGTAGAAATTTGGAAAAAACCAAGGATTTTGAAGAAAACATCATCTTCATAAAAGGACCAAAATCTTTAAAACCTATAGAAATACCAAAACCAGGTGTTTGTAAAAACCATGCATCAAATCCAATTTCTCTAGGATTTAAAATTCTCGAGAATGATCAAAGCACGGAGGAGGATCCCCTTCTCCCTGAGGAGGACCAAACCTCTGAGCTTCCCGAGTTTAACAAAATTCTCGATTTGGAAAAACCTTTGAATTCTATAAGAGGGGATTTCATAGAAATTGACCTAGGGAGTAAAGAAAAACCAAAACGTGTTAAGATAGGCACATGTCTGCATGAGCATGAAAAAGCATCATTCATTGCATTCTTGAAAGCCTACCTTGACATTTTTGCATGGACATACGAAGACATGCCAGGTCTAGACCCAAAAATCGTAGAGCATTGTCTTCTCCTAGATTCAGAGTCAAAACCCATAAAGCAAAAGCTTAGAAAGATTCATCTGAATGTACACTCTCAAGTGAAAGAGGGTTTAGAAGATCTGCTTAAAGTTGGTTTTATAAAACCCATTGCGTATTCTGATTGGCTTTAAAACATTATTGTAGTTCAAAAATCCAATGGAAAAATTCGAATTTGCATTGATTTCAGAAATCTGAACAAGGCCACGCCAAAGGATAACTTCCCTTTGCCAAACATTGATTTGATAGTCGATAGCACTGCAAATCATGAAATGTTTTCCTTTATGGATGGCTACTCGGGTTATAATCAAATCAAGTTAGCCCCAAGAGACCAGGCTAAAACTACTTTTACCACACCTTGGGGATTATATTGCTATATAGTCATGCCCTTTGGTTTGAAAAACGCCGGTGCCACATACCAAAGAGTCATGACTATGATCTTTCACGATCAAATTCATGAGCTCTTAGAAGTGTATGTAGATGATCTCTTGGTGAAATCAAAAACCCGATGCACACACATCGAATCTTTGCAAAAAAATTTCGAAAGACTAAGGCTTTATAAAGTGAAACTAAACCCTCAAAAGTGCATCTTCGGAGTAGAATCCGGCAAGCTTTTAGGTTTTATGGTGTAAACACCCCCAAATAAAATAAATTTCGAAAACAAACACCTAGTTTGAAAATGCAGTTCAAAACCAGATTTTGAAGTTTTCAAAACCTCGGGGACTGTAAAAGCCCAAAATATTGGTTTAAACCCTGTTCAACTCAATTTTTCCACATATGGGCCAAGTCCCATTTTTGCCAAAAAGCCAAGACGAACAGGTGAACCCTGATCGAAAGCGGCCCCAAAAAGCAAGTTCGAAGCCTGGGAGACAACACAGCCTGATAGAAAGCATGATCAAAAGGCGAAAGGAGAGCCTAGGCCAGGAGCATACTTCAAGCCTGGAGCATTAAATGTGAAGCCACAATCACCCACCCAAGCAGCATAAACCTGAGCCAGAAATGGCGAAATTGAGTAGAAATTGAGTCCAGAATGGCGAGATTGAGTCCGAACGACAAAACTAGGGAAAACCCAACATAAGACGGAGCGCTGATGAAGCCAGGGCCCGCAAAAAATGTCCGCCTCGAAAAGCCAAGAAGGACCATCCAGAGAAAATTTGGATTGGATCTAGACCACATATATCCAGATCCATATCCAAATAGTGTTTGGATTTGGGTCGATCCAAATAGTGTTTGGATTGGATTGGATCTGGACCAAAATATCTAGATCCGTATCCATATAAATGTTTGGATTTGGGTCGGATATAGATCCAAAATATCCGAGATCCAAACCCAAATAGTGTTTGGATTGGATCTGGATTCTATGACCCAAATCCAAAACCCATATCCAAGACCCACCTCATTTGCCTATAAATAGGAGTGAGGGGGTCCCCAAACGTTCACGTGAAATCCACTTGGGGAGGGTTTCCATAAAGTAGGAGAGAGAAAAGGTGGGCTTGATATTTTCAAGTGGGCTAGCCATGTTGGCTTAATCAAGGGTGAGTGTGGGTTCAAGCCATTGTGGCATGGGCTGCATCAAGCAAGGAGCTGCACCTTGAGGCACGGAGCTACACCTTGGATGAGAGCTCGGTTGCGTGGAAAAGCTTGGGGCTTGGCTGCAAACTAAGGTTAGTCACTAAACCTAATCCTAAGCCTTCTTTCCCTAACCCTCTAAGCTACCTAAACCACATCCATTTAAACCTACCTAAGCTCGGCCAAGTGCTGGCCGAGCTCTACCCAAAACAACCAAGCTCGGCCAAGCTTTGGCCGAGCTCTACCCAAAACAACCCTAGCTCAGCCAAGCTTTGGCCGAGCTCTACCTAAAACAAGCCAAGCTCGGCCAAGTGTTGGCCGAGCTCTCCCTAAAATCCCACATGGCCTGCTTTGTTGCAGGCCGTTTCTCTTAATCCAGCCAAGGCCTTCCCTTCGACAGGCCACTTCTTACCAAGAAAACCCGAAGGCCTGCCACCCGGCAGGCCCTCTCCCTAAAGCCCCACACGGCCTGCTAGTGCAGGCCGTGCTCCCTGCCTTTACCAAGAACAAGGCCTACCACTCGGCAGGTTATCTATCCCTAAACCCCCACGGCCTGCTAGAGCAGGCCGTGTCCCTTTTACCACCACAAACTCACGGCTTGCTAGTGCAGGCCGTGTCCTGTCTTCAGCCCCAAGCCAACGGCCTGCTGGTGCAGGCTGTGTACCAACTACCCAAACCAAACCCCTATTAGGTGCCGACTGCACCTAGCCTATCCCCTTGAAACCAAAACCAAGACCCACCTTGGTTCGAGCTGCCCCAGCTCGCCCCCTCTAAACCCAAACCTAGCTAGGTGCTGGCTGCACCTAGCTCATCTCCAAACGACACAAACCCATGGCCTGTTAGTGTAAGTCGTGTCTCATACATCCCAAATACCCCAAATACATATCCAACCACCTTCGCTTGGCTGAACCCCAAATACCCCACTTGAGCCACCTTGGCTCGAGTCACCCTAACCTAGACAAACCTAGCTAGGACCAGCCTATATACCCTCAAAACCAAACTCACTCGAGCCACCCTTAGCTCAAGTCATACCATATCAAGACCAGCCCCTACAAGGCCTTAAACCCTCAAACCGTTTTGCTTGTCCCAAGTCTCCAAGCCTCCAAGCTCTCAAGCTCCACTCATACGAGCACCGGGCTGAGCACAAAGCAGGCGTATGCGTCCTAGACACCCCACATAGCGGGCTAGGTGAGTTGTAAGTCCTTTACATTCAAAGTTTAATTCAATTTTGATACGGGGTTGTATTAATGGAGCGTTGTCTCTTCCCGGGATGTAATATTGGTGCTTGACACACGAGACACCTACGTGCACTTGAGCCTTAGCTCTTATCTCGTACACGAGACACATACATGCACTTGAGCCTTAGCTCTTATCTCGTACACCAAGCACCCACGTGCACAATTGAGCCTTCGCTCTTACTCCAAAGACTCTAGTAAGTGCCATATAAGCAGCAATTTCATTCGGTTGTTACTTTAAAGTCATGTGAGTTGTCATTTAATATTCCACACTCACACCCAAAGACACCCGAAAACTTGCTCAAGCACTCACGCACCTTTTGGCCTTGGCAGCCACTAAGATATAATCATATCTATATACTTTCAGCTGCGTGAGTTTTCCCGATTCAGTTATGTATGTCTTTACATTCGGGGTTGTTAAATTTTAGTCGTGTGAGTTGTCTTTACATTTATACACAACACACACGCACACGTTAACAACCTTCGGGCTCATATATATATCTATATCTCCCTTTCGATTGGGTTATACATTTCAAAGTCGTGTGAGTTGTCTTTACATTTACACACAAACACACACGCACACATTGAGCCTTTCTGCTCTTATATCTATATCTCCCTTTCAGTTGGGTTGTTAAATTTCAAGTCGTGTGAGTTGTCTTTCAATTTATACACAACACATACGCACACATTGAGCCTTTCTGCTCTTAAGATATAGATATATCTCCCTTCCGCAATTTCCCTTCGGCTATGTCTTTCAAATTCGAGTTTTACATTCAAGTTGTGTGAGTTGCATAGCACATCCGCCAAACTCGAGATATTGCGCATACTTGCATTCGTAAGCTTTTGAAAAAGCCCCGAATACCCCGTGCAAACACGCCAATCTTAGGCCACTTGATGCACACATATTCGGCCTAAATTAGTTGAAACTGAAAGACTTAGAATCGTACAGCCTCGTACATAAAAATTGCAACGTAGGCACGAATCGAATCCATATTCCAAACAATTGTGTTTTTCAAGAGTCAAAATTGTTTTTATCGAAGTCCATAAGCACTTAAACCGACCCTTGAGCACCGGTTCAAGAAGGTTTCAAGCGAAAAGATCCCGTTTGTCCACAATTGCCCAAAAAAGTCAGATATTTGCAAAAATCTTCGCTAGTTTGAGTAAGCTAGCTGGCACGCCCTAAAAGCAATGTAAACGCGAAAAGGCTCATTTCTGGTCTTGTAAACCAAGAGCGTAGAAATTTTTGTGCCTACAGATTTGGCACGCATGGTGGGACTCGGGTCTTAAAACTTCGATAAAACAAGCAAAACTCTTGAAAAATTTTCAAAAAGTGTTTCCAAAATTCATGCATTTCAAAAAATTGCAGAAAATGGAGCAAAAACCAAGAAAATCCTCGTTGAGTAGGCTAAAAGCGGTTTTCAAAACAGCCAAAGCCCAAGAAGAGCTAGTTGCTATTCAAAAAATATTGCAAAGGATGGATGCTTTAAGCAAAGATCGTGAAAAGAAAACCGATCTTAAACTCGATGAAGGATATGAGGTTAAAGGCCAAACCCAAGAAAGGGGCGAGCCCTCCACTCCCAACTCTCCAAATTTTCGAAAATCCAAAGAAAAATCAAAAAAAGATGTTTCTTTTTCAAAAACTCAAAAAAATCTTGAAAACTTGCAAAAAGACAAAAAAAGTGAAAAACAAAACTTTGAAATTTCAAAAACTTCAAGTGAAATCCCTAAGTCTAGGCACACACATAGTGGGACACAAAACCCACACCCCACAAAGAGATGAGAGTGATAAAAAGGCAGGATTCGGAAAAGAGCGCCTCGTGAAACCACGGGAACTCAAAACAGAGTCACTCAGGAAAACGGCCTGCTCTCACCCTGGAAAGGTAGACAAGCCACAAAGAGGTATGCCTGAAACCTATCCTCCTCAAATCTCTCTTCTCGAAATAGGGGCATCAGATGCATTGGCTCACACCCATGCACACACAATCCCACAAAATGTGCCGAAGATAGAGGATTTTCAAGGTGCACCAAATAGCCCGCACCACCCAAAAGAATTTCAAAACCAAAAAGTTCAAAAAATGGTAGACATGGAGACCCTAATGCATGCATCGACATCTTAGGAGCTCATAACCCTACCATAAAAGAACCCACTTCTTCAAGCCTAGTCTGGTACTCTGAACCCATGACTATGACTTTGAAACAAAAAAATCCATCCCTAGGGGATCACGAGTTGCACCTAGGGAGCAGGTCAAAAACTTCAAGGGAGCAAGCTTGGCTTCCCATGAAGAAAATGTCTCCCAAACCAAGGTTGTATAGAAGCCCAAGTCTTCCAACACCCCAAAATATCCAAAAGCTTTCAAGGGACCGAGCTTGCCCCCCCTTGAAGCAAAACTCTCCCAAAATCGGGTTGTGTGGAAGCCAAAGTCTTTCATCACCCCGAAATATCCAAAATCTCTCAAGGGACCAAGCACTGCTCCCCTTGAAAGTTATAGCTCCCAAACTAGGGTTGTGTGGAAGCCCAAGCCTTCCACCACCCCAAAACCCAAACTCCCTTTATCCAAAACAAAAAGGGTATATACCCCTGACATGGACAATTCCATGTTCCAAGACCATGAATTATACCAAAACTTTTCGAAAAACAAAAAGTCTTGGAACATGATTCTAAACATGGGATATAAACCCTACGTGGGCCTAGGAGCCAAAAGCCAAGGTAGGCTAGAACCTGTCCTACCTAAAGCCAACAGAAAATGATATGGACTGGGCTATAGCCCACCCATACCTCCTGAGCCACCACCTAAGACCATCTAGGTCAAGGGTGCCCTGTAGAACCTCTAAAACGAAACCCATGTCTTAGACCTATTTGATTAGAGTCTGATTCATGAAGTTTTCTTTGTAGGTTCAATGGAAGATCCCTACTTTTTCAAAAAAAAAAAAACCAAAAAAATCAAATATGGCCAAAAACCAAAAAAATTGAAAACTCCAAAATCTCAAAAACATTTGAAAAAATTGAAAATCCAAAAGGAAATTTGTTTCAAAAACATTTCAAGGGCAAGCCTTAATACAAATCCTTGAATTTGTATTTCGAAAAAGATAAAAAAATGAAGAAATTTCAAAAAAAATCAAAAACAATGGCCATGTACAAAGCCCATACTTTCAAAATCGTATATACTCCCAAAAACCCAAAAATGTCCAAATGCTAGTCATGAAATACCTTTTCCTAGAGCTCCTTCAAAACTGAAAAGCTCGAGAATCATCAAAGCAAGGAGGAATAACCACCTCCAAGCTCCCTGAAATTCATAAAATCCTTGACTTATAGAAAATTTGGGGATTTTTAGAAGTGAGTCTAACCCATAGTGTGTGCATACGCATCATGCATTGCATTATGAAATCATACATGTGCATGAACGAACATCGGGTCTAGACCTCATCTTAGAACTCGAGTTTATGAAAAACCAAAGGGGCAATGAGAATCGACCCCCTAAGTATCGAGCCATCATAGGCATGTCTCCATATAAATCAAATCCGAAACCTTCAAGGTGGATTTCAAAAATGAGAACCTCGAAAAAGGGTTAGCATTTTACAAAAAGCCTTTTCAAAAATATTTTGATAAAGGCCTCCAAAGCATTACATGCATCGGGTACTGACTCGATCAAAATGAAGATGATATTCATACAAAGTGTGCCATACATTTCAAAAACTCTATTGGCGTGTGAAAGAAATCACTAAGCCAAGAAAACAATCGTGCTTAGCCTTGTTGTAGGCCTCCAAATTCGAGACATCATCTCCCCTATCATAAAAAGGGAAATGATGTTCATTAAAGCACTCATTTGAAAAACCTACCTTAAATAGGTAGGCAAAATACATGGCAGACCCTTTTCAAATGGAGTATGATTTTCAAACTCAAGACTCCATTAAGGGACAAGCCCTACATCGTGTGGCTGAAGTGTATATTCGAAACACATTCCCCACGCTTGATCAAATGCCCCATAAAGGCATAAAATCTCAAAATGAATTCCAAAAACTATACTTGACCAATTTGAAAAGAAAATCAAGCATAGGAAACATATTTCGATCAAGGGGCAGGTATAGAAACCATCTTCTTATAGAAAGGGAGGATTTCCCAAAAATTACTTCTTCAAAAAGAACCAAGTTTCAAAATTAACCCTACAAGTGACTTCGAAAAAAAGGTTTTTCAGCCTCTTGTTAAAAACCTTGATGGTATTGGGATAAACGCATGAGTTCCACGATGAAAAATGTGGAGATCATGTCAAATTCAAGTATGATGGCCATGACGATTATTTAGGGCTGGTTATATTTCCCATCCTTAAAACCAAAAAGTATCATGATCATGTTAGAAATGCCAAAATGCATGGACATCCATCGTCCATCCAAAAATCTCTTTTGAAAAGTCGTGGCCCTCCACCACATGGCCATGGGAATCATACATCTCCATCAAGCTAGGGGCATTTTTAAAATGCATCCCCTAGACACCTTCCATGGAGAACCAATTTCATAAAAATGTATCTCCATCATGACTTGTGAGATACATTTCAAGTTTTCGTCATTGCATAAAGCATGTATTTCCATTGAGTCACATGGAGTGCATAGCATGCATCACATACATATCATATCACCCAAAGAGCCCAAAACGGTGACAACCTGAGTAGTAATATCCCCATGTCTCCAAAAAGGGCAACAAAAATAGAAAAAACATGTTGGTATTGTGGGTAGAAATTTAGCAGACCCCGAAAATGCCCGAATATTCGAAAGGGTCTATGTTAAATTCTCTTGAAAAGATTTTTCAAAATCGAATTCCTTTGAAACTTCTTGAAAGAAGGATCGAGGTTGATTGTATAACCCTGAATGGAGGAATTTATACTTTACAAAAAGTAGAGTCTTCCAAAAATGAAATTGGCAACATTTCAAAAAGCCTTGGCTTACAAGATTAAGCCTTGTTCAAAATATCAAAATATTTTCAAATAGCAGATGCTATTAAGAAATAGGACGATCTCGGTTGAAACGAGTAACCAAAGGGATAAGCTTTCCCCCCATTTTTACTTTCTCTCCAAAAAGGAAAATTGGCGATGTCCAAAAGAAAAAAAGAAAAAGGAGAATACAAAAACTCCTCCAAGAAGAGGTCTTCCCTTCATAAACAGGGAATACAAAAACTCCTCCAAAAAAGGTCTTCTCTTTTGAAAGAAAAGAGGGAATAAAGAAAAAATAATCCCAAAGGGAGACCCTCTATGAAAGAAAAGAAAAAGCCAAAGCTTGAAAGAGCAATTTTCTGACTCTTTGCCTAAAACCACGGGACGCTTCAGAAGGGACTGTGGTATCTCTTTCCCATATCCCTGCAGCTTATCCCCAAGGAAAAAAGTTCAATTATGAAAATCCTAAAGTACGAATACAGTCTACTTATTTGGATTTTATTTTGGTTGAGAACTCGACTTTGTTTTGTAGGAAATGGAACTTTGAAATGTTTTCCAAGATTTCCTACCAAAAAAAACCTCTACTTAGTAGTAGGTATTCAAACCCAAATAAAGGGAAGTATGAAAAATAGAAAGTCCTTTTCGATAAAAAGATAAAAGGAGTTCTTTTGAAAAAGAAATTTTCAAAAATCCGTAAATGTCAAAAAGACAAATGGGTAGAACCTGCTTGGAGCAGACAACCTCAAAACGCTCTCTCCAAACTCGAAAACCCGAAAATGTCAAAAAGACAAGGGTAAAAACCTGCTCGGAAAAGTCAGCCTAAAAAGGCTCTCTTCGGGCTCAAAAACCAAAAATTTTACTCACTCATACATGCATTCAAAGAGTTATTCGTGCATGATCATATATAGGGAAATAGCTAGGAAAAGTCCCCTTTTCTAGAAATCCCCTCCTGTGGTTAAAACAGGGTTTTACGAAACAAGGATGGTGCATTCTCAATAAAAATTTGAGAAAAAACACAAAAAAAGGGGTGTTTCTTCTTTGCCAATATCCAAATAAATTTGGATAATGCCAAAGAGGGGCATCTGTAAACACCCCAAAATAAAACAAATTTTGAAAACAAACACCTGGTTTGAAAATGCAATTCAAAATCAGATTTTGAAGTTTTCGAAACCTCGGGGCTGTAAAAGCCCAAAATTTTGGTTTAAACCCTATTCAACTCAATTTTCCCACATATGGGCCAAGTCCCATTTTTTCCAAAAAGCCAAGACGAACAGGTGAACCCTGATTGAAAGCGGCCCCAAAAAGCAGGTTCGAAGCCTGGGAGACAGCACAGCCTGATAGAAAGTGTAGACACAGAAAATTCTCACTTCCAGTTCTTAGGCCCGAAGTGAACCTTTTCATGTGTCTAAGTCATTTTTATAACAAGGGCATACCAGCTAGCTTACTCAAGCTAGCGAAGTAAGTTAAAGAAAATCTATCTCTTTCGGGGCGACTGTGAGCAAGTGAGCTCTTTTCGTCGCAGACCTTCTTGCACCGATGCTCAAGGGTCAGTTTGTACGCTTGGCAAAGTCGTTTTGAATCACATAACCTCTTTGAAAATACCCGAAGTGTTTGGGTTTTGTTTGTATGATTGCAAGTTTTATTTCACGTGGGATTTGCACGTGCCTATGTCTTTCAATTTTATACTTTTTAAGGCCAACTAGGTGTGCGCGTAAATGACCCAAGTTGGGCGATTTTTGCACGAGAGTGTGGGGTCTGCTTTGATGCAATATACGTCCTATATGGCGAATATAAAATGCAAACTCACACAACTCCAAGAGAAAACCCGAATTTGAAAGACAATGCTTAAGGGAAAGTGCGTAATATAAATTGCAAAAGGGAAATTGTAAAAGGGAAATATGGCTATATCTTAAGAGCGGAAAGGTTCAATTGTGTAAGTGTGTGCCATGTATGTATGGAAAGACTACTCACACAGTTGAACCTTAAAACCCAAATCTTAAAGACATAGCGGAAGGGAAATACAACTATATATATGTGGGCCCGAAGGTCGCCAACGTGTGCATGGGTGTTGTGTATATATGTAAAGACAACTTACACAACTTGTAATGTAAAACCCAAATAGAATTGCAATATGGCCCTTACTAGGGTCTTGGGAATAAGAAAGAAAGCTCAATGTGTGTGAGTGTGGAATTGAAATACCATGCACACGACTTGAATGAAAAACCCAAATAAAATTGCAATATGGCCCTTACTAGGGTCTTGGGAATAAGAGCGAAAGCTCAATGTGTGTAAGTGTAGAATTGAAAGACAACACCCACGACTTAAATTAAAACCCACGCAGCTGAATATATATAAATATAACTATATCTTAGGGGTTGTCAAGGCCCGTGTGTGTGTCAAAAGGTGTGCAGCTAAGAGCGGAAAGGCTCAAGTGCACGTGTGTGTTGGTGTGTCAAACCACATTATTACAATCGGGGGGAGGCAATGCTCCATTATTACAACCCCGTATCAAAATTTAATTAAATGTAAGCAAGTTCATATAATAGACCAAGTTAAGACACTTACATGTAGCTGGTCCATGTTCAACTTGCTTGGACTTGGCTTTATGAGTCACCTTTGGCAGCCGAAGGGGAGCTCCTTAGGTGAGTGCTTGCGGCAAGTAGGGTTTGGAATGTCCAAGTGTTGGCCGAGTGGAAGGAGGCGTCCCGGTGCTGGCCGGGTGGTGGAGCAGCAGGTAGATGGACTAGGCTTGGGTGGTGCTTGGCTGGGAAGTGGGCAACTAAGGGAGGTGTTCAGCTGGGAGCTAGTGGGGTGGTGTTGAGTGGAGTTAATGGGATATGGTGCAGGTCGGCTGGGTGGAAGGGAGAAGGGATGGATGAAAGGTGGCGGGTGGATGGGAGTGTGCGGTTGGGAAAGAAGGAGGTGTAGGTTAGATGAGGTTGAGGTGGAGTACTAACCGGTAGGAGGCGGGGCTGGTGGTGTTGGAGTGGCTGGAAGAGGATGGAAGGTGGTCGGGTGGAAGGAGATGGAAGGAGTGGCCGGGTGGAGCTCCTCGCCGAAGGTGGAAGGTGGTGGAGTCGGCTGGAATGGAGAGGTGTTGGCCGGGTGGTGGAGTGGCGGTGGAATGGCAGGTGCTGGCTGGGTCCTTGGAGCTTGGAGAGAGATGAAGATGAGAGAGGTGGGAGCTGGTCCAAACCCTAGCCAAATGTGGAATGGAGGAGAGAGGGATGGCGAGAGATTGGCTGGGATTTATATGGGGGGTTCATGAGTGGCTGGCCGAATTAATGGGATGGGATGGTAGGTCGGTTGGGGATGAGTGGCTGGGAGTAAAGGGCTAGGTCGGTTGGGTGGGATATTTTGATTAGGTGGGCTGGGATTTAAGGTGGACTAGATATTTTAGGATGGGGGTGGCTTGGATTTTAGGTGGGTTGGGATTTAAGGTGGGTTAGATATTTATTTAGGTGAGTTAGGTTAGTGGTTTGGGTAGGTCGGTTAGGTGGGTTGGGACATGGTTTGGGGTAGGTCGATTTAGAGGGGCTGGGACATAGTGGTTAGGGACTTGGTTAGGTTTAGTTTAGGCTTAGTTGGTTAAGGTCTAGGTGGTCTAGCTAGGTGAGGTCGGTTAGGTTGGGTTGGGGCGGTTTTGGGTGAGAAGGGTTAGGTTTAGATTAGGTTTAGGTCAGGTTTTAGGGGAAGTGGCTAGGTGGGGTGAGCTAGCTTAGGGCTAGGTTTAGGAACCTCCCCTTGGCGCCGGTCCATTGCTCCATTTGCAGCCATGTCCAAGTTGGTGTAGCCCTAGATCAGGTGTAGGTGCATACAAGCTTAAACCCACACTCTAGGCTAAACCCATAAGGTTAACCCACTCTTGACCAAAAGTCAAGCCTACCAACTTTCTCACTCATACTTTATCCCCCCTTTCTCTCTCTACCCAAGCCTTCCAAGGCATTTCACATGAAATATTTGTGGGCCCCTCACCTCCATTTATGAGAAGCTGATGTGGGCCATGGATGTAGATATTGGATTTGGATCTTGGGATCCAAATCCAAATACATGTTGGGTTTGGATCTGGATATATATATGGTCCAAATCCGGCCCAAATCTAATTTTTTGATTCCTTCATGGCGTTTCGAAATAGACGGTTTGTGCGGGGCCTGACTTCATCAGTACTCCATCTTGCGTTGGGTCTTCGCCAACAATGTCGTCCGCTCTTATTCTCACCTTGAGTTCATTTCGAGCAAATTTCTGATATCTGGGGCTTGGATGTCTAAGAATCTGAGGATTATTTTGATACGAGAGTTGATGTGCCGGGCTTGAAGTATGCTTCGGGTCCGGGCTCTCCTTTGCCTTTTCGGTCCTGCTTTCGTCAGGCTAGGCGGCTTTCGGGGTTTCAAAACACCTTTTTAAAGTCCTAAAACTATATGTATAAAGTTTTAAAACATATATACAGGTTCAAAGTATGTACAGGGTTGTCTGGAAGGCTCCTGCATTTCCAGACTCAAAATAGCCCTTTGGGGTTACTTTTGTAAAACTAGGCATATTTTGAGAAAATCGTGGGATTTCGAGGTGTTTACAGATGCCCCTCTTTGGCATTATGCAAATTTATTTGGATAATGGCAAAGACATCAACACCCCTTTTAATGTCTCGCTATATCTATCCACGAAAATATGGGATTGTCCCAATTTTTGAGCAAAATCTCTCTTTTAAACCTGGTAGGAAGAGATATCACGCCAAAGGGACAACTTTCTATGGTTTCTGGTCCTAAACGGGATCATGTTATGCAAGTGTTTCATGCGTGGATATGCACATGCATGACATGGATGAGACACCAAGTAGGGCGACCTCCCAGAGATTAGATGGCATGGTCGAACTTTTGAGACTTACGAAGACCTGCTGCTCCAAGTGAGCGGGCCCTATGTTGCTCGATGTTCGATTTTTCAAAATCTATTTACAAAAGGAAAACTACTTTTAGCCTTAATCCTAAGGATCTCGATCTCTTCACATTTGCCTTTGCTTGAGTCTTGACACTCGCTAATCTAGCGGAGGTTTTATAAGAAAACAAGCTATATTTCAAAATTCCTACGCCTTACTCGAAACGTTGAATTCTCAAACAAAATGAAATTCAAGTAAGTAAATCCTATTTTTACTTTAGGATTCCTCGAAATGAACCATGTTTTACTTGGAATAAGCCAGGGGGATGGGAAAGAGATACCACGGTCCCTTTTGAAGCGTCCCGTGGTTTTAGGCATAGAAGGCGGAAAACTGCTCTTTTTGAGTTTTTTGGCTTTTTCTTCCTTTTTTTCATAGAGGGTCTCCCTTTGGGAGTATTTTTTCTTTAATACCTCTTTTCCATAAAAGAATCGAATTTTCTTTTTGATTCATGTTTCTTTCTTTGGGAAAGAGATTTTGGCGGGGATTTCCCTTTGTTTTTGGCCATATTTTCCTTTTGGAAGGAGAAGAGGAGAGGAGAGGACTTATCCCAAGGTTATACTCGATTCATTCCAGATCAGCCTATTTAGAAATAGCACGTACTACTTGCAAGTATCTTGCTATATTGAACTAGGCCTTTCTTTGTAAGAAGAAGGATTTTGAAATGTAACCACGTATTTGGAATTTAACCCAAACCCTACTTTCGAAGTTTCAAAGCAGTTATCCCTAAGGATTTTCGAAAAATGGAAATTTAACCCAAACCCTACACATAATACTTCTTTAAGTATTGAACATTGATAGGATATGCTAAATTCCTACCTTCGACATCGATCAACCAATATGAGTTGTTCGTGGTGGTTGCACGCACAACATAGGATCCATCCCTCTTGGGGCACCACTTTCCAAGTGGATGTGGGCCACGATGGTGGATGGTTTTCAAAACCAGATCTCCCACTTCAAAATGGCGAGGTTTCATATGTTTGTCATTGTGTCGGGCTATCCTTTGCCAGTATGCATGAGCATGATCCATAACAAGGAGTCGCCTCTCATCTAACAAATCTAGTTCGGCCATCCTAGCATGCTGAAGCGTCTCTAGGGGAAGGTCGAGTGCAATGGATGTATGGAATGAATGCAGTCGTGTATGAATGGGGAGAATGGCGTTTGTGCCATAGACCAACTCAAATGGCATGGCATTTGTGGGAGTCCGGATGGAAGTCCTATAAGCCCATAAGGCTTCATCCAGCTTCTCATGCCACGTCCTACCCTTCTCTAAAGTCTTCTCAATTATGCTAATGTGAGTCTTATTTGTGGCTTCGGCTTGGCCATTGCCTTGAGGGTAGTAGGGCGAGGAGAAGTGGTGAGTTATGCCATAGGTGTTGCACAACTTGACCATCCGCTCGTTTTTGAATGGGGTGCCATTATCGGACACAAGGTCTCTTGGAACTCCAAACCGAGCCAAGATATTCCTCCTAATGAAAGCCACCACATGTTGCCCCTGTACATTGGACAGGGAGATGGCTTCGACCCACTTGGAGAAGTCCTTAGTGGCTGCTAAAATGAACCTATGCCCATTCGATGCCTTTGGAAAGATTGGGCCTACAATATCAAACGCCCACATGGTAAATGGCTAGGGGCTGCCCACGAAATGCAATGATGATGAGGGGATATGAATGGCGTGTCCATGCACTTGACATGGATGACACTTCCTAACATGATCGTGGCAATCCTTTTTCAGGGTGGATCAAAAATAGCCCGCTCTAAGTATTTTCATCGCCATCATATTGGCATTAACATAACCTCCACATTCTCCCTCGTGGAATTCATGCATAACAGTCCTAGCCTCCTCTAGGTCGACACATCTTAGTAAGATGCCAGTAAAACTCTTTTTATATAAAACCCCACCCAAAATCGTATATCGAGTAGAAATTTTCCAGATGAATGCCTTATCTTTGGATGTGGCATCCTTAGTGAATCCCCCATTTTCTAGAAAATATTTATTGTCATAGAACCAAGGTTTTTCAAGAGAATCTGGATTGTTTTGGCAAATTTCCAAATCGTGTGTGGATGGAGTGGGTTCATGCCATATTTCTAAGGATCGGGTTCCTAAAGTGGGATCGACCCTTAGGGCTGAACAAAAGGATGAGAGGGCATTGGCAATGCCATTATCCTCTCTTCCTACATGTGTGAGTGTACACGATTGGAATGATTCGACCAGTCGAGTGGCCAACTCGTGATATGGAAGAAGCTTTTCGTTTCTAACTTTCCAAATTTTTAAAACTTGGTTTATAACGAGGAGTGAATCTCTAAAAACCTCGATGCATGATGCCCCTAGAGTTTTCGAAATCCTTAAGCCTTGTATGAGTGCTTCATACTCAGCTATGTTGTTGGAACATTCGAAATCTAGGCGAATTGCTATGGGGATCTCACCCTTTTCAGGGGATATAAGGATGACCCCGGCACCAGCCCCTCGTTGGTTTCGTGCCCCATCGAAGTGCATCTTCCACACTTGGTTTTCGAAAGAGTTTGCCAAAATGTGGTTTTGAAATTGGTTTTGCAATATGCCTTCATCAGGCATTTCATCAAGTGTGGGATAGGCGTCCTTTAGGGGGAACTCAGCCACATAGTCAGCTAGGGCTTGCCCCTTAATGGAGATCTGATGATGGTATTTCAGGTCATACTCCATTAGAAGGAGTTGCTATTTGCCCAATCTACCAGTGAGAATGGGTTTTTTGAACAAATGCTTGATTGGATCAAGCTTGGACACTATCCAGATATCATGATCTAGGAAATAGTGTCGAAATTTCTGGCAGGCCCAAACTAGGGCCAAGCACGTCTTCTCCATGGCTTGGTAATTCCTTTCGTAAGCCAAGAGAGTTTTCGAAATATAATATATGGCATACTCCTTGTGAGTGTCATCCTCGTATTGAGCTAACAAAGCTCCCAAGGCATTCGCATGCACGAAAATGTAAAGCAAAAGAGGTTTTCCTTGCTTTGGAGGATTTAAAATAGGGAGATTAACTAAGTATGCCTTTAGTCTTTCAAATGACTTTTGGCAGTCGTCATCCCATAAAAATTTTGTGCCCTTTCTCAACAACTTGTTGAAGGGTTCGCATCTAGTTGCTAGGTTTGAGATAAACCTGCGAATGGATTGCAATCGACCTTGGAGGCTACGAATCTGCGTGAGATTAGAGGGTGGAGCCATGTCTATGATGACTCTACACTTAGAGGGGTCGACTTCTATACCCCTTTGGCTCACCATAAAGCCTAAGAGTTTTTCGGACTTTACTCCGAACACACATTTCTGAGGGTTTAGCTTTACTTTATAAAGTCTAAGCCTTTCAAAAATCATTTATAAGCATTCGATATGAGTACATCGAGTTTTGGATTTTACCAAGAGATCATCCACATATACCTCTACGAGCTCATGAATCTGATCATGGAAGATCGTGGTCATAGCTCTCTGGTATGTGGCACCGGCATTTTTCAAACCAAAGGGCATGACTGTATAGCAGTACGTGCCCCATGGGGTTGTGAAAGCGGTCTTACCCTGATCTCGTGGGCTTAGTTTGATTTGGTTATACCCTGAATAGCCATCCATAAACGAAAACATTTCATGATTTGCAGTACTATCGACTATCAAATCTATGTTTGGCAAAGGATAATTATCCTTTCTATTGGCTTTATTCAGGTTTCTGAAGTCGATGTATATTCGAATCTTCCCATTGGTTTTTCGAACAACAACTATATTGGATAACCAATCAGAATACGCAATGGGTTTTATAAATCCGGCTTTTAACAGATCTTCTAAACCCTCTTTGACTTATGCGTGTACACTCGGATGTATTTTCCTAAGCTTTTGCTTTATGGGTTTTACATCCACATCTAAGGGAAGACGATGCTCGACAATACTGGTGTCTATGCCTAGCATGTCTTCATACGTCCATGCAAACACATCTAAGTAGGTTTATAGAAATGCAATGAATGATGATCTTTCGTGCTCATGCAACCATGCGCCTACTTTAATGAGTTTGGGCTTTGAATCACTCCCTAGGTTTATCTCTATGAAATCTCCTCCTACCGAATTTGAAGGCTTTTCAAAATCAAGAATTTTATGAAATTCTGGGAGCTCAGAAGTGGGATCTTCCTCAAGGGGATCCACCTCTGGGCTTTGATCATTCTCGAGGTTTGTAGATCCTAGGGAATTTGATGCATGGATTTTTAAAAGACCTGGTTTCACACTTGGAATTTCCATTGATTTCGAAATTTTTGGTCTGATTATGCAGACAACGTTTCTTTCAAAATCTTTTGCTTTTCCCAAATCCTTACCAGGAGCAGCTATGTACATAATCTTTTTGGAGTTTTGTAAATTTTCGATTTTTTTGTGTTTTTGTAAAACGAGTACTTTGGGAACTATACAAACTACTCTTTTTTCGAGTTTTTCATTTTCAAATGTTTTTGGCTTTTGTAATTTTTTCATTTTTTTGATTTTGTGTTTTTCAAATGTTTTTGTGTTTTTGATAAAGGGATCTTCCATCATACCTACAAAGGAAAAACACTACAGGTTAGACTCTGAATAAGAGGTCTAAATTGTAGGTCTCTTCTAAGGTAGGCTTCAGGGCACCCTTGACCCAGGTGGTCACAGGGGGTGGTTCTGGTGGTATTTTGGGGGTATAGCCGATCCCATATCGGCTTGGGTTGGCCCTAGGCAGTATGGGTTCTAGGAGACCCTGATTTTGTGCCCCTAGACTTTTATATGGCAAATAGCCCATATTTAACAACATGTTCCACGATTTTTTGCTTTTAGAGAAGGTTTGATATAAATCGTGGTCCTAGAACTTGTTGTCGTCTATGTTATGCACATAGGGCTTTTTGTCTAGGGGTTTTGGAAATAAGGGATTCTTGGGTTTTCCTAGAATGGTCAGAACTTTGAGGGGGCCAGCCTTGGGTGGCCCCTTCACATATACGACCTTCTTAGGTTTGTGCAGTGTGAGCCTTTGTGGCTCGAGCATGGTCTGCCCCAGTTTTACCTTGTGGGTCTGGGAACTTGATAAGCAAGGAGAATTTATGACCCCTTGAAGCTGAGGATGACTCTCACCTAGAATCACTACGACTTTGTCCCTGAAAGGGATTTTGACACACCTATGGAAGGTGGATGGCACAGCACACAAGCTGTGTATCCAAGGCCTTCCTAGCAATAGGTTATAATGGGGGTGGATGTCCAAGACATGGAACACCCCCGTGTGTGTTATCCCTCCCGTTTTCATGAGGAGTTCGATGGATCCTAGTGGTCTAAACGCATTCCCATCGTATCTAGTGATGATGATGGGGCTTGGGTTCATAGATGTTAAGGTGACTCCAATTTGGTTCGCCACATGAAGTGGAAGGATGTTGAGCCCTCCTCCCCCATCAACAAGGCACCTATCCAAAGAGTGGTTATTCAGAACCACCTTGATATATAGGGCCTGGTTATGGGACTCATAGGGTCTTTCTACATCGTCTTCCGAGAATACGATGGGTGTCTTAGCTCCTATGGAGGCCACTTGATTGGACAAGGATTCTGAGGTTATGTTCGAACTAACCTTTGCTCTTTCTAAAATTTTCTCTAACACGAGTCTATGCCTAGGCGAAGTTTGTATTAGCTCTAGGATGGACATGTTGATAGGAATCTTTGAAAGATGGTTTTCGAAATCATATACCTTTAACACAACATTTCCTTTGTCCGCTTTCGGCGGAACTCTAGGAATATATGCTTTTGAGGGGATGGGCACACTGACCACCTTTCTAGCACTTTGCAAATGTGGGGGTTGATAGATCCTCCCGGATCTTGTTACCTCCCCCACGATCAACCTAGGTTTCGCACTTAACATGGCTCTAATCGAGAAATTTAGAGCACCTTGAATTGTTAAAACTGGTTTAACCGAGGATGGAACTCTTGGTGGTCCCCGGATGACTACTTGGGCGGGTTTTTTGTAAAGTATGAGAGTAGATGCACAAGTAGACAAACCAGACTCATATGCATGCGCTAGACTCTTCGAAATCGTGAGAGCACATACCTCTTTTCCCTTCCCACTGGTACTTGCGTGCTTGGGGAAGGGTTCTTTGAAGATAGCTTGGGCAGGCTCATGTTCCTCAGCGACCTAGAGTCGTCCTTCTGCTATCAAATTCTCAATTTTATTTAGGAGGGAGAAACACCGCTTTGTATCATGGCCTTTGAGCCGATGATACTTGCAGAATTTGTTTAAAAATCCCCCCTTTAAAGTGACTCTCTCGGGAATCTCAGGGAGTTCAATCATACCCTGGGTGAGTAGGAGGTCTAGGACCTCCGATACAAGTTGCCCCAGCGGAGTGTACTCCCGTTTTTCAAAGAGTTTTTGAAAACTTTTCTCCCTTTTATTTTCTATTTTTTCAAAATTTCTTGAAGCACTTGCCGAGCTTGGATCCACCCGGACATTGGCGATTTTGTGGGGTTTTGCCCCTTTGTCCGTGGTGGGTAGCCCATAAGTGTTGGGCTTCTCCAAGCGAGTTTTCGAAATCGCGCTTCCTTTTCATAAGTGATCATACACCCCTTTTTTCAAATTTGTTTCGAAAATGGATACTTTTTTTATCAACTTATGGAAAGTTGAGATTTCGTGAAGCGAGAGAAGGGTTTTCAACTCGTTTTTAAAATTATCCAGGATGAGCATGACTACGCATCCTTCGGATATTGGCTCTCGCACTTGACCTAGGAGAGACCTCCAACGAACGATAAACGTATGTACGTCTTCGTTCACACCTTGTTTTGTATCCCTCAAGGTGTTTAAAGTCGGCGTGACTTCTACGTTATGCGAGAATCTCTACATAAAGCAGTTCGTTAACTCTTCAAAAGTTACGAACTGACTTAGGTCGTAAGAAGCCAGCCATTTGGCAACTGTGCCTTTGAGGGACAAAGGGAACCAATACACCCACTTCATCAAGTCCTTCTTTTTCTTATGAGCTCGACAAGAGAAAAGTTGCAAGTGAGACCTAGGGTCTCCCATGCCATCATACCGATGGAAGTTCAGTATTTCATCGTCACTGTCTGTTTCATAGTCCATAAGCAAGAAATCAGATAGGATGTAACTCCTTTTCTCTTTATTTTTCCCTCTCAGTAGCTGCTGTAGGGCTTTACGGTCCTTGTGTGTGAAGGACTCATGGTATTGGTTGCCTTCCATTGTGGAAGTCTCTTTATGTTTGTGAGGTGTTTCAAATTTTTTCTTGGCCTTTGGTTCACTATTTGACGAACATGAGTCACCTGCTTCAGCCTCTTGGCTAAGAGCAGTGATCTTAGCCTCGAAATCCCTTCTCAAGTCCTCAATCTCTTCTAGTTTGTTTTGTTTTTTCGAAAACCTCTTAGAGTGAGAACTTGATGCGCATGAGCCGCGGCTAGATACCTCTTGGGAGCCTGGACTCGACATGCTTCAATGCTTTTCAAAAATCCTAGATATGAAATGTAACAAACAAAGTTAAAAACCACTTTCTTTGAAAAATTTTCGTAAGGTTTTTCTACATGAACTGACTTTGCACAAGGCCCAAGTGCGTGCCAGTTCTTAGGCCCGAAGTGAACCTTTTCGTGTGTCTAAGTCATTTTTATAACAAGGGCGTGCCAGCTAGCTTACTCAAGCTAGCGAAGTAAGTTTTCAAAAATCTGACTCTTTTGGGGCGACTGTGAGCAAGTGAGCTCTTTTCGTCACAGACCTTCCTGCACCGATGCGCAAGGGTCAGTCTGTATGCTTGGCAAAGTTATTTTGAATCAAATAACCTCTTTGAAAATACCCGAAGTGTTTGGGTTTGGTTTGTATGATTGCAAGTTTTATTTCACGTGGGATTTACACGTGCCTATGTCTTTCAATTTTATACTTTTTAGGGCCAACTAGGTGTGTGCGTAAATGACCTAAGTTGGGTGATTTTTGCACGGGAGTGTGGGGTTTGCTTTGATGCAATATGTGTCCTAACTCGTGGTATGGCGAATATAAAATGCAAACTCACACAACTCCAAGGGAAAACCCGAATTTGAAAGACAATGCTTAAGGGAAAGTGCGTAATGTAAATTGCAAAAGGGAAATTGCAAAAGGGAAATATGGCTATATCTTAAGAGCAGAAAGGCTCAATTGTGTAAGTGTGTGTCGTGTATATATGGAAAGACTACTCACACAAATGAACCTTAAAACCCAAATCTTAAAGACATAGCGGAAGGGAAATACAACTATATATATATGGGCCCGAAGGTCGCCAATGTATGCGTGGGTGTTGTGTATATATGTAAAGACTACTCACATGACTTGTAATGTAAAACCCAAATAGAATTGCAATATGGCCCTTACTAGGGTCTTGGGAATAAGAGCGAAAGCTCAATGTGTGTGAGTGTGGAATTGAAAGACCACGCACACGACTTGAATGAAACACCCAAATAAAATTGCAATATGGCCCTTACTATGGTCTTGGGAATAAGAGCGAAAGCTCAATGTATATGAGTGTAGAATTGAAAGACAACACCCACGACTTAAATTAAAACCCATGCAGCTGAATATATATAAATATAACTATATCTTAGGGGCTGTCAAGGCCCGTGTGTGTGTCAAAAGGTGTGCAGCTAAGAGCGGAAAGGCTCAAGTGCACGTGTGTGTTGGTGTGTCAAACCACGTTATTACAATCGGGGGGAGGCAACGCTCCATTATTACAACCCCGTATCAAAATTTAATTAAATGTAAGCAAGTTCATATAATAGACCAAGTTAAGACACTTACATGTAGCTGGTCCATGTTCAACTTGCTTGGACTTGGCTTTATGAGTCACCTTGGGCAGCCGAAGGGGAGCTCCTTAGGTGAGTGCTTGCGGCAAGTAGGGGTTGGAACGTCCAAGTGTTGGCCGAGTGGAAGGAGGCGTCCAGGTGCTGGCCGGGTGGTGGAGCGGCAGGTAGATGGACTAGGCTTGGGTGGTGCTTGGCTGGGAAGTGGGCGACTAAGGGAGGTGTTCAACTGGGAGCTAGTGGGGTGGTGTTGAGTGGAGTTAATGGGATATGGTGCAGTCGGCCGGGTGGAAGGGAGAAGGGATGGATGAAAGGTGGCGGGTGGATGGGAGTGTGCGGTTGGGAAAGAAGGAGGTGCGGGTTAGATGAGGTTGAGGTGGAGTACTAACCGGTAGGAGGCGGGGCTGGTGGTGTTGGAGTGGCTAGAAGAGGATGGAAGGTGGCCGGGTGGAAGGAGATGGAAGGAGTGGTCGGGTGGAGCTCCTCGTCGAAGGTGGAAGGTGGTGGAGTCGGCTGGAATGGAGAGGTGTTGGTCGGGTGGTGGAGTGGCGGTGGAATGGCAGGTGCTGGCTGGGTCCTTGGAGCTTGGAGAGAGATGAAGATGAGAGAGGTGGGAGCTAGTCCAGACCCTGGCCAAATGTGGAATGGAGGAGAGAGGGATGGTGAGAGATTGGCTGGGATTTATATGGGGGGTTCATGAGTGGCTGGCCGAATTAATGGGATGGGATGGTAGGTCGGTTGGGGATGAGTGGTTGGGAGTAAAGGGCTAGGTCGGTTGGGTGGGATATTTTGATTAGGTGGGCTGGGATTTAAGGTGGGCTAGATATTTTAGGATGGGGTGGCTTGGATTTTAGGTGGGCTGGGATTTAAGGTGGGCTAGATATTTATTTAGGTGGGTTAGGTTAGTGGTTTGGGGTAGGTCGGTTAGGTGGGTTGGGACATGGTTTGGGGTAGGTCGGTTTAGGGGGGCTGGGACATAGTGGTTAGGGACTTGGTTAGGTTTAGTTTAGGCTTAGTTGGTTAAGGTCTAGTGGTCTAGCTAGGTGAGGTCAGTTAGGTTGGGTTGGGGCAGTTTTGGGTGAGAAGGGTTAGGTTTAGATTAGGTTTGGGTCAGGTTTTAGGGGAAGTGGCTAGGTGGGGTGAGCTAGCTTAGGGCTAGGTTTAGGAACCTCCCCTTGGCGCCGGTCCATTGCTCCATTTGCAGCCATGTCCAAGTTGGTGTAGCCCTAGATCAGGTGTAGGTGCATACAAGCTTAAACCCACACTCTAGGCTAAACCCATAAGGTTAACCCACTCTTGACCAAAAGTCAAGCCTACCAACTTTCTCACTCATACTTTATCCCCCCCTTTCTCTCTCTACCCAAGCCTTCCAAGGCATTTCACATGAAATATTTGTGGGCCCCTCACCTCCATTTATGAGAAGCTGATGTGGGCCATGGATGTAGATATTGGATTTGGATCTTGGGATCCAAATCCAAATACATGTTGGGTTTGGATCTGGATATATATATGGTCCAAATCCGGCCCAAATCTAATTTTTTGATTCCTTCATGGCGTTTCGAAATAGACGGTTTGTGCGGGGCCTGACTTCATCAGTACTCCATCTTGCGTTGGGTTTTCGCCATCATTGTCGTCCGCTCTTCTTCTCACCTTCAGGAGTTCATTTCGAGCAAATTTCTGATATTTAGGGCTTGGATGTCTGAGAATCTGGGGATGATTTTGATACGAGAGTTGATGTGCCGGACTTTAAGTATGCTTCGGGTCTGGGCTCTCCTTTGCCTTTTCGGTCCTACTTTCGTCAGGCCAAGCGGCTTTCGGGGTTTCAAAATACCTTTTTAAACTACTAAAACTATATGTATAAAGTTTTAAACATATATACAGGTTCAAACTATGTATAGGGTTGTCTGGAAGGCTCCTGCGTTTCCAGACTCAAATAGCCCTTTGGGGCTGCTTTTGTAAAACCAGGCATATTTTGAGAAAATCGTGGGATTTTGGGTTGTTTACAGCAAGCACGATCAAAAGGCGAAAGGAGAGCCTAGGCCAAGAGCGTACTTCAAGCCCAGATTATCAAATGTGAAGCCACGATCACCCACCCAAGCAGCATAAACTTGAGCCAGAAATGGCGAAATTGAGCAGAAACTGAGTCTAGAATGGCGAGATAGAGTCTGGACGACAAAACTGGGAAAACCCAACATAAGACGGAGCGCTGATGAAGTTAGGGCTTGCATAAAACGTCCACCTCGAAAAGCCAAGAAGGACCATCCAGAGAAAATTTGGATTGGATCTGGACCATATATATCCAGATCCATATCCAAATAGTATTTGGATTTAGGTCGATCCAAATAGTGTTTGGATTTGGATTGGATCCAAACAGTGTTTGGATTGGATTGGATCTGGACCAACATATCTAGATCCGTATCCATATAAATGTTTGGATTTGGGTCAGATATGGATCCAAAATATCCAAGATCTAGAGCCAAATAGTGTTTGGATTGGATCTGGATTCAAAGACCCAAATCCAAAACCCATATCAAAGACCCACCTCATTTGCCTATAAATAGGAGTGAGGGGGTCCCCAAAAGTTCACGTGAAATCCACTTGGGGAGGGCTTCCATAAAGTAGGAGAGAGAAAAGGTGGGCTTGATATTTTCAACTGGGCTAGCCATGTTGGCTTAATCAAGGGTGAGTGTGGGTTCAAGCCATTGTGGCATGGGCTGCATCAAGCAAGGAGCTGCACCTTGAGGCGTGGAGCTGCACCTTGGACGAGAGCTCGGTTGTGTGGAAAAGCTTGGGGCTTGGCTGCAAACTAAGGTTAGTCACTAAACCTAATCCTAAGCCTTCTTTCCCTAACCCTCTAAGCTACCTAAACCACGTCCATTTAAACCTACCTAAGCTCGGCCAAGTGTTGGCCGAGCTCTACCTAAAACAAGCCAAGCTTTGGCTGAGATCTACCCAAAACAACCCTAGCTCGACCAAGCTTTTGCCGAGCACTACCTAAAACAAGCCAAGCTCGGCCAAGTGTTGGTCGAGCTCTCCCTAAAACCCCACACGGCCTGCTTTGTTGCAGGCCATTTCTCTTAATCCAGCCAAGGCCTGCCCTTCGGTAGGCCACTTCTTACCAAGAAAATCCGAAGGCCTGCCACCCGGCAGGCCCTCTCCCTAAAGCCCCACACGGACTGCTAGTGCAGGCCGTGCTCCCTACCTTTACCAAGAACAAGGCCTGCCACTCGGCAAGCCATCTATCCCTAAACCCCCACGGCCTACTAGAGCAGGCTGTGTCCCTTTTACCACCACAAACTTATGGCCTACTAGTGCAGGCCTTGTCCTGTCTTCAGCCCCAAGCCCACGGCCTGCTGGTGCAGGCCGTGTACCAACTACCCAAACCAAACTCCAGCTAGGTGCCGACTGCACCTAGCCTATCCCCTTGAAACCAAAACCAAGACCCACCTTGGTTCGAGCTTCTCCAGCTCACCCCCTCTAAACCCAAACCTAGCTAGGTGCTGGTTGCACCTAGCTCATCTCTAAACGACACCAAACCCACGGCTTGCTAGTGCAGGTCGTGTCTCATACATCCCAAAATAAACCCCACAGCCTGCTGGTGCAAGCCGTTTCCTTGAGATACATATCCAGCCACCTCCGCTTGGTTGAACCCCAAATACCCCACTCGAGCCACCTTGGCTCGAGTCACCCTAACCTAGACAAACCTAGCTAGGACTAGCCCATATACCCTCAAAACCAAACCCACTCGAGCCACCCTTGGCTCAAGTCATACCATATCAAGACTAGCCCCTACAAGGCCTTAAACCCTCAAACCGTTTTGTTGCTCCCAAGTCTCCAAGCCTCCAAGCTCTCAAGCTCCACTCATACGTGCACCAGGCTGAGCACAAAGTAGGCGTACGCATCCTAGACACCCCACATAGCGGGCTAGGTGAGTTGTAAGTCCTTTACATTCAAAGTTTAATTCAATTTTGATACGGGGTTGTATTAACGGAGCGTTGTCTCTCCCCGGGATGTAATATTGGTGCTTGACACACGAGACACATACATGCACTTGAGCCTTAGCTCTTATCTCGTACACGAGACACATACGTGCACTTGAGCCTTAGCTCTTATCTCGTACACCAAGCACCCACGTGCACAATTGAGCCTTCGCTCTTACTCCAAAGACTCTAGTAAGAGCCATATAAGCTGCAATTTCATTCGGATTGTTACTTTAAAGTCGTGTGAGTTGTCATTTAATATTCCACTCACACCCAAAGACACCCGAGCACTTGCTCAAGCACTCACGCACCTTTTGGCCTTGGCAGCCACTAAGATATAATCATATCTATATACTTTCAGTTGCGTGAGTTTTCCCGGTTCAGTTGTATATGTCTTTACATTTAGGGTTGTTAAATTTCAGTCGTGTGAGTTGTCTTTACATTTATACACAACACACATGCACACGTTGACGACCTTCGGGCTCATATATATATCTATATCTCCCTTTCGGCTGGTTTTACATTTCAAAGTTGTGTGAGTTGTCTTTCAATGTATACACAACACACACACATTGAGCCTTTCCGCTCTTATATCTATATCTCCCTTTCAGCTGGGTTGTTAAATTTCAAGTCGTGTGAGTTGTCTTTCAATTTATACACAACACACACGCACACATTGAGGCTTTCTGCTCTTAAGATATAGATATATCCGCCAAATTCAGGATATTGCATAGCAGCTGTGTGAGTTGTCTTTCTATATCTCCTTCGGCTATGTCTTTCAAATTCGGGGTTTACAATCAAGTTGTGTGAGTTGCATAGCATATCCGCCAAACTCGAGATATTGCGCATACTTGTATTTGTAAGCTTTCGAAAAAGCCCCGAATACCCCGTGCAAACACGCCAATCTTAGGCCACTTCATGCACGCATATCCGGCCTAAATTAGCTAAAATTGAAAGACTTAGAATCGTACAGTCTCGTACATAAAAATTGCAACGTAGGCACGAATCAAATCCATATTCAAAACACTTGTGTTTTCAAAAGTCAAAACTGTTTTTATCGAAGTCCATAAGCACTTAAACCGACCCTTGAGCACCGGTTCAAGAAGGTTTCAAGCGAAAAGATCCCACTTGTCCACAATTGCCCAAAAAAGTCAGATATTTGCAAAAATCTTCGCTAGTTTGAGTAAGCTAGCTGGCATGCCCTAAAAGCAACGTAAACGCGAAAAGGCTCGTTTCTAGTCTTGTAAACCAGGAGCGTAGAAATTTTTGTGCCTACATATGGTAAGCTAAAGGGGCATTAAAGTCAACCTCTCTAAGTGTCGAGCCATCATAAACATGTCTCCACCCTCCAATTTAACTCAAATCCGAAGCCTCCAAGGTCGCCTCCAATCGATTAGAAGGTTTATTTCAAACTTCGCAACGAGATGTGAACCTTTCAACAAACTTTTGAGAAAAGGGGTGAAATTTGTGTGGAACACCGATTGCCAAAAAGCTTTCGAAAGATTAAAAGTGTATTTGGTTAATCCTCCGGTTTTAAACCCTCCAAAGCAAGGAAAACCGCTTTTACTTTACATTTCTATGCATACAAATACCTTGGGTGCCTTATTAGCTCAATATGAGGATGATACACATAAGGAGTATGCTATTTACTATATTTCGAAAACTCTATTGGCCTATGAAAGAAACTATCAAGCCATGGAGAAAACGTGCTTGGCCTTGGTATGGGCCTGCCACAAATTTCGACATTACTTCCTAGATCATGAGATCTAGATAGTGTCTAGGCTTGATCCAATCAAGCATTTGTTTGAAAAACCTATCCTCACGGGTAGGCTGGGTAAATGGCAGCTCCTCTTAATGGAGCATGACCTAAAATTCCACCATCAAACCTCTATTAAGGGCCAAGCTTTAGCTGACTATGTGGCCGATTTCCTCTTAGAGGATTCATATCCCACACTTGATGAAATGCCCGACGAGGGCATCTTTCTAAATCAATTTCAAAACCATATCTTGGCAAACTATTTAAACGAAAACCAAGTGTGGAAGATGCACTTTGATGGGGCACAAAACCAAAGAGGCGCTGGTGCGGGAGTCATCCTCATAGCCGATGCCATCTCATCCTTAGGCTCAGCCCTAAGGGTCGATCCCACCTTGGGAACTCGATCCTCAGAAATATGGCACTCACCCACTCCATCCACTCACGATTTAGAGATTTACCAAAACAACCGAACTTCTACTGAAAAACCCTGGTTTCAAGACATTAAAGATTTCTTAGAAAACGAAGGATTTTCAGAATTCACTTCTTCTAAAGACAAAGCTTTTATTTGAAAGATTTCAACCCGATACATGATTTTGGGAAGGATTCTTTATAAAAAGAGTTTTACTGGCATTTTATTGAGGTGTGTCGACCTTGAGGAGGCTAGGATAATAATGCATGAATTCCACGATGGAGAATGTGGAGGGCATGTAAATGCAAACATGATGGCAATGAAAATACTTAGAGATGTTACTTTTGGTCCACTCTAAAGCAGGATTGTCATGACCATGTTAGGAAGTGTCACCCATGTCAAGTGCATGGACACGCCATTCATATCCCGTCATCCACCCTACATTCCGTGGTCAACCCATGGCCATTCACCATGTGGGCATTTGACATCATAGGACCAATTTTTCCAAATGCATCAAATGGACATAGGTTTATCCTAGCAGCCACTAAGTATTTTTCCAAATGGGTTGAAGCTGCCTCCCTGACTAATGTCCAGGGGCAACATGTAGTGACATTCATTAGAAAAAATATCTTGGCTCGATTTGGAGTTTCAAGAGACCTAGTGTCTGATAATGGCATCCCCTTCAAGAACGAGAGGATGGTAAAGTTATGTAACATGTATGGCATAACTCACCACTTCTCATCACCCTACTACCCTCAAGGTAACGGCCAAGCCGAAGCCACCAACAAGACTCTCATAAGCATTATTGAGAAAACCTTAGAGAAGGATAGGACGTGGCATGAGAAGTTGGATGAATCCTTATGGGCTTATAGGACTTCTATCCGAACTCCCACAAATGCCATTCAATTATAGTTGGTCTATGGCACAAATGCCATTCTCCCCATTCATACCAAACTGCATTCATTCCATACATCACTTGCACTCGACCTCCCCCTAGAGACCCTTCAGCATACTAGAATGGCCGAACTTGATCTATTAGATGAAAGAAGGCTCCTTGCTATGGATCATGCACAAGCATACAGGCAAAAGATAGCCCGATATTATGAAAAGCATATAAAACCTCGCCACTTCAAAGTGGGAGACCTTGTGCTAAAAACCATCCAACATCGTGGCCCACATCTACTTGGAAAGTGGCGTCCCAAGTGGGATGGTCCTTATGTTGTACGTGGAACCACCACGAACAATGCATACTGGTTAGTCGATGTTGAGGGTAGGAATTTAGCAGACCCTATGAATGCCCAATATTTGAAAAAATACCATGTGTAGGGTCTAAGTGATTGACTATAGTCCTTAGCTACTAACCTCGCCTTTTATCTTTCTATTTGTCTATCAGCCTTAAACTTTACTGTATACACCCACTTGAAGCTCACAATCTTCCTTTCTAGTAGTAGATCTGTAAGTTCCAAAGTTTGATTCTTTCTAATGCTATAATTTCTTCTTTCATAGTTGTCCTCCAATTTGAATTTTGTTCGGCTTCTTCAAATGTTTTAGGAATACAGATATTATCTGCATTCATCATAAATAACTTATACTCTTTTTGATAATTAGTATATGAAATCATCTTGTGTATAGGATATCTAGCAGCTTCACGTTTACCCTTTCAAACAGCAATAGGTAAATTATCACAATCATTAGGTAGGATTGAAGGAGTTACTTGAGTTGGAATAGGAGTTGATTCTGGGAGAGAATTCTGATCTAGGATTTGAGAGGAATATCTTTCTTTCGTCTCTTGAATACATTTGTCATCTTCTTTCTTCTGCAATCTTTTCTTCTTCTTCAATCTTGTGGGGCTCTTCCAATGGTGGAATCGGCAGTACAATCGAAGCAGGCTGATCTGATGATTGATTTTCATTAACACCATAAAACAACGAGTCTTCGTGGAAAGTAACATCTATTATAACATATAGTTTTCTTTTTTCAGGATCATAACATTTGTACCCTTTTTGAGTGGAAGAGTAACCTAAGAAAATACACTGAATAGATCCAGCATTTAATTTATCTCTAGAATTGCTATGAATGTACATAAAATAGGTGCATCTAAAAACTTTAAGAGGTACTTGGAATTGCCTTCTTTTAAGACGTAAAGTATGGAAAGGTCAATCACCATTAAGGACACGAGTGGGTATGCGATTTATAAGAAATATTACGGTTAGGACATATTTCTCCCAATAAAATTTAGGAACATTGTACCCAATAAGCAATGTTCTAGCAACTTCTAAAATATGTCTATTTTTTCTTTCAAAAACTCTATTTTGTTATGGGGAATAAGAACAAAATGTTTGGTGTAGAATTCCTTGACTTTGAAAAAAGGAATATAGAGATTGAGACATATACTCCCCTCTATTATCACGACAAATAACTTGAATTGGCATCTGAAATTGGGTATGGATAAATTTACAGTATATAGACAGAATATTCTTCACCTCATCTTTGGTCTTCATAAGGTAAATCATAGTACATCTAGTGTAATCATTAATGAAAGAAATAAAATATTTATGACCATGTAATGAAGTAATAGAACATGGGCCCCAAACATCAGAATGGACAATTTCAAATAGTTTTGAAACCCTAGTTTCATTCAAAGGAAATGATGCATGATGATGTTTGGCCTTTTGGCAAGTGTCACATTGCAAAAACAAATCACTACATCTCGAAAATTCAGGTAATAGAATCCTAATCTTAGAAATAGGTAAATGGCCTAATCGTCGATGTCATAATATCAACTCTTCCTTCTCCCCTTTTGTAGTTAGAGTAGATTGCATAGTTGTCCTGGTCATTTCCTCATAGAAATAAAGTCCTCTCCTAAGCTACCCTGACCAAAGATCCTCCCCGTCCTCAGTTTTTGAAAAGTACAACATATAGAATTAAAGATTACCACACAATCTAAGTCATGTGTTAGAACATAAACTAATAAGAGATTGATTGAAATATTGGAAACATGTGAACATTTTTAAGAGTCCCAAAAGTAGTGTTTATACTTCCTTTTCCCACAATATGAGTATTAGACCCATCGGCCAACTTAATACCAACACCATTCTGAATCGACTAATAGTCATAGAAATATTCTCGACGGCCAACCATATGATCTGTTGCACCTAAGTCAACTATCCATATTCTTGAATTAGGAACAAGTGAATTACCAAAAGTCATGAACGAAAAAGGATATGCCATGGTAGCTTGGGAATCAACAGTAGAAGATGTAGATGTAGATTGTGATTCAACTAGTCTTACTCTAAGTTCTTCTATTTCCTTCTTCATATTAGCCAATGAACTCAGTGTAGTTTCTAGATTTTGCCTTTAAACTTGATCACTGAAATATGCTTTATTCGGTCTGTTCTGATTATAGTTGGGTCTATCCACTAGTTCTCAACAAGTTTCTTTTATATGTCGAGTTTTCCCACAATGTGAACAACACAACTTATCCTTTTCATCTGGAGTAGATTGGAACCAACCTCTATCATGGCCTGTATAACCTTCTTTGTTACGGAATCCTGAATAATTAGGTACATTTTTTCCCACAAATACAATCGTTTCTTGACTTATTTTTCCTTCTTTCTCTAAACGTATTCTATCCTCTTCTCGTAGTAGTAAGAAATATATTATACTCAATGAAGTTCTTCTCTGCTTAAGATATTATTCTTAACTACCTCATATTCAGAAGTGATGCCCCATAAAAGATCAAACACTTTCCGTTTTTCAAGCTCACTCGTTTGTTCTTTCATGTAACTTTGACATTTGATCTTTGAGTAATACTGTAACTCTTCCCATAAGCCACGAAGTTCTACATAGTAATCACTCACTGATCTTTTCCCTTTTTTGTATTTGTGGATTCTTTCTATAATCTCATACTTCTTTTTAATATTCTTCCTTTAAGCGTAAGAATCATTAACAGCCGCCCAAATGTCTTTGGCTAATTCTAGAAACATAAAAAGTACTTGCAATGGATGGTATAATGGACTGGATGAGTCATGTACTTATTAGGGTATTTTCCCTATGCCATTTAGAGTAGGAAGGATCAATTAAGTGGGGAGTGAGAATGTGTTCAATCAAATAATCCCATTGCCCCCTTGCCATAACAGCTAGTTCAATCAATCTGGCCCATTATAGGTAATTTTTGTCATTTAATTTGATGTTTGTAATTTGAAATCCTTCTCCTTTCTTTGAAATAACATTTTCTCCAGAGTCTATCATTTTACCTTTGTCAAACATAAAGAAAACCCCTTTCCTCTAGGGTTCAAAAAATTACAAGAAACTAGAACCTCAGAAAAAGGTAAATGAAAGACCTACTCTAGAGGAGAAATAATAGTTGTTATGAGAATCCTAATGCTACCCTGAGTCAAGATCCTCACCCTGAAACAGTTTCTCTTCTTACTCAGGTAACTCCTATCACTTCTAGTGCATCTGATGATTTACCTATTGCTTTAAGAAAGGCAGGACATGAGACTGCCATGTATCCATTACATCGGATGGTATCATACTCTAATTTTCCAAAAGAATACCAATTATTTATCATGAATGCAGAAAATATACTGATTCCCAAGAGTTTTGAGGAAACTAATCAGAGTCACACATGGCATGCAGCTATGGATGAGAAAATCGCAGCTTTAAAGCATAATCAAACATGGGTAATTTTAGATCTCCTACCAAAAAGGAAAACAGTGGGTTATAAGTAGGTGTACACTATCAAATTCAATACATATAGAAATATAGAGTGATACAAAGCAAGGTTAGTGGCTAAAGGTTATAGTTAATCATATGGAATTGACTATAACAAGACATTTGCCTTGATGGCTAAGATGAATATCATACAAATTCTACTTAATATAGCTATGAATCAGAAGTGGGAGTTATGGCAGCTCGATGTTAAGAATGCTTTCATTTAGAGTGATCTGTCATAGGATATTTATATAGATATGCCACCAAGCTACAATAAAGGAGTTCCAGCAAATAAGATATGCAAATTGAAGAAGTCTCTTTATGGGCTAAAGCAATCTCCTAGAGCATGGTTTGAAAAATTTAGTGAAGGAATTCTTGGCTTGAGATTTAAAAGAAGTGTGAGTGGCCACACTTTATTTATAAGACAGTGAGAAAACCATTTTATTGGTTGTATATGTTGATCATATCATAATTAAATGAGATGATGTTGAGGGAATTATCTCTCTAAAGAAGAAACTTAAGTGCTTGTTTGATTTGAAAGATCTTAAAGTTGCATTATTTTTTGGAATTGAAATTATTCGAAAGGATAATTGTCTCTTTTTATGTCAGAAAAAGTATATCTTCGACTTGTTAAATGAAACCAAGATGGAAGATTGTCGGATATGTACCATCCCAATTGAATCTAAGAAGGAATCAGTTAAGACCACTTATGAACCTTACGAACATGTGGGCAGATATCAAAGAATAGTAAGTAAACTAATATACCTCACTATTACTTGACTAGATATTACTTTTGTTGTGAGCTATGTGAGCAGATAGATGCATTCTCCCACACGACATCATATGAACACAATTTTTCATATTATTAGATACTTGAAATCATTTATTACTCATAGTTTACTATATTCACAGAATAGTTCTCTAGGAATTGAAATCTATTCAAATTCTTATTGGGCAGGTTCTATTGATGATAGAAGATCAATATCAAGATATTTTGTATGTGTGGGAGGTAATCTAGTTTCTTAGAAAAGTAAGAAATAAACAGTGGTTGCTAGATCTAGTGTAGAGGCCGAATATAGAGCAATTGCTCTAGGAATGTATAAAGGTTTATGGGTGTTGTCTCTTATGACTGAAATTGGTTTCATGGTAACTCCTCCAGTTAGATTTTATACAGATAGTATGGTTGCCCTTCATATAGCCTCTAATCCCGTGTATCATAAGCATACCAAACACATTGAAGTGGATTATCACTTCATTCGAGAAAAATTAATATCTAGAATATTTGATCTTATCTATGTATATTCATAACAATAATTGGTTGATATTCTCACAAAGCCTGTTACAACTAACTACAATAAGAGAGCCTTGGAAACATTGGGAATCATGAGCATTCAAAACCTAACTTAAGGAGGTGTGTTGAAGAGACAGGCCAGATCGAGGATCCACTGCATAAAGTCTGTATCGAAATGAGGGATACCAATAAAGTGTCTTTTAAGTTATAATGTTTATATTGTTAAGTAGGGATAGAATGGTATTTCAAGTTATAAAGTCTATATTAGTGTAATCTTGGCCACTAGGGCTTTCTAAGAAAGAGAGGAATAAAGTGTGCAGCCGCTGACTCCATTAGGAGGGTAGGTTGCCGATTCAAAGCTCCATTATATTTGTTGTATTTTGTGATGTTTCGAAGTACTCAATTTTTTCAGCAGCCTTGGTGTCCTGATGGATGTTACAGTCTATGGCTCCCTCAATTGGAATAACTTTTATGTACCTTGAGTCTGCTTGTGAAATATGGAGGGCAGTATCCGATGCATATTCTAGACAGAAAAATGTGGCTAAGGAATATTAAATATTAGAAAATATAGACAAGATACTAGAAAAGTTAGTGAGAACTATGTAGATCTTCGTGGCCTTTGGGATGAGTTACAATCTATACAACTATCAAATGTTCAACTTGCTCCGAAGAAAGAAATATAGAATATGAAAAAAGAAAAGTGTTTGATTTACTATAGGGAGTTAATCTTGAGTATGAAGCAATGAAAGTTAGCAATCTAGGATGAGAAGAATAGTTGTCTCTAGGAACAATGTATTCTCTGCTTCTTAAAGAAGAAGATAGAAGGGGACTAGAAAAAGAAAGTAGTCACATTATCGACCAGAATGACTTTTTTGGAAGAAATGAATTGCAACATTCCCGTGAGAGAGGGGGACATAACTCTAGAGGCAGAGGCCTAGACGACCCTCTTCTAAGGAAAAATAAAAGCTAAAGTTTACACATTGTGGCAAGTTTCAGCATATGTTGTATGAGTCACTCATGCATTTCATCAAATGTCATTCATCACATGCCACAATAGGGGTCAGCCATAGTGTGAATGCCCATATCGTCTCCTCGAAACTAGGGGCATGTAGAGTGCATTTTCTAAATACATTTCGTGGAGGCTTGAATACATTCATCATTTCATAAAGCATGTATCTCCATCATGTCATGTAAAATACATTTTACATGTCATGAACATCATTCACCCATAATAGGCCCACAAAAGTGGTGACTCAAGTGGGAAGGTCTCTATGTCATAAAGGGGGCAAAACAACAACCAACCATGCATATTGGCTAATTGATGCCAAGGGAAGAAACTTGGTAGACCCTATAAATGACTAATATCCAAAAAGATATGTTTAGTGTCTACCATAAATTCTTTTGAAATGATTTTTGTAAATGGATCTTCTTTAGTTTCTTCAATAAGGTATCAAAGTCGAATATATGCTTCTTAACTAGGGATTGATGCTCTATGAAAAGTGGAGTATTTTCAAAATCATTAAAGGACAGTTCAAAAATCTTTTTTTTTACAAGATAGGGCCTAGTTCAAAATAGCAAAATATTTTTAAATAGTATGTACTATTATGAAATAGGGTACACTTGATTAGACCAAGTATCTAGAGGGATAAGTTGTTCCCCCATCTCGTTTTCTCCAAAAGTAAAATTGGTAAAAAAGTTGAAATGTAAAAGAAAAAGAAAGAAAGAAAATAAACCTCCAATATAAAGGTCTTCCTAAAAAAAAAAAGAAAAGTCAAAGCTCAAAAAGAGCAATTTTCCATCAAAATCTCCTTTTCCTTATACCACAAGACGCTTCAGAAGGACCATGGGAAATTCTCTCCATTTTCTTATAGCTTATTACAAAAGAAAAAAGTTTCTCATTATGATCCTAAAGTAAGAATATAACCTACCAATTTGGATCTCATTTTGTTTGAGAATTACGCCTTCTAGTGTGAAAATTAGAGTTTTGAAATGTTGTTGAGTTTTTTCAACAATAAAAATATCTACCAAGTAATTTTGCATTAAAACCAAAGTGAAGGAAAATATAGGAGATGGAAGTCCTTTTTGATAGAAACAAAAAGAAAGTATCCTTTCAAAAATGATTTTACAAAATCGAAGGCATCAAGCAAATGAACATGGAGGCCATCCCACTTGGGGTAGTCAACTTTCATACGAGCTCCCTAAATAAATCATGGAGATCTCCAACATACATGATTCATCCATTGCATCTTACACATTTTATGCCCATATGCTTCTTTTAATATCGTAGGTCCTTTACTTCTTCTTAGTTAAGTTATTTCCTCGAAGTCATCTTATATGGAAATAACACAATTAGGGTTACCCCTACATTTGTCATGCTTTTCACATTATCAAGAATGGAGCCAGTAGTAGGTCAAAATCTTTAAAAGATATACTTTTGGGAACTTCAATCTTTATGAGAAACACATTCTCAAAGATTGTACCATTATGAAACTTAACTATTGTATTGACATCTATGCTATAAACATCAGATCTAATGACAATTTGAACGCATAACTTGTCTCCACGTAACCCAGAAATATAGTGTCTACTTTTTTTTATCTCAATTTCTTTATCTTGTGTTTAGACATGAGTACTTTTGTAAGACAACTATATAATTTAAGATATTTGATATTTGTCTTTTGATCCTTCTAAAGCTCAAAGGGACTACTTTTCTTATGGTTGTGGGAAACTCTATTCAAAATGTAGAAGCCATATTCAAAGCTTCCCTCTACATGCAAGTATATAAGTCAAAACTTTAAAATAAAACATTAATCATATCACACAAGGTTTTATTCTTCCGTTCAACTATCTCATTAAATTGAGGAGAGTACGGAACAATAACCTCATAAATAATACTATTGTTTTAATAATATTCTTCAAAAAGGTTTAAAGTATACTCTCCTCCCATATCAAACCTTAATTGTTTAAGTACTTTGTCTATTTGAATTTGTACTTCATTTCTAAATATTTAAAAAAATTTAAAACTTCATCTTTACTTTTAAGTAAGTAAATATAACAATATCTATTATAATCATCAATAAACATGATAAAATATCTTTTATTATCTTCCGTAGTCATTCCATTGAATTCACAAATATCACTGTGCACCAAATCCAAACGTATGGAAATGTTTTATAGATTGCTTCGCTTGCACACATATATCACATTTATGTTTTCTATATATGACAATCTTAGGGACAAGATTTAAATTCATAAATCTTTTCATGGAATCAAAGTTTACATGACCCAACTTAACATGTATACATCAGCAATTCAACATTGTATAAAGAACAAGAAAAAGATAAATCAGAAGTAGAGGCTTTATTATCATTAAAATTCATATAAGAATCAATAATTGATTATATATTAATTTTAAACAGATCCTCTAAATCACACAAATAGCCCTTCCCAAAGAAACACCATATACTAAGTCACAATTTTATTATATTTGTAATCTAACATTAATCCCTTCCTAACTAAAGCAGAACCACTGAGGATATTCTAGTGAATTGTTGGAATGAGTCTAACTCCCTCAATAGTTAGAACCTTTGTCAAGCGAAACTTCAAGTGCCCTTTGCCCTTGACTTTCGTAGTTGAATGATTCCCTAAGATCATTGTTATCCCACATATGACCTAGTAAGACACAAATGGAAATTGTTCAACACAAACGTTCACATTAGCCACATTGTCTACAATCCACTATTGTGGCTCATAAATAGAAATAAGATAGAGTTTAAGGGATAGATACTTATCACTAACAAGCGTAGTGGTTATCACCATGTTGACTATAGCTCCTTCAGTAGTCATAGGTTTCTTGGCTTTCTTTGATGAACAATTTATCGCCCAATGTCCAACCTACCACAAAGCCAGCATGGTTTATTTTTTGGTTTCTTTTGGATCTTAGTATTTGGTTTATGCTTTACGTGTTTTTTCTTAGTATCACTAGGTTGTTTCCTTCTGATCATTAGGTTAACCCTAGGGGTACTCTATACAAGCATAATAGGTTTCTAACTTATATGCTCTTCCTGTATTGCCATGTATACCATTAGATCATCATGGGTCATCTTATCCTTCTTATACTTGAGATCTGGTTGAAACCCTCCAAAGACTTGGTAAATTTTTCAATAATAGATATATCAATAAACTTAACGGGAAGCTCTATCTCAGCTTCCTTTAGACCATGGCATAAAACTTAAATGTGTGAGCCTGTTTAGTGACTGATTTTCGTTCTACCATTTAATACTTAAGAAAATTGGTCACGAAATATTTTTCAAGACCTCAGTTTTCAGTATTGTATTTTTTATCTAAGGCAGGACATAAATCTTTTGTTGTCATAGAAAGAGAATAACTATATACGTCGAATAAAATATTTGACAATGTCAATAATATACAACTGCAACACAGAATGTCCTTCTCCTTACACTCGACAATTTTATCAAAGCTTTTAGGGTCTGTTTCATCAGGTTGAAAATAATCTAACTCGATATACAATACAATCCTAACATAGTTAACCAAATTTTCATACGCTGCTACAAGCATTTGAAATGGGACCGAAAAACCTTTTCGACATCAAAGTCAAGTTGACCTAAGGTTGAAGGGTAGCAGTCATAGAAATGTATACTACAGAAAAGGATGATTTATATAAGATTGTTGGGAAAATCCATAAAAATATATGCATAATAAATAAGTATGCAACAATTATAAACATTCCCCAATCAACAACAACCGCAAATCCAAAATAAGCTATAAACAATCCATACAAGAAATAAAAACAGAAGTAAAAATAAGAAATTAAACTTATCTCTACGAGTCATCCTTGTGGACTTGCATTAGAGAAATTAGCACCATGCTATATAGTACATATGGGTACCTACACCTTCCTCCCTGGATGAAGTGCACGCAAAAGCCAAAGCTATGTACTTGACTTTGAGTCGACTTAGACCACACCTCAGTCGCTTATAATTGAAGGAGTTACAAAATCGTAGAGAACACCACGGGAGAGGTGAGAAGAGAGAGTGTGTTTAATGTAGAAGTATGGATTAGGGAGTCCTAATCATTTATTTATAGACATTGTAATGGATCAAGATCATAGACACAATCCAAACACACCTCTTCATTTTGTAACTGTTCCTGCTAAATATTGTTGACCGTTAGATCAAAGTTTTTCGTAAAAAAAAATATATTGAAGATCAAAGACAATTCACAAACCCAGACCCAACACATATATGTGTAGTCTAGTACGTCCTCTACAAACTCTTTAAACTAAGGTTCATGAGCTACCAACTATATAAAATGACATATGGGTTTGTGTCATTCTTTAATATGGGACTAAACTTTGTCTCTTAGGTGCTACATGTACAAGTCCCTCACGTGTGACTTTTTACCCTTTAAAACTTTTACATATATCAATGATTTTATCAATTGAATATTTTAGGGATACCAACATGAATTAAATATTATTAATGTTTATGGGTTTAATTAACCCAACCCTAATTAACATTAATCCAACAACAAGCTCTTCCTACAGGAAAATAATTATACGTAAAGTCCTTCTAAGCATGGATAATGCAAACCTTTAAGCTTATTTGTCGTCTCCGATCTAAAAGATCGAATAGAAAAGATACTGTCTTGTTTGCCGTCTCCGATACCATGGAAGCTCCGTAACTCACTTTATGTCACCCGACGAAGATTGAGACCGCACAGCAGGAGATTAGACTTATCCTGAAAGTCCGAGTCTTAGTCGTCTGTCAATAATGTCATGTTTAAAGTCAGATGTCATAGTTTCAGATTATCCGTGTAATGGGTATTGGTTATGTGTTCAGCATTAAGTATTTAAAGGGGAGGAGATTCATACAGGGAACGTGCACGTCAGAGGAATCACTGCGATTTGGATCGTCTTCCTCCTCTCTCCGTTGTTCCTCCTTTGTCCATGTAAAAGTCGAGAGCAACCATTGCCGGTGAAGTTGAGTGCCTAATGGTGATCCTTCCTGGTTTGCTTGTAGTGGCAGGATCGGTGGTTCACCCTTTCTTTGTGAGGAACTATTGCCGATTATATCTCTCTGCTCTTTATTTGAATAAAATCGGTGTTGTTGATCTTGTGTGGCGAGAAAACAGTGAGAAATTCGTGCGTCACTGGCTTGTCGTCTGCGGCGAGCAGGCGGCGCCTTCACATAGTCAGTCCATGCGCGCAGCAGATCGTGCACGGTTGAATCCACATCCTTGAGTAAGTAAAATGTGGGCTTTTAAGGTTCACATGATGTAAATAAAATACGTCATGATGATGACCATCCAGATGAAGGTCATACGCACATATGGGACTTGTTAGACATTGCATCATACAAATAGACTTTAATTGGTTATTTTAGTCACCATGCATTCAGTAGGTTTCACTTTAGCCAACACCATTTTAAATGGCCGAGCTTTCCTCATGGCAGTTCACCATGACCTCCATGGCTCTCATCATCATAAGCATCAGTGATTTTTCTCTTTATTTTGAAGAAATTTTACTGAACCGAGAAAACTGAACTAAACTGGTTTGGTGGAGTTCCAATAGTTGTCCAATTTGGTTTCATTTGGTTCTAAACGTGAAAAAAAGGTGTCGATGAATTCATGATCCAAAGGATAGAACCAAAGCATGAGAACCAAACCAAACCATCTAACAAAATCCTGACCCTAGATTAGTAGTTCTGGTCATCATAACAACCTCTTGTGCTTTGATTTTCCAAAGCCCAACAATCTTTCAACACCTTCAACCCTCTTTCCTCTTCCCTCCCTTACGTGAGCATCAAATTTTGGAATTATATAATATAAGAATTATATAAGCATCAATTCTTACTATTTATTTTGTGGTATTACTTAAGTATGATGCAAAAAATTGAATTCCATTTCGTATTAATACTTTCTCTGTGTATCTATCATGACATAATTTGAATATGATGATGCTTCATATTCGTTATTTGTTATTGTCATATATTTACATAATATTAAAAGCCACAAACCCATTGGTCAGGAATTGAACCAAACTAGAACTGATTGTTTGGCTTGATTCGGTTCAATGTACTAATAATGGTTCAGTTCAATTCTCAATTTTGGTTTGGTTAGAAATAGAGACTAGTATTGAACCACAAACACCCCTAACTGATGGTTTATAAATGCTCGATAGAGAGCATGGGATAGGTTTGAAGTGGAATGTGAAAGAGAGTAGAGAAATGGTGTAAGTGGGGAAGGGTAGAGAGAAATGTACAGAGAGAAATTAGTTAAGACATGGCATACCTCTGCTAGCCTACATATTTCCCATTCATTAAGTCCCAGGTGGGATATAACAAGCCCTGTCAGTTGAGGTAATGTTCTGGGTGCAATCTATCTTGTTAATTACACATAATATTTCCCATTCTTTAATTCATAATGGCCAAAAGTGTGCTTCCGTATCAAAATACCAAATTTTACCATGAAACAAAATTGATAATAGGCCTCTAATATGATCTAGTGGAGCTAAATATCCAAAGCATTGAAAGACACCCTTATTTCTTAAGATGTTCAGGAACTCAAATAGAAATCCTTATTTGGGGACGGAAGCTTTCGGAGGACTACATATACTTATTTATGCATCAATGAAAGCACATTTTCAATGCTCTACAGAATGATGATATACTGATATTATTTCTCCTTTAGGTTCACAAGCCTCAGTCACTCAACTCCTTCATGTTGAAGGCTTCCAAAGGAAGCAAATAAGTTACAGCCAAGCAGGATTCTTCAATGGGGTTACCACGGCTTTGACTTGCAAGTAGTTGTTCAAGCTGTAAACTCCCTTTTCCCTACCAAGGCCACTCATCTTGAATCCACCAAATGGGATTGCAGCATCAAAAACATCAAAGCAATTGATCCAAACAGTTCCCACTCTCAGCGCCCGCATCAGTGTATTAGCAGTGTCAAGGTTCTTCGTGAACACACCGGCAGCAAGTCCGTAGCGTGTTTGATTTGCTCTCTGTATCACTTCGTCCAAGCTCCTGTTTCATCAGTTAAATATTATCAGAGATGAAAGTGATGAACCAAAATGTGATTGGAGATGAGGCCATTGCATACTTGAATTTCATGATGGATTGCACCGGGCCGAAAATTTCATCTGTGGCAATTGGCATATTGTCCTGTGCAGAGGTTACTAGCCACTTAAATAATGCTTGATTTATGATAATTTACTGATAAATGTGACTCCACACCTTGACGTTCGTAAATATAGTTGGCTGAATGTAATAGCCCTTGTCACCTATTCTTTCGCCCCCTGTTTCCAGTGTAGCTCCATGATCAATACCTAATTTAATATACTTCAGTATTTTTTGAAACTGCTCCACGTCAATCTGCACGTTTTTTATAAAAGAACTTGTAAATGAGCTGTAATATAATCTTGTCATCCTGGTGCTAATAGTTAAGCATCAAGAAGAACCGAAAGTAGCATGCCAATTCGATTCATTAACATCATACACTTACACTTTCCAAGTCCAAAACTAGAAAGAGAAGAGAGATGCCGCACAAGTGATCATAAATTGTGATACCTGAGGTCCTTGCTCTACACCCTTTTTGAATGGATCACCAACCACACGCTTGAGAGCGCGTGCTTTAGACTTTTCCACAAATTCATCATACACCTTTTCATGGACCAAAGTTCTAGACCCTGCACAGCAGCATTGCCCCTGCAGAGAGGCCAGCATTAACAATACATAAATTATGTTTACAATGTGCACTGTAGGCACCTTAAGCATTGCTTACTTGATTAAAAAATAGAGCAAAATGAGCAAGTTCTACAGCTTCATCGACGTTAGCATCTTCACAAACGATGAAAGGTGATTTCCCTCCGAGCTCCAAAGTCACAGACTTCAGGTTGCTTCTTGCAGCTAACTCAAGCACAATCTGCCCAGTGGAGGTGGATCCAGTGAAAGCTATCTGCATAATATAATTGAATTGGTGTAAAGGAGGCAGCAACTTCATATAGGACATAGGAGGTGCACTCTGGATGGCAATCATGCTTTTGATTTCTTGTAGCAGTTAACACATAACCGTTAAGGAGTTGAAATACCAAAAAAGCAGGAAAAAGCGAAGGATCTGATAAAAAGAGCAAGTCTCATAGTACGCTCTCTGCTATATCAGTTAAAATATATCATGAAACGGGAGATAGTGAGTACGCTTTCTGTGACAACACACATGAACAAGTTTTTACACAATAACTGAAAATTTACAAGGGTACATGCATCTAATGATGCAATGAAAGAAGAAATCTAGCTGCATGCTATTCTTCGTCTACAAAGAGAGTAAATACAAGTAATGATCACTGAGAAAGCAGAGGTTTGCTCTACAACAATGACACCGTAAAAATGTTAGTGTTGAGCGCTTCAACCAGTCTCCGAACCGATGCTCAACATATGAAGATTGTAAGAAACCATACTTGCAAAAAGCAGGTGGTGGATAAGAAAAGTGATTATGAGAAAGCAATATCTAGGAGAGGTGCAAAAGCTTATTTTCCCAAGAGCAATTTCTAAGAATATCAACCGCAAGGACACATAATGACATATTCAGAAAAAGCAAGTCCTGCAACATTGCTCTGTGCATCATCATTCCAATTACTCCTATTTCTATTGCATAATAAAGGACAAGATGCCTTACAAAAGGGAGGCCAACGACAAAAGAAGCAAGAACCAGCACAGGACCAGCAAGAATGAGAATATTGATGTGCTCATGGAGGAGTTTCTTGGGGAGGGAGGGGGAAGCACCATATGTAAGGGAATTTGAATTTTATAATGCAATTATTAACAATTAACGGAAGTGAACTTTCATGACCCTTGCTTAAAGATTAAAGGTTGGCAGATCACCAATTTATCTGTAAAATGGAATTCACACAAACATTTAACAAGAAAGAATTCAACATGCGTGGCAAATGTACATATCAACAGTTACAAGGTACCTTGTCTACATCCATGTGACTAGCTAATGCTGCTCCAGCTGTTGGTCCGAATCCAGAGATCACATTTAATACACCAGGAGGAAGCCCAGCCTGCGAAACAGAGAAAGCCATAGGAGGAGGCCTGATTACTTCTAACCTGAAATTGAGGCAAAGCACATCCCAGTAATAGTCTGGTGGTTCATTCATCAATAGACTCAACATATTGCAGAACAACCGCTGAAACTTGGTGCATTCTAAGGCAAGAAGCATCAAGTTTTTACCGAAGCATCAATGGCCAATAATATATAGAACCACGAAGTTTCTCCACAGGACATACTGAACTTGAGACTGTTATCATACAGACTTTTTTATGGTCATATATTGACCACAGGACACTATGAAAGTTGAAAAGATATTGGGAGAAACCCTTACGTTATCTACAGTATACAATTTTGGTAGTTCACAATATTCTTCATACCTTTATGATATCCAGAACACATGCATATATACATCATGATTTATTCAGACCCAATGGCTGCAAAAAGAAATTTTGTTCACCAAGGAAGAACCCAAGTCTCTGATAGCCAAAACAAGGTGGAAAGGAAGATCCATCTATGAACCCAACAAGTCAGGAAAAATAAATGTCACATGAATCATTCAGCTGGAACTGTGAGGCCATGAATCTTATCTGCCCAACCTGGAGAATATGGAAATACAAATTGTTAGTATAGTTTCACAAAACAAAGAGGAGAAAAGTAAAGTTCCACATTCCATCCCACATACCAGCATAGTATCGAAATAGGCGAACCAGCATTGGAATTTCAATCTGAGCAGATTGTTCATATGGCTTCCCATTATCCCATCTCATTTTATCCTCTATTTGTGTCACTCCTAATTTGTTTCTAATAACCTCATTATGTGTACGGTCTTTTCTTGTATGACCACTCATCCATCTCAACATCTTCATTTCTATCACAGACATCTTTTGTACATGTTGATGATTAACTGCCCAACACTCAGAACCATAAAACATGGCAGGCCTAATTGCTGCTCTATAATATTTACCTTTTAATTTTAATGGTATCTTCTTATCACAAAGAATACCTGATGCTCCTCTCCATTTTAACCAACTAGCATTAATTCTATGTGTAACATCTCCATCAATTCTTCCATCACTTTGAAAAATTGACCCTAGGTATTTAAAACTTTCCTTTTGGGGAATGCAATGTGTGCCAATTTTAATTTCTATGTCCTCTGAAGTAGCCAAATGATCAAACTTACATTCCATATATTCTGTCTTTGTTCTACTAAGTCGGAGGCCTTTGTTTTCTAATGTTTCTCTCCATAGTTCCAATTTTCTATTAACTTTTTCCTTAGACTCCTCCACTAATACAATGTCATCTGCAAATAACATACACCAAGGTACTTCATCTTGAATATGTTTTGTTAACTCATCCATCACCATTATAAATAAGTATGGACTTAAAGTTGATCCTTGATGTAACCCAATATTAACTTCAAAGAAGTCTGTCATTCCTTCATGAGTCCTCACACATGTTTTTGCACCATCATACATGTCTCTTATAAGGTTAATATATGTCAATGGGATACCTCTTTTTTCCAAAGTTCTCCAAAGAACCTCCCTCGGTACCCTATCATAAGCTTTTTCTAGATCAATAAATATCATGTGAAGGTCTTTCTTTTTTGCTCTAAAATGTTCCATAAGACGTCTCAAAAGGTGAATCGCTTCAATAGTAGATCTACCTGGCATAAATCCAAATTGGTTCTCTGTTGTACTTGATACTTGTCTTAACCTACGTTCGATAATTCTTTCCCATAATTTCATAGTATGACTCATTAACTTGATACCTCGATAATTCACACAATTTTGAATGTCTCCCTTGTTCTTATATACGGGTATAAGTGTACTTGCTCTCCATTCCTCGGGCATCTTTTGGTTTTTCCATATTTCATTAAATAGTCTTGTGAGCCAAGTGATTCCTATTTCTCCTAGTATTTTCCAAACTTCTATAGGAATATTATCTGGTCCTACCGATTTACCACTCTTCATATGTTTAAGAGCCTCTTTGACTTTATTCTTTTGAATACGTCGGTAGAAATTGTGGTTTATATACTTTTCTAACTTGGCTAAATCTCCTAAACTAATACTAACATCTTTATTTTCATTAAAAAGATTATAAAAATAGTTTTTCCATCTATTTCTTATATCATCATTTGCCACTAGAATTTTTTCATCCTCGTCTTTTATGCATCTAACATAATTAAGATCTTTAGTTTTCTTATCTCTAGCCCTAGCTATCCTAAAAATATCTCTTTCACCCTCTTTTGAGTTGAGTTTTTTATATAAGTCCTCCCAAATCTTAGCTTTTGCTTCACTAATGGCCTTTTTTGCTTCCTTCTTTGCTTTCTTATAAGCTTCTAAAGTTTCACTAGTTTTCTTAGCATAATGTAATTTATAACATGCCCTCTTTGCCTTGATTTTATTTTGTACTACTTCACTCCACCACCAAGCTTCTTTTTGTGCTGGTACACCTCCCTTAGATACCCCTAACACATCTTTCGCCACTTTCCTAATATATATAGCCATATTGTTCCACATATCACAGGGTGTGCCAACATAATTCCAAACATCTCCTTGAAGGACTTTCTGTTTAAATATATCTTCTTTCTCGCTTTTGAGGTTCCACCATTTAGTCCGAATAGCTCGATGCACTCTTTTCTTCTTTGTCCATTTTTTTACTTGTAAATCCATAACTAAAAGTCGATGTTGGGTGGTTAAGCTTTCTCCTGGAATTACCTTACAATCTTTACAACACGCTCTATCTTTTTTTCTACAAATAAAGTAATCAATTTGTGTTTGTGATAAGCCACTCTTATAAGTAATTAAATGTTCATCTCGTTTTTTGAAGATTGTATTGACTATAAAGAGATCAAATGACATAGCAAAATTTAAAATCTCCCTACCTTCCTCGTTTATATCCCCATAACCAAAGTTTCCATGAATCCCTTGATATCCTAATGCCTCTTTACAGACATGTCCATTTAAATCTCCTCCTAAACAAATCATCTCCCTTTGTGGAATCTTTTGAAACACCTTATCTAACTCTTCCCAAAAAACTGTCTTTATACTATCTTCTAGTCCTACTTGGGGTGCGTAAGCACAAACTATATTCAAAACCTCTGCTCCTAACACTAATTTCAATGTCATGATTCGGTCACCATATCGTTGTATGTCTACTACACTCTCCTTTAAATCTTTATTTATGATAATACCAACTCCGTTTCGGGCCTTTTCTTTACCTGAGTACCATAATTTAAAACCTGTATCCTCTATCTCCTTTGCTTTTTCTCCAACCCATTTTGTCTCTTGTAAACATAGAATATGAATCTTTCTCCGAATCATAGTATCTACCGCCTCCATTAGCTTACCCGATAATGTTCCGATATTCCAAGAACCAATACGAATCTTATTATCTAGGACTAGCTTCCTTACCCCCGCATCCATCCATAATCAAAATGCGGAGACCCTCTCTGAAAATCATAGTATCTACGCTCCTTGAATATAATACAAAAATCTCAACATGAACCATGTGCAAGTTGATGATTGCATAATATAAATTTTGGTTCTTGATCAACCAAAAGACATTGAAATAACCAATCCCAACCAAAACATAAATCGATCTATAAGTTTAGCAATCCACATACATTAGTATGACATATAAAGTTATAAACTCTAGGCAAATGGACTATAATAATTACATAAGGAGTCATTTTCGGCCATGGTCCCTCATCAAATGCTTTACGGGCTGCAGCTACAGCCCTGTTGATATCCTCTGCTTCTCCCTCTGCCACATGTGCAATAACTTCACCTGTCCTAGGATCCAGAGTTGGAAATGTCTTGCCTGAGGCAAACCAAAATATAAGAGTCAATTCTACCCCCACAGGACATTATAAGGAGGAAAACCATATACACATGTATATACATACACACACATATATATACAGGGAGAGGGAGAGAGAGTAACACCCTATTCTGCAATCAAAGGATTACCTGATGCAGAATCGACAAACTGGCCATCAATTAGAAGCTGTGTTAAATTCACATGTACAGGTGGAGTGATGGGTTCTTCAGCCGCAACTGCGGTACTAAACAAACGACTTCTTATACCACTTGCAGCAGTTCTTCCTGAAAAAACAACAGCAAAAAGGAAAGTCTTAAACATGTGATCAATTCCACATTTCAAATTCAAGATAAACAAGGAAAGCATGGATGGGTCATCGTTTTGAAAACTAAAGTAATGACACAGAAGTAGAAATATAAAAAATTTACAACCAAATTGAACATGAACTGGTACGTAAAAAGCAGAATAAATATTCCTTATTGCTCATGGATGAATATCAACAAGAAAACTCAGAATCAGGACATTGCAGTGTAGAAGAGGTGGAAGCAATAGTGTATGCATTAGTATTATTCAGAGAGCTGTACAGTGAAAAGGGACTAACGTTATACATAATGTGTTCATAATTTGAATATACACCATGGACATAATAGGGAACTACATAGCACTACTGCAATGAACAATAGCCATGATATTCTCTTTGTCAAGGTCTTCTGGGTACTAAAATCTCATAGGCAATCAAAAAAAAGAGCGGTTTCATCTATTATACTATCCTATCTAAACACTATTGTGCTTCCATGAATCAAACGAGAAATACCGGAAGGGAACCTTGAAAACAAGCATCCAACCAGAAATCTGAATATCAGAACTCTGTATCAATGTCCTATTGGTCAAACGCACGTTTGACTCTTTACAATCTAGGACATGAATACCAATCATGTTGGACATGCCCTTAGACTGGCATGGTCAAGGCTCTCCTCGTCAATAAATCAGTCTTCAATCTCTAATCTCCAAAAATATCAGTCCTAACTATAAGGGCAGGTGGTTGCCAACACAAATAGGTGCCCACCATAGCCCTGCAATTGAATTCAAGCTCACATCCTTTTACATGATATTCCACTTTCATGGAAATGGAACATTTCCAAGATACAATATGTAATTGAAAAGTTATATTCTTTCATAAACAAAATTTAACGAAAGATCAAGAGTATCAGGTGATGGTGGGGTACAGTAAATTCTGACCCTATGAAAGTTCATGAGAAACGAGCTAAATAAACTGTGATGGAGAAACTTAAAGGAAAAATACTTGGACACCTTCGGGAAAAAGTTCACATCGTTTCGAAATCGTCACTCAAAGAAGCACATAATCCAGTTTGAGTTTTCATTTTCGAGAGGAATTTTTACGTGTAATGTTCCATTTGTTGGTTCCGTTTTCCAATGATGGATAGATTTTGAGCTATAGGAGTAGCATCATAGGATAGTTTGAATTACTTGTCACCGATGAAATCATTATTTTGAGCTCCAACTTTCCACCACCGTAAACAAAATACATATAAAATTGAAGATCAAGCCGGAACAAAAAAAACCACCGTATTCGTTTTCTCTTCCTCACTCATGCTTAGAAATCCTTACTGAAAATACTTTTTCTTACTATTAAAGTAACAAGAAGACCTGAAAATAGATGTGTTTGAACTACCAACCAGAAATGAACCCATATTCGTCACAAACCCACAAGTAACACAGTGACCCATGCCCTTAAAATGAATAAAACCAAAAAACAGGGCATATTCAAGCGGTCAATAGCCACATGTCCTCCATAAATTCACGGTGGACACCCCAAACCCGAAGCCTCTGCCATCGAAGCCAAGACAGAAAAACATCATCATAAATATAAGACAGGAACCATTAGCTATCAAAAACTGTCCGGTACTTTGCACAGAGAGGAAGAAAGAGACACACAGAGAGAGAGAACAGCTTCTATACCTAGGGATCCCACTTTGGAGGATCGGACGACCATCGAAATTAGAGAGGACATGGTGCGGATGGTCATGGTGCCTCCGATAGTGGCCTGTGGGGAGCTCTCTGCAAGCTTTTAATGGCAGATACGCTCTTGCACTTTATGGCAAGCGCCTACCGCCCACACTGTAGGAGAGGATGGGTAGAAGGATTATTGATAACTCAAACACATAAAACATTAAGGCGGGTCCCACAGCGACATATATTTTTCCTTTCTACAGTGATCTATATGTGGCATAACAGCTCTCACTTCCTAGCCGTATTACAAAAATATCTAATCAATGATCACGAGTAAACGAAAGACAAAAAAGAGGTAAGGAAATCTTGAACGGGAACGAGAACAGCAGGTTGCGAATCCGGTCGCGACCCTTTCTTCCATTAATTTTAGAAAGTGCGAATTTCTTTAAAAGAAACGATAACTTCCTTCGATTCAAACGGTTTAAACTAGAGTTTCCTAAAGTTCTGTTGATCTTATTTTCTCCTACATATACAAAATTAGTTTGTAATGAACAAGGATATGATCCTTCTCGAGACAGTATCTTAAAAATGGATAGTATTCGGTCTTCTTTCAATGAATCCTCATGAAAATCCACAAAAGATGCAGTGGTGGGATGAGAGCTTTTTAGTTTCTATCATGAGAGGAATGGGATTGGGGTTCTGAATTGAGGATGTAGACAAGGACTTTGATCTCGAGTGCGACCCTATTCCATGAACATGACACAGAAACAATCCAGAAATTAAATTGTGTACGTTTCAGGGTGTAGCGTACCGAGGTCTGTGCTCGTCGTGCCTAAAGAATCAACACAATGAAAAGAACGGTTCAAACAAATAAACCGTCTCTCTCTCTCTCTCTCTCTCTCTCTCTCTCTCTCTCTCTCTCTCTCTCTCTCTCATAAACCAAGTCCGAAACTTGGGTTCAGTTCAATAGTTTTCACTGGTTTTTCAAATTTCGGGTGCCACTATTTTCTTCTCTTTTGAAAAATCAATGATTTGAGTGTTAGATCAAAATCTAAACCAATAATGATTTCAAGGCCCTCTTTGTTGAAGAGGAGTTCAGTTCCCAGGGGGATGCATGTGCATGTTAAGCTTCGGCCAACCTTTATACTAGCGATGGCAATGGGTCGGGTCGGAGACAGGTATACGTATACCCTGTCCCTTACCCGATCTTAATATTATAGATTCAAATTTTTATTCAAAAGATGTATTCTTTTCCTAGAAACGCATGATCTATATGTAAACAAAAGGCAACACCCAAACTTGAAAGATCCATAAATACTTGCAAAAGTAGCTCGTCAATCTGACCATAACTTTTTATTATTTAATAAGGTTTTATTTAATTACTGTTTACTGAAAAAATAACTGTTTTGTTTTTTAACTAAGGGTCTTCTTTCTTTTCGGCTTCTTCTTACTCAAACATAGAGTCACCAGGTAGCACTCTTCCTTTTCCAAAGTTGTTTTCACGCTCGTTCTCTTCATCTAATTTTCAAACTTCAAATTCTTTCCTCTTTTGTGTATGTTCCATCATCTCTGAAAATATGAGTACCTAATTGTTGAATCGTGTGTTTTCAGGAAAAGAGCAATCTTTCGAGTATAAAAATTTGAAACTACAATGGCCAATATCACAGATCCTGCATACGTATCCCTTTGATTCCGAAGACAAAGAGAGAGAGACAGGGGCACCATAATGAAAACTAAATTTTTGTATGTGTGCGCACATGCAAGTGTAAATATATGTGTGACTTTTCAGGTCTCTTTGTCATCTTATAAATGCTTAATATTTTACTATAAGTTGGTTCACTTGCAAGTAGGGTACACACATTTGTTCCAATAGATCGATCCTAAGGTATGAGGTCGGACTAGGATCTACCGGTGCACGGTTGCCCTTTTCAAGAGTTCAAGAAATAATAATTATTATATATATAAAAGAACTCGGTAATTGTACACGTTCCACCTCACGCTTAAATATTCTTAAAGATCTCTTTGATCAATTCATATCAATCATTGACATTTGAACTTAAAAAGTACCGTAACAAATACATGATTAGTTTGCTTTTTTACTTTAAAATCTCAATTATTAACTTTAAAAAAAACTATTAATCAATTTTAAAAAAAATTAAAATGTGATCAGTTGTTGAAGGAAGTCAGACAGGGCGTACGATTTCTTTTCTTTATTTTGCCTTTTCAACAGCTGTTGAAGGGTTTTTCGATCCTTCAGTGAGAAGGAATCGTGGTATTGGTCACCCTTCATTGCGGAGGTTTCCTTGGTTTCCTTGTATTGGTAATTCTTTTCTTGGTTTTGGCAGGTTCGTCATGTGACGAAAAAGAGTCGGTCGCCTCAGCCTCTTAGCTAAGAGCGTCGATTCTTGTGTCTATTTTAGCCTTGAATTCCCTACACAAGTTTTACAACTCTTCTTTCTTACATTTTAATTGAGATTTTGAAATCTTTTTGGAAAGGGAGCACGAGGCCCGACTAGTCACTTCGTTAGAACCTGAACTAGACATAACTCAACAAAAGTTTGAAATCCTCATAATGCAAGGTCGGGTACTTAATTTGCCTACCTGTTCCAAACCCGGTTAAAGGAGTTTGTGTAATCCTGTACTCGAATTCGAACCGGAACATGATCAAACCGGGTATTACCCGCTCCATTGGGGTCGGGCCAATGTCGCCATTATTACTTTGCACGAAAAGGAGAAAAAAACAATAGTGATGCATTGGGAAGCGAAACGAGAGAGGGAGGAGTAATTATGTAATTAGAGGGGTATCGTATGGCAAAGAGTGAAGCAATGAGGAAGGAAACGGGGGTGGGTAAGATCAACGCCCAAAAAGAAAGGAGACTTTTATGGGGAATATTTGGGTACGAAAAGCGCCTCCCGCGGCTGTGGAGTTCCCAATTTCCCATCGTCTTCTCTTGCCACAGAATTGACCTTCGTACCCCTTAGCTTTCGGTAAAATAACATATCAGCGTTACCTCAACCGGCAGGGCCCTCTGACTCCCTTCTGCAAAGTGGGGAGTAATTGACTACTCTCTCGTTTACATTTTCTCGTCGTCTTCTCTCTAGATTTCCATATGCGTCTAGACATGCTGGCCGCGTCGTTTTTCACCAAGAGTACATTTTCACGCATTTGGTAAAAAGTGAATTTCTTTCTCCCAATCTTTCTGCAGAAACAGCTCAATTAAATGCAACCCAATCTTTCCAAGTGTGTACGCGAAAATGGCTGAAGTAACTATATGTTTTTGTTTATCATTTCGTGTTCCATGTCAAAAACAGGTCAACTTAAGTACAACCTAAATTTTTTCCTTACTTTGGATGGACACAACACGGACATCTTTCATGTCACTCAAGCGTGTCTCAACACAAGTTGAGGCCTAAAGCTAGAATGGGTGACTTAATAAGTTTGATGCCTAAAGTCTAAAAAATTTGAGGCCTACAAAATCGATATTATAAGGAGTTCAGGATTCGGAGGTTTAAGTTAGTCACCTCAGTGGTCTTACTCACAACTCACCCTTAATGCTAGTTTGGACATTTAAGCTTTTATTTGCCTTGGGTGTTGTAGGGGTCCCCTTATGGGGCATGATTTAAAAGAGTCATAAAAGTAACTAAACTTTTGATGAGCTTCATGATTAGATAATTCCCCAAAAGTAGACATGTCGATTTTGGATACTTCAAACCGGAACCGTTGGTTTCAGAGCTGTTCTAAATTTGAGTCTTGAGCCATCCAAAACTACTATAAAATATTAAAATTTAAAATTTTAAAGAAAAAACAAAAAGAATTTTAGAACGGGTGGTTTCAAATGGCCCGTTTTGGTTTTGGTTTGTGATTGCATATAAAGAACAAAACCAAGCCTTCTCTTCTACTGGGTGATTCCAAGTGACTTGAAAAAAAAACACATTAAACTAAAGGAAATAAAAATTGGTCTGGAGAGAAATATGAGGTGCCAAATGATTTGTGAACAGAGGACAATTAAGCCCTTTTCACTGAACATCAGTAACATTTGCCACTTTTGATACTCGGTAGTCTTCCTTGATACGAAACAGAGAGTTGGAAATTATTCTTCTCCCCCTTCTAGCTTTCGCAGGTGTAGTATTCTATTTCGGGTGGCAATTTTTGACCCAACTCCACAACTCGAACTGAAAAAGCCATGTCTTTTGTAGGGATCGGACACCCCAAGTAAGGTCACCGTGGCCCGATGGATGGAACTGTCCTGAAAAGTGTGAGTATATATAAATATATATACACATATATGTGCAACATGATTTAGTGACGTTGATTTGGACCCAACTTGAACCCAATCACGGAGTTGAAAACAAACCAAACAAGAATCAGGTCAAGTCAATAATAAGCATGATTTTGACCCAAACACGAAGCGATCCGATCTGGCTCGATTTGCCAATCCTAAGTCTGAAGTCTATATTTTGTATAATGAAGTGGTCACGGCACACAAACACACACATGATATTCTCAAGTTGGCCATTTGCATTCTTTTAATTAGTTAAATATGATATTCTCTTAGAGTTTATGAAACTTTCTTTCATTATAACTTAGGAATCACTTTACCCTAATAAGTAGTTTATTTGACTTAGAAAAGTCAATGCGGTATCGTTATAGGAGAAATATCGTTCTCCTTATATGGATCGGGTCCAAACCATTTGGATTTTCGTGTGTGAAATTATTATCTTGACCGAACGCTCACCATGCATGAGGTCCAACTTTATTTCTTTTCCTTTTTTAAAATCACAATGGGGAGGCCTAGACGTGACCGGTTCCAATCCAGCACAACGGTTTCAACAGACGCTGAAGTGGGCCAGAAACAGAATGGAACCAGAACTGTTGAAATCAGGCCTGGAATTGGACTCGAGATTGGGCACCATCTGGTTCGGTTTCGGTTCCACCATCCACAGAACTGGAACTAATGATTCCGAACCACTATTTCCTAATAATTTTTTATCTTTTTAAATTTCAATTTTATTCTATTATTTTTCTGATTCCGAAAGATTTGAGCCTCAAAGCGGAACCACCACAGTTTTGGTTCAATTCCGGTTCCAGGTTCCAAGTACATTGGAATTGGTGGTTTTGTAACCGTTGGGTCTGGTTTACCCGGAACCAACCGTGTCCCGAAACAAGGTTTGCACACCGCAGGAATAAAAACATTATATGTGCCTTTATGAGATAATTTTCAAAATAGAGAGTGAGTGGAATATATGTGATCGTACTCTATCAGCAGGTGCTCGTTTGGCCCGTGCTGTTATCCTACCGGTAGGTGCTCGTTTGCTGTGTGTTGTTACCCTGCAGTTAGGTGCTCGTCTTGCCCGTGCTGTTATCCTACCGGTAGGTGCTCGTTTGCTGTGTGTTGTTACCCTGCAGTTAGGTGCTCGTCTTGCCCGTGCTTTTACTCTATCGGTAGCAATTAACAGTGCCTTAACATGGGGGTTAGGCATTCATAAGAGAGTTACCCCATGATGTTCCTTCACATGGGGTAACTCTCTCTTGAATACGTAAACTGAACGGGCTCTCACATTGTTACACCTGATTGAGTCTCAATAACCAATTGGCACGGTCACTTCGTTGGCCTTGTAGGCCATACCTGTTGAGACATAAAGAGCTCTTTAAGTGGTTGAAGACCACGTTTTTTAACGTGATGACGCGACCCCCAACAGTTGCTTGAATGGCTGAAAAGTTATGGTTTAATATGATAAAACTGGATGCATTTCATTGGTAATTGGTACACTGGAATAGGGTCAACAGTTCAATTTTGAAGAGATGAATATAACAAGAGTTTATGACCTTTCTTTTTTTTTCTTTTTCTTTTTCTTTTTAACAAAAAGAGGACAAAGCTTAACACGTACATCCATATATTTAACCTTTGAGAGTCGAACTTCACACCAACAACAATGATACTAGAGCACCCTACCCTTGAGCTATGGCCAGCCCCAATTTCTTGTAATTGAATAGGGCTGTTATTAGGGCGTGTTCGTGACTCGGCTTTATAATGAACGGTACTCAAGAAATAGCCCGTATATAGGGGTCTTGTATACCAATGTGGCATGGCGTGAGTTGCACTTTATAGACATCGAGTTATTCACTTTCCTCCATCAAGCCATTTGCAAGTTTAGTTTTAAAATTTTCTGTTGGATACCATAATTTGCAACATGTATACCCATCATTTTGAAGTCAATCTTGCCTACGGCTTAATTGTGTTTGTGTAGTGTGAACCAACAGTCTTTGTTGTATTCCTAGCATATTTGTTAGAGTATTGCATTCAGTAATTTGATGATAATGGTGTCAAATAAACTCAAAACTTAACATTTATTGTCTTCAAAATTGTGCATTTCTTAACTTAATGTTGAGGAAATTGATTCCTATCTATCGGGAGATAATATCTCAAGAAGCAAGCTATCTTGAAAGAGTTTACAGCAACAGTTTTTATTAGTGGAGAGCCTTGTCAGGTGAACTCACGCTTTCACTGTGAGGTCGGAAGTCTTCTATACTAGGCTAAGTATGTATTTACTTACGTTTAGGGAGCTACGAGTCCCGCCCCACTCCAAATGGGGTGAGTTCTCAAGGGAAAGAAACCCATTCCATTGCAGGTGGAACGAAGCAGAAGACCTAAGGTAAACACACACACACACACACACAGATATATATATATATATAGGAAGAGAGTATATGCTCAAATATATTTAAACATTTCTATTATTCAACTGATATGATCAATGATAGAGATTTTAATTTAAAAAATAAATAGTACCATTGTGTATTAAATGTAAAGTACATAAAGTAAAAAGATATAATTTACTTTTTAAATTTAATTTTTTATCATTGATCATGTTAATCAAATTGTAGAGATGTTTGAGTAGATTTAAACATCAATGAGTTTGACCATAGACCACTCTCTCTATATATATATATATATATTGGCTATTATGTTTTTTATAATAAATATATGTGTATCAAGTATGTATGTTATATATATATTATACTTTAGGTGTATACTAAGTATATACTTTAGATGTATCACTTCTAAGTAAACCCACGCCGCCTCATTGCCTTCCCTGGTTGCGTCCGTAGAGCTGCAAACGCATCTGAATATTGACCCATCGGAAAACAATGGCCGTAAATGGATGGCTGCGATTGCATAATACTTGTGTGTGACTTGACTTATTAATTTGTTCTAGTTAGTCGCCGATGTGGAAGATGTTTCCTGCACGTCCCGTTCAACAAGATTATTCTAAAGAACAACTTTTTTTCTTGAGAAGAATGAGATACTTTAAAAATATAGCTTAGTCACCAAAGAGGAAGATTTTTCCTCCCGTTCAACAAGATTATTCTAAGGAAGAACTTTTCTTGAGAAGAACGAGACGTTTTAAAAGATTAGCTTAGTCACTCACCTATGTGAAAGCTCAACAAGACTATTCTAATGAAGAACTTTTTCTTTGAGAAGAACGAGATGTTTTAAAAGTTTAGCCATCTAACTTGTACTACATAGGTGAGAGGCTAAATTAAGGACTGGAGTTTCTGTGACAATACGGAGAGATTCACTATTGCATCCTCTTTAGTTCTTATCCGTTACCTGATTCAGATCGGGTCCCCTTTGACAATGGATCCAATTTTATATCGAAACCATGAAGAGAACCTTCCCACTTGATCCACAGTTGGACCAACAGTGTAGTAGTTTAATTCGTTTTACTTTAGTTGCAACCATATAACAAGACGCATACTTAGTCTCTTGTATATGGTTACACTACCAAATTTTCTTATATACTCAAGAAACAACTCAACCTCCAAATAAGAGTATTTGTCCTGAGATTAATTTGTAGTAATTTTTGCTCCCAACAAAATGAGCATATGAGTATCCTACCACTCTCAGTTCATCTTCTTGAAAGCAAAACTTCAAATCTTTTATTCCTTTGAAATATCTTAGAATCCTTCTCACAATTATCCAATGATTTCAACCCGGGCTTCTTGATTGGATAGCAATTATCTCAGTAAACTTCACATGCACATAGGAGTATGTTATGATGAACAAATATGTTTGATCTTTTTTAAGATTCTTCGTGTAGCTTGATGCTTCATCCCCTTTCTGTTATTCTATTTCTTCACCCCCTTCTTCCTTACCATCATAGTTGGCATCAATATTTTCTTCTGTGGCATAAATTGAGCTGTGTTCATGGCGGAAAAAGCAGCATACATCATTTTGTTTGAGGACAGAATCGTATAAATCATTTAAATCAAAAGTACCAACTAACTAATCAAGTAATTTCTCTGCATGGGGAAAATTTAAACACAAATGTTTTAGACGCTATTCCTCCGAATGGTTAGGTTATGGCATATAGTCAACCGGGTAGGTATGTCAAAGGGATCTGATTGACGTTGGATTCTAACAAAACTGAATCCAACATAACCGGTTTCAGCTTCAAGTGATAAATCTCAATACTGGATCCATCCCAAATAACCACCAATCAGATTGTATTTCATGTGTAAATAATGCAATCTGATCATTTATCATGACAAAAAAGCAAACGGATTCAGAAGCAGATTTAGGTTAAACACACGAATTCTGAATACTGCAAGATTGAACACAAACCCAATTGTTAACCAGATCCTGGTTAGGACAAACCCACTCGAACAGGTTTAGATTAACTGATGTCTGAGTTCAAATTCCATAAGATTGACATACCTACAATCTTAAGGTGCGTAAAGCATCCTTAGCTAATTCTGGGATTCATTTTCAATAATCTGTCTCAGCTAATTCATAGGATTCATTTGTAATAATTTGCCATATCACCAACACGCCCGACTAGTGTTAGCATGTTATCATTGAACAAGATGACCAAATACAAGTTTGTATTGCATCACAAAGAAGAACCATACTTCACTTACATGCCATTTTCTGAAAGTTCAAGAGATTTCTGTCGGTCAACTTCAACTAGGTTCGTGATGCACAACAGATAGATGGTCATACAAGAAGTCCCCTTTTAAAACAAGAATAAAATGTGTTTTTTAAACGAAAATCTGTGAATTTCTGAGTGATCTGAAGCTCCCTACATGAAAAACCAAACGGAGTCACAGTAGTATAATGGAGTGACTAAGAGCATGCGCTGCAATGCACCATGATGGGTGCTTCTTGTACCCTCCAGTGAGCTTTGCTTCCAAGAAACAAGCGGCAAATGCTGTGCAATACTGAACTACTAGAAAAACCGAACAGCATTTCTGGGAGATCCTGCTGGAACTTTGTTTCCTTGGTCAGGATGGCACAGACACGGTGTTGGACAGAGAAATCGCATCGTCAACTCTTTTGAGAAACTGAATGGTTAGACTGGTGACTGCTCTTCCATCTCAATACGTTCCCTCTGGTCAATGGAAGCAATACACAAGCCACGTGGGAGGAAGAAATAGACACCAAGAAACACAAAGACTCCAAGATCTGCCTCTTCCCCTATAGCTGGTTGAGGAGGATTTCTCCAGTATAATTGCCTAGTGCACCACACACAGTAAATAAGTGAAATGACCATGATAAGTTTTACCGATTGACCAACATTGGCTCCCAAGGATTTCCCAGCACTTTGTCTGCTACAGACAACAAAAGCATGACATTAGATGGAAGTAGCCTCACAAACTAATTAAATAGTAAAGCAATCTACATAATGCTTTCCTATGCCTCTGGAATGCAGGGTGGAATATGAATAACCTACCATCATTTCCACAACGGATTTTCATTTTTACTTGAACTAATGAACAGCTTTGATATCAAGAATATTGCAGCACAGATGTATCCAACTATAATAATCATAAGGTGTGAAGCAAGATAATTTAAAATTGCATGAAACAAAAGCTTCCTCTGTAGGCAACCTTTTCTTAAAACAAAGAAGCCATGAATGATATGTTAAAACATGCAAAAAGGAACAAGCTGATGATATGAAAAGACAGATCAGGAGAAGGAGAGCATAGAAGGGTTTCTTTCTGTGATTGTAGGGGAATCCAGTATTACCAAAGATTTATTTGACCAACTGAACGTCAGTATAACATACTTGCATTTAAGAGATGATGTTCCAACAATATTTCTCAGCAACAATAAATAGTTGAAACCATATTAGATGTGCATCACATATAAATCACGATAACGAATTTATCACATGATGAAAATGGAGAAAGAAGATCATGAACATAAATTAGTTAGCACATTGGACACGTACCCATGCACAAACATACATATTGTCTATGCATCTTGATGTCTTGCTTACTAAAATTCAGCCATGTAAAAGAGCCACATACCTAGTCTGAAGAATAAGCATGGATTATAAAACATAGCTATAATGTACCTAATGTAAATTTGATTTTCATTAGTCTCCCTGTCTAGGGAAGTACTAGCTCCCTACGTGGGTGACAAAGGTATTCTCGCTTTTATCGAGCCTCTTTCTGAAGCATTAGTAAACACATAGAATCCGATTCAACTTGCTCAACCCTTTCAAAGCAGTTTCGTGGTGCAAATGTGCAATAATGAATAAGTACAATAAGAGAAAAGGAAACATTCTACGCAAAAATCAACAAGAGCAAAATCAACAAGAAGAAAAAAATAACACCTGTTAATGTAAACAAACCCTGCCAGCAAGCAAGTTGACAAAATTCCAACTACAGCAATGGCATCAGGATTATTAGGAGCATGACCTGCCCACTAACCTGTGCTCAGTACCCATAAATATGTTGCAGAATGCCCGTTTTCCTGTCAGGTTAAGCAACTACCATAAGAAAAAAAGCACATTATGATATGCCTAAGTGTTTATACATCATTATATTTTCTTTTTCTAAGGATAATACAAGTCAGTCCATTCCGTTAATAAACACATATTTTCACGTCAACAATTCTGATGCCTGGCAGAATATTGAGGCTTTCTTTCCCACCTTGAGCAGGACATGTTCCTGATGGAAACCATCAGGAATCCACTTGATGACATTGATACGTGATCAACATTATCTAATATTTGTGGCTTTTTACTATCTTCCAGACCACCTATTCCTTGTTCAGGGGATATAACAGTAAAGAGAACTTGCATAACATATACACAAATTGGATGGATCCTGTGGTGGATGGATCCCATATGTACTGACAGATACACAAATTGTTCATCACACTAAGTTGGGAAAAGACACGGAAAACTGTGATTGATTGAAATCATAGTTTTGCTTCCTGTCTGTGAGATAGTGATAATCAACTGCACTGAGATGTTTCTCTGATTGTGCAATGATTGGGTAGCTGTATGCTGTTCTTACCCTAACAATACATAGGTTCTAACTTGTGACGTTGTGTTGCTGTTTTTTCCTTTAGCTAAATTCTCCTTTAAGTTTTAACTGGAACATGAGTTTTTATTGGTTTTCATGTCCTCTAACATCAAACATCAGCTTAACACAACCTTCCCATGTTAACGAACTGATGTACTCCATTTCTTAGATCATCGCGTTCCTCAAGTGAATTAGAATGGACACACGTATCCATCAGTCTGGAAACAGATGGTGGATGCACAAACCTAAAGGCAGTTAATGATGCATCAGGATTATCATCCTTGTAACTGCCATCAGGTCGTGATTCCACCATCTACAGTGTCCTCCTCTATTTAGAACTACCACCATAGAATCAAAAAAGAAAGAATGAAAAGTTGAGAACAATTTAATGAACAAAGTTCGATTGCATCAGTTAACGCAATGTTCCCAAGCAATTCCCAGAGAAAGGATCCAATAGACAACCATGCAAGGACCCTTCTTCTAAAAGCAAAGGGAATTGTGAACCAACGAATTGCACACCTCGAATAAGTGATCCAAGAAAAAGTTAGATAATGACCCTGCAGACACCAAAAGTAAACACTGACTTCTTCTGAGAGGCACCTGCAATCACATAAAGCAGAAAGTAAATGCCAAAAGCAAAGATAAACGTGTTTTAGATTGAAGGCTCCCATTACTTATGAAGCTAAATATTAGGAGAAAGGACGAGGATAAAAAATTGTTCCTACCGGACAACCTCTGAAGTTTTGCCAAGAAACTAACAAAAGAAAGACTCCCACAAGATTTAAAAGAATAGCCACCACATTACGTATGTGCCAACGATTAGTTATTACAAGTTAATTATAACCTTTTTAACTACCAACGTTAGATACACAGTTGCCATATATCAAAAGAAAATTTTGCCGCTGTCTAAAAGAAAACATATTACGAAACATATCTGACCTTCTATATACGGTTTGTAAAAAGTCAGGAGCTTGCCTGCACGACTCATAATCCAGGATAAAGTGATGGGACTTAAATATGTGAATTTCAAAATATCAAATACCATTTAAGGGAAAAAGTTTATAATCACAGACAGCCTGAAACATAATTCACCCTTGATCTTATTCATGCCCCAATAGTCTTCCTATCTATCATCTTCAAAGAAGCAACAAAAACAAGTTCTACATTGCTTTCTGCACACCTAGAGCATTAGCTGAACGGCAGGATGCTCTAGCGCCATTGCTGCCGGTGGGGAGTTCCTAGAAGATGCATGTGTGTGTGTGTGTGGCTTCGGCCTCCTCTTGTAACAAAAAACAAAGGGTTCTACATTGCTTTCTAACTAAGGAGAAAGATGATAACCGGCTGTGGACATAATTATAGAAGAACCAAATCCTAATCTTCCTCAAACGCGAAGACGAATTTCAAAATTTTTGCAAGATTCTACAATAAGAGAAAGAACCAGAGCACTTGAAAACCGTGTCGTTTTCGCAGAAAAGAATCCAACCCCTATATACGACCCACAAACCTACCTACATTTGCGAAATTTCCATCACTTTTCGCATCACCATCAAAACCGAACTGCTCTGGGTTCAGTCAAACTCAAAATGAAGATCATAAAGGAATACACAAATCTTGAACTCTCACATACCAACAACAGAATGTCCGCACCGAAAAGCCTCACAAGTCAGAATTCCAGATAAAATCGATGAAAATCGAAACACACGATTCAGAATGCTCCCAAACTAGATCAAGATTGAACCACCGAATTCAAAACTTCCCCAGACTCTACTTAAATCAAGACACGACGTCCGAATTCCACCGATTTCCTGACTCCCATCGGCTCAAACTCACCCCGGAAACTGTGTCAAGTAGGCCTCTTTGGAGCGCGAGTCTGGAGAGCCAGCTGTAGAGAAGCGAGAAGGGGAAGCCGAGGAGGAGGATGTAGTAGAAGGGGTGGTGAAGGAAGTCCATAAGACTCGAGCCGAGGACCTCCCCGATACCAAGCGTAGAAGAGAGCCACTCTGAGAAGGAACCGAGGTCGGGGCCAAGGAAGGAGTTGAGGGCATATACGAGACAATGGTGAGGCCCGAAACCCCCGCCGGTGAGGTGGATGAGGCCCGTGCCCATCCCGAGACTGTACACCAAGTGGGGCCCGGGTCCCGGCATCTTCCTGGAGAGAGAGGCTTTAGGGTTCAGCAGCTTGTACTGTGAGAGGTGTTCTCTGAAACAACGACTCCATTGGAGGGTGCTTCTCCATGCCAGCAGAGGGAAGACTTCTCTCTTTTCCGACGAGGAAATGTCGAAGGGGGAGAGATATTCGGTTCGGATGTCATATAGATGTGGGTCCAGACCCAATAGAATGTCGAGCGGGGTTCGGACTGGGATCAGATAGGTATGGGTCAAGATCCAGTAAGATGAATGACTGGGCAGTAGGTCGGGATGCCCGATTTCATGGACGAAATGCCAAGAGTGTGAGGTGATTTGGTCGTATATCCGATAGGTTTAGATCTTGATCCAATAAAATGGATCATTGAGCAGTAGGTCGGGTTCCGTGGAAATGTCAAGGGAAATGTTCGGATCGGATGCCATATAGGTTCGAATCCAGATCCAATAAAACCAATGATTTAGATGCAGATTGGTTGCCCCAATTATGTAACTTTGCCTTCGTTAGCTAATAATTTGGCGGTGCTGATTATGGATGTCGACGCATTGGTGCAAAACTAGAGAAGTCTGCATTTGGATGTCAGAAACAGACCTGGATCTGGGTCTCATTGGGTTCATCATCAGAAAAACCATAAGTAGCTTATTTAAGGAAAATCTAAGCCATACTTGGATCAAATCCAAAACACGACTCTTGTGGGATTTATTCTTACATTGAGAATCTGTGAATCATATTGGGAGTTCGATACCACATGAATTCCATTGACTCTATCATGAGCAAAATTGTATCCACATTACAAAAGAAAATCCGAAACATAGTTGGATCCAAGTTTGACATATATTTTCATTGATGGGCAAGATTTTCTCGCCCCCGACTCAGGTTCATGAGCTTTTTCGATTGTAACATGCCTCAAGACTAGCCTAAGTATAACTGGCTCGGTCTATATAAGATCTGCAAAACGTGGATCAAGGGCTGACCCCCTCGGTCAGTGTCTTGGTTGATGCTTTTGAAGGGTCATACCGGAGAATCAAGTAGTCCCATTGCTAGCCAGACCAAGCCAACCTATGCAAGGTCCATCCTAGATCGACAAGAAGTCGATATGGGCTGACTGCACCTGGCCAATCTATGTCTTCTACTTATGTGGATCTAGCTCTAAAAGTAGAGCTTGGTTTGGTTATAAAACCAGCCCTATAGCATTCTTGTAAGATCTCGAATACCCTCCATTTAGCTTTCCTTCTTTCATCCAATCAGTTCACCAACGAGACCGCTTGGCTTCACCATGGTTGCACACACCTGACTACAGGCCCTTTGACATTGCTAGAAACATAACAATTCACCTAACTAGGTTGCGTCAACTCACAAGTTGCCGGTTATGAGTTCAATGTACAGAGCACGCATCTGGCTTCGGCATCTCCATTGTAAAACAGAAAAACAAAATACATCAAAGAATTTGAGTTCTGATTTCATAAAATTAAATGCAAAGATCTAATTTCATATACCATCATGTATAATCAAGAGAAGCTATATTGTCGTGGACCGAGAAAATCTCCAATTAGGTAAAATTCAGGTGGCAAAAAATGATTTCCTAAACAATGGACCATGCGTATAGATATTTTAGATCGTCTCATATTTCAAAAGAGGGGGTTCGCCTCACCTCCCACCTTTAATACATCTAACGCAAGTGACAACTAAAAACTCTTTGGGTTCAGGAGAAATCTAGTTTTGAGTGAAATTAAGTGGCCTTTGCACCCGGAAGCGTTTGCTCACGAGAGAACAACGAAAGCTATCCTTTTGCAGGCTTCTTATCTAAAGATGGAGATATTCGTGATGGAGGGTGAAGTATCTGCTCAAAGTGATGCTAAGTGAGTGACTCCTGAAACTTCTCGTTGTGACCTGGTTAGCACAATCAAAGCTGCTCTTCAGGGTAGAGCCAAAAGGAAGGATTCCAGAGATTGTTCAATCTTCTAGTGAGCTTTTGCATGTTACAATTAAAAAAGTTTGATATAGATCTAATTTTGAACTAAGTTGGGGGTGAGAAAATCTTGAAAGGATCATCCCCCAAAGTGGTTCCCAATAATTTATATATCACTTTTCTTGTTATAACTCTATGGGTCTGCTTAACCCTTCTTGCCTTTCAAAAAAAGGAAATAAAACAATTCAAAAAACTTGCTTTGAAATTCTGATTTCTTTCCAGATTTTCTATGAGGGGACACCACGCCTTGCTTATTAATCACTCTGCACCAGTTCACCACATATGTGAGGTGCGGTGGGGTTGCAATGGTTGTTTTAGGTCTTTTCTCGAGGTTGGCAATATAAGGCACAACACAACAATTCATATGAAATTCAAAATGTTTACATGGATGTGTTTTATGGCTCAAATATTGAGATGCACATATTATAAGGTGTGAACACATATCAAGAAGGTCACTCATGTAATAAGAAGTCATCAACACAATTAACAAAATGTGATGATTCTTGAGAAGGATCTCTTCATCATCATCTATCAATAGATAGGTCTAGCCAACAATTTTGATTATAAAGTCAAAGGGTGTGCTTTGGTGTGCAATGAGATCATGCTAAAGGATGAAGCATGTGGGTCAAGTTCTATCATATCCATATAAGTAAAACTCCATCTCTATTTCTCTTTAATGAGAAGAAAGAGTTTTAGAGAATTATTATTTCATTAACATTGTTGATGTTTAAGGCTTGGTTATATTCTTGCAAGACTAATGTTAAACCTAAAGAACAATGTAAAATATCAAATGCCTTGAAAACACTGCATAATATTTTTTTGTGTGTTTAATTCTTATGTACATATTTTATTAAACAAAATAATGAGGCAATAATTCGACTCCGTCGGCATCAACGATCTCTCTCTCGCCAAACTTGCTTCAATAATCTTTAGATTTATCTCACTATCTTGCCAATGGATGTTCATTGTTAAACGAGTTGAGTGGTCAAGAACCATCACCCTTCATAATTAACACCTCTTAGTGTTTATAATAATATGAGGCTTCAACGAGTCTTGGTCCTTGGAAGAGTCACGACTCTTTATGGTGCCTCTTGGTTTTCATGTATCAATATAGAGGATATGGTTTTAATAACGTAGATCAAGATTAGACTAAAGATTTACAACAATCCTGAGTAGTCCCTCAAAGTCGATAACAAAGACACATGGGCATTTAACTAGACAAGATTATTGATGAAGAGTGGTCCCTGCGAGGGAGCCACGACTGTGGCTTCGTGGCTTGACCAGAGGCCACCGCAAGGTCCTTGCCAGGGAGTCATGACTGTGGCTTCGTGGCTTAGCCAGTGGCCACCATAGTGATGCGGTGGCTGGCCTGCTGCAACTACACTGCTGTTGAAAGGGAGAGAGAGGGGCGGGAGCGGAGCGGGAAGGAACCCACGAGAGAGGGAAATAGAGAGGGGTCACAAAATCTAAGAAAGAAGAAGAGAAAGGGAGAGGGAGAAGTTGTACGCATCAAGGGCATGTTGAAATAACCGAAAAATGGAGGGATTTGTCGGATTTGAGATAAAATAGGTTTTTTCTTTTGAATTTTCAACTATAAAATCTCACAAACTATTGCTTGCCGCTGATGATTCTTTAAGAGAAAATAACAGCCAGGGATTCTGGTCCCTCATCATACCTTTTATGAGCCATAAACGATACTAGAAATGATAGATTTTGGCTCAAAATGGATGGTTGTGGGTGGTTCATGTAGGGCGTGTTTTGTCCTCTTTTTTCGTGGCGTGTCAGACCATAGCATACACTATAGTATCTTGGTTATGTGTTCTGACATGATACAAATCCTTAATCGGATCAAGATTAGACTATAGTATCTTGGTTAGTTCTGGATAAATCCATAACATAATAGCAGAAATTGGACTCGAATCCTTAATCGGATCTTGATAGATCAAAACAAATCTAGATTGAGTTTTGGCCCATTCTGAGACATTTTGAAGTCTTGTTTGAACACTGAGTCCTTATTTTATGTAGAATGTTAATATTATATTTTTATTATAATTTAAAGACTAAATCAAGGTGATCTAAAGGGATAAACATTGTGGGATTTGGATCTGTATGGAAGTGACATGTACGTGGATGTGTTCCCTTTTAAGATATACACTAGAGATAGTTTTACTTGTTTTAAATTATGAAATATTTGTAAATGCTTTGAAATGATTAAGTATATGTTGGTTTTATTTGATGTGATTGAGAATTACTTTCTTATCTGCATTGATGCATGACATGAGTGTGTCTGAGTGTGAGTAAACATTATTGAGTATGGATCTACTCTCTTTGCAACACTATGGTATGTCATCAAATGGTAGATGGTCGTATCCGCTAGTACTCTCACGAATCTTAATAGGTGTGGTGAACCATCAATCAACATGGATCCATAATTCATAATTCCAACTGTCAGGACATGGTGTGTGATCAAGGTTACGGGTTTTTGGATAGACGTATTGGGACCATTGACTATTTTATTGGTCATACATGCTCATATGTAGCTTGTAGTTAATAGCTTGTGTTGTATTATATGGTATGCCCAGGTTGAAGAAATGTTGAGCAGTATGGTAAACCAATGAGAGTAGAAAGTGTTTTAAAAATAAATATTTTTGGATATATGATTTAGATGCCTTAAAACTAAGAGATGTCCTAGGTGGTAGGATATGATTTTGAGTTTGTTTACATAATTGCATAAAAGAATGACTCTATTTGTGTGGTTTGCGAAAACTGTTTGCCTTGTAGATCAAAGTGATAGGACTTGATGCACTAATTTACAACCTATAAAGGTTTGAGACTCGATTAGCCTGTGTTGCAGCTATCGAAGGCCACATGTTAGGACAAGAAGAAGGATGGTGGGCCTCTTATGGCATAATTATAATTGGACATAGTAGTGGTCTTGATATTGAAACTAAATTGTATTATTGAGATATGCTTGATTATGCATGCATGTTTTAGTTGATAGTATTTATTTAAACTATGATATAGTTTTATCATATGATATATAATTTGAAACATGCATGTCTTTAATATGTTTATAACGGTAGAGAGATCACATCCATCTATGAGCACAATTGTTTGTGCTCATAGTTTATTATATTACATAATCTAGTTAGTAGAGACATGAAGGTAATACATTTGGTACAACACGTGATGATACTTAGTTAGTTGCTTGTAAATAGTTTTATTATTATTTTTTGTTATACTATCGTGCGTACTTAAACTTTGATTGTAAATATATAAATATATATTGATTACATTTTGAATTGTATGGGTTATGCCACCATTCAATTGTCAACAGTATATAAAATTTGGTCACGTAGCATGAACAGATCCTATGTCCACGTTGGACAAGTTATATGAGATGTTACACAAGATGAGATGGTTCTCAACATTTGGGCATAAGAGCAAAATCAAGAAGCTTTTAAGCAATGCTAAAGAGTGATGATCACTCTGAAGGAAATCTCTTTCCATTCTTAATGTTGGATTTAATGTTAATTAAAGTTGGGTTAATTAAAGCATGTGTATTAATAACATTTAATTCATGTTTAGTATCCTTAAATATTCAATTGATGTATATTAATAATGTGAAAGTCCTAAAGTGTAAAAAGTCACATGTGAGGGATTTGTTCATCTAAAGACCAAGAGAATATAAGTTTAGTCCTATATTAAAGAATGAGACAAACTCACATGTCTTTTTATATAGTTGGTAACTCGTGAACTTTAGTTCAAAGAGCTCAAGGAGGACATATTAGACCACACATGAATGTGTGTGCCAGGCTAAGCCTAGGCTTGGGTTTAAGAATTGTCTTCGGTCTATCTTTTTGTATGAAAAACTTTTGATATAATAGTCAAAAATATTTACGTGATAACGACTACGGGACAAAGAGGTATGTCATTTGGATCGAATCCATAATCCATCATGCAACCTATAAATAAAGGATTAGGGCTCTCCTAATCCGTACTTATGTGATTTAACACACTCTCTCTCCTTCATCCCCCTTTGGTCATGGTGTCTTCTGTCCATTGTGACTACTTGCGAAGCATGGTATGTGGCTTTGAGTTATGTGTGCATTTTATTCTAACAGAAAAGCGGAGGTATTTGTATGTACTCTATAGCGGGACATTGATTTCTCTAAGGCAAGTCTGCAAGGGTGACTCGTAGAGATAAGTTTTCTTTTCTAATTACAGTTTGCTTGTATTTTCTGTATGATTTGTTTACGGCTTACTTTGGATCTTGAACTATTATTGATTGGGGCATGTTTATAATTATTTCATATTGATTTTTTATGCATGTATTTCTAAGGTTGTTTACAATAATTCTTTTAACAATCTTAGATAAATCAATATTATCCATATGGTAAACATGCCTTTGTCTGCTACTCTTCAACCTAAGGTCGACTTAATCTTAATGTTAAAAAGTTTTTTGATCTCTATTTCAAACGCTGATAGCAACGTATGTAAATTTGATTAACTATGTTAGGGTTACATTTATATATTGAGTCAAATTGCCCCAACCTTATGATATTGCCACTAGAAGCTTGAACAAAATCATCCAGTAGAAGGAGAATGACACCCTGCACCATTGTTGTATATTATCGATATTATCGAATATTTTATTCGATATTTATAGTTCTTTTCTTTTCATAACAGTAAAAGATTTGTGGGTTACCTTGGATTAAAAATACAATACTAAAGACCTCGGTGTTAAAAAGTATTTCGTAGCCAAATTCCTTAAGTATCAAATGATAGAGAGAAATTTGTAATTGAATAGGCCAAAAAGTTTTAGCTTTTATACCATGGTCTAAAGGAAGACGATTTGAAACTTCTTGACAAGTTTATTGTTATGTTTATTATCAGAAATATCCTAAGTCTTGATAGGGTTTCAACCTATATCTTAAGTATAAGAAGGGTAAGATGACCCTTGATGACCTCATGGTAGATGTAACAATAGATAAAGATTATAAAAGTTAGAAACCCGTTATACCTTAAACAACATACCTAGGGTTAACCTGACGATTGAAAGGAAATAACCTAGTGATCCAAGGAAAACAAACAAAATATAAACTAAAGGCAAAGACCCAAAAGAAAACTAAGAACAAACTTTGTTGGCTTTTTTGTTAGGTTTGATATTGAGCTAGGAACTGTCCCTCAAAGGAAGCCAAGAAACTTACTACCATTGAAGGAATTATGATAAAAATGGTGACCATTGCACCTAGTAGTGACGGATTGTAGACACGGAAAATCTTCGACTCTGGGTTCTTAAGCCTGAAGCGAATCTTTTCGTGTTTATGTCGCTTTTTTAAAGGGTGTGCCAGCTAGCTTTCTCAAACTAGCGAAGTAAGTTTTTGAAAATATCTGACTTTTGGGGCGATTGTGGACAAGTGGGATCTTTTCGTCCCAGACTTTCTTGAACCGGCACTCAAGGGTCAGTCTGTACGCTTTAGGAAATCTCGATTTTGAACAAACACGACTCTTTTGAAAAACATGAAAGTGTTTTATCGATTGGTTTTGTCAAATTGCAGATTTTATTCATGGGATCTACACGTTCCTATGTCTCTTGGGTTTTAGCCAATTCAGGCGTGTAATTGTGTTCATCAAGTGCTCTATTTTGGCAGATTCTACACGATTTTGCTTAGGATTGTTCGATGCAAGTATGCTCCCTATCTCGAGTGTGGCGTATATGCAATGCAACTCACACAACTTGAAGGGAAAACCCGAAATTTAAAGACATAGCAGAAGGGAAATATAGCTATATCTTCAGAGCGAAAAGGCTCAATTGTGTGAGTGTGTGTCGTGTATATATTGAAAGACAACTCACGCAGCGGAACCTTAAAACACAGCTGAAAGTATATAGATAGAGCTATATCCTATGGGCTGACAAGGCCCAAAATGTGCGTGTAAGTGTGGAGCAAGTGCTCACGTGAACCTTGGGTGCAAGTGTGAGAACTTGAATTGAAATGTACACGACTTGAATGTAAAACCCACGCAACTGAAAGTATATAAATATGGCTATATCCTATGGGCTGTCGAGGCCCAAAATGTGCGTGAAGGTGTGGAGCAAGTGCTCGAGATCCTGGTGTGTGTATGTGTGAAAACTTTAAATAAAACACACACATGCAACTTGAAAGCAAATGTGTGTGCAACGTGTATAGTTAAGAGCGGAAAGGCTCGAGTGTACGTGTGTGATTCGTGTTTCAAACCACAATATTACATCTCGGGGGAGACTACGCTCCATTATTACAACCCCGTGTCGAATTTAATTGAACTTGAAGCAATGTAAAAGACCAGATTCGAGCACTTACACGTCGTCTGCTTGGGCTTTCTTTATCAATGAGATTCGACCTTGGATACAGCCGTTGGATGGACCTCTCGCTGCGAACCGATCAGCTGCATGGGGTGTTGATCCTAGTTCATGATCTAGGCTAGGTTGACATGCGAAGATGCTATGGTTTTGGGTAGGGCACGAGCAGATCTAAGGCAAGCTGTAAGGGATCTAAGGCCAGATCTAAGGGAATACCTTAGGTAAGGTTTGAGTCAAGGTCCTAAGGGGATACTCGGCCAGCTAATGGCCGAGTTGGGTGATGTTTTGTGGGTAGATTTGGGCAGGATCCTAAAGCAATGCTCGGCTAGCTAATGGTCGAGCTTGGTTGGTGTGTTGAGGATAATCTTAGGCGAGATTCTAAGGAAAGGGTCTAAGGGAATGCTCGGCCAAATGGTGGCCGAGCTGGGTAGGTTTAGGAGTTGGTTTTAGGTAGGATCTAAGGAGTGGTTTTAAAGGGATGCTCGGCCAGCTAATGGCCGAGCTTGTTTGGTGTCATGTGGTTGATCTTGGGTGAGATACTAAGGAGATGGCTCGGCCAAAGGGTGGCCGAGCTGGGTAGGTTTAGGAGTTCGTCTTAGGTAGAAACTAGGGAGAGATCCTAAGGAAATGGCTCGGCCAATGAAGGTCGAGCTGGGCAGTTTTAGAGTTGGTTTTGGTTGGGATCTAGGGCGAAATCCTTAGTGAATGGCTCGGTTCGACTTGGTTTTAGGAGTGGTTTTTGGTAGAATCCAGTTAAGGTAGGTAGTTAGGACTTAGGGATTTGTTGGGACAGATCTAGGGTGAGCTCGGCCAGCTAATGGCCGAGCTTGGGGAAGGTCTAGGGTAGGAACGGTTTTGGATAGAACTAGGCTTGTATTTTCAGCCAGGTTTGATCATTTCTTGGGCTGAATGTTGCTGGATTTTCGAGATGGTATTGGGTAGTCTAGAGGGACAAAGGGAGAAACGGTTTAGGCCAGCTCTAGAGACTCACCTTAGCCTTGGTTCGACCATGGTTTGCTTGGTTTCCACGCAGCCAACCTTCACAACGAGGGAGCCATCCAATGCTGTCGGATCTCACTTGTGTAACAACTTTTCTTGCGTGAAATAAAGGAACCAGCTTACCCACAACTTCAGCCCACGTTTTACAAAAAGGGAGAGGCCCAACCCCCTTTGTTGACCTCTCTCTTATCTCTCTCTCTCTCTCTCTCTCCCCTCCCCAAAAAGCAAATACGTGAAATGAGTGAATCTCGTGAACCCTCTTGCCAGCCAGCCCCTCACGTCCTTTTATAGAGCTTGAACTTGGATATGGATCCTGGTTTGGTTCTGAAATCCAGATCCAATCCAAGTCTTGTTTGGATCTGGATATTTGGATCCAGATTCGATCCAAAATTTTCTCTTCTTCCGTCCTTCCTGGCGTTTCGAGTCGGACGCTTTGTGCGGGCCCTGAGTTCATCAACGCTCTGTCTTATGTTGGGTTTTTCCCAATTTCGTCGTCCAAGCTCCTTTTCACCTTTCCAGACTCTGTTTCAACTGATTCTTCTTGTTTTTTATTTGGATTGCTCGTGATTTCAGGGGTACTTTTGGCTTGGCCTTCGATGCTTCCGGCTTGAAGTTCATTTGTGGCCTAGGCTCCTCTTTTGTCTTTGAAATTTGCTTTTCATCAGGCTGGGCTTGATCTTTGAGCTTTTGAATCTCTTTTGCAGTTGCTTTGAGCCAGGCTTCACCTATTCGTCTAGGCTTTTGCAGAAATGGGACTTTCGTCCACTTTTGAGATTTTCATGTTTTAAATAGGATTAAAAAACAGAGGTTTGAAGTATTTGAGCTCCTGGGTTTTCGAAAATTCCAAACTTTGGCTTTTTGAGCAAATTTTCAAACCAGGCATTTGCAAAATTTTTGGATTTTGGGGTGTTTACAGATGCCCCTCTTTGGCATTATCCAAATTGATTTGGATAATGGCGAAGAAAATAACACCCCTATTTGTTTTCTCCCCGAATTTGATCTTGAGAATATGGGATCATCCCAAATTTGGAAAAATGTTTTCTTTTAAGCCCGATAGGAGGGGATTTTTCGCCAAAGGGGACTTTCTATGGATCTAGCCCTAAATGGAGATCATGTATGAGGTGTTCATGCATGGATATGCAAAGTGCATGACATGGATGAGGTGCCAGAAAGGGCGACCTCCTAGAGATCAGATTATACGGTCGAACTTTTGAGATTTTATGAAGACCTGCTGCTCCGAGTGAGTGGGCCTTACGTATGCTCGATGTTCGAGTTTTTGAAATTCGTTTTAAGAGGGAAAACCTTTCTGAACCGTCGATCCTAAGGACCTTTAACTCCTCGTGTTTGCCTTTACTTGAGTCTCGACACTCGCTAATCTAGCGGAGGTTTTATGAGAAAACAAGCTACATTTCAAAATTCCTATGCCTTACTCAAAACGTTGAATTCTCAAACAAGATGAAATTCAAGTAAGTAAATCCTATTTTTACTTTAGGATTCCCTGAAATGAACCATGTTTCGCTTGGGATAAGTCGCAGGGATGGGAAAGAAGTACCACGGTCCCTTCTGAAGTGTCTCGTGGTTTGAGGCAAAGAAGGCGGAAAACTGCTCTTTTTTGAGCTTTTTGAGCTTTTTCTTTCTTTTTTCATAGAGGGTCTCCCTTTGGGAGTATTTTTTCTTTAATCCCTCTTTTTCATGAAAGAATCGATTTTTGTTTGCTTTTGACTCAGGTTTCTTTCTTTGGAAAAGAGATTTTGGCAGGGATTTCCCTTTGTTTTGGCCAAGTTTTCCTTTTGGAAGGAGAAGAGAAGAGGGGAGGACTTATCCCAAGGTCATACTCGATCCATTCCAGATCAGCCTATTTAGAAATAGCACGTACTACTTGCAAGTATCTTGCTATATTGAACTAGGCCTTTCTTTGTAAGAACAAGGATTTGGAAATGTAACCACGCATTTGGAAAGCTCCACTTTTTCACAAAATGCCGATTCTCTCATTCAAGGTCACACAACTCACCTTTAATCCTTGGTTTCGAAGTTTCAAAGCAGATTTCCCTAAAATATTTTTGCAAAATGGGAATTTAACTCGGACCTTATATGTGATACTTTTTCAAATACTGAATATTGATAGGATCTGCTAAATTCCTACCTTCGACATCGGTTAACCAATAAGAATTGTTCGTGGTGGTTCCACGCACGACATAAGGGCCATCCCACTTGGGCCGCCACTTTCCAAGTGGATGTGGGCCACGATAGTGGATGATTTTCAAAACGAGCTCTCCCATTTCGAAGTGGCGAGGTTTCATATGTTTCTTGTAGTGTCGGGTGATCCTTTGCTGGTATGTGTGAGCATGATCCATAGCAAGGAGTCGCCTCTCATCTAACAGATCTAGTTCGGCCATCCTAACATGCTAAAGTGTCTCTAGGGGAAGGTCGAGTGCTATGGATGTATGAAATGAATGCAGACATGTATGAATGGGGAGAACGACATTTGTGCCATAGACCAACTCAAATGGCGTGGCATTCGTGGGAGTGCGGATGGAAGTCCTATAAGCCCATAAGGCTTCATCCAGCTTCTCGTGCCATGTTCTACCCTTCTCTAAGTTTTTCTCAACAATGCTGATGAGAGTCTTGTTGGTGGCTTCGACTTGGTCATTGCCTTGAGGGTAGTAAGGCGACGAGAAGCGATGATTTATGCCATACTTGTTGCACAGCTTGACCATCCGTTCGTTTTTGAATGGGGTGCCATTATCAGACACAAGATCTCTTGGAACTCCAAATCGAGCCAAGATGTTTTTCCTAATGAAAACCACCACATGTTGCCCCTGGACATTGGTCAGGGAGGTGGCTTCGACCCACTTGGAAAAATACTCAGTGGTTGCTAAAATGAACCTGTGTCCATTCGATGCCTTTGGAAAAATTGGTCCTACAATATCAAACGCCCACATGGTGAATGGCCAGGGGCTGACCACGGAATGCAATGATGATGAAGGGATATGAATGGCGTGACCATGCACTTGACATGGGTAACACTTCCTAACATGATCGTGGCAATCTTTTCTCAGGGTGGACCAAAAATAACCCGCTCTAAGTATTTTCATCACCATCATGTTGGCATTGACATGACCTCCACATTCTCCATCGTGGAATTCGTGCATAACAGTCCTAGCCTCCTCTAGGTCGACACATCTTAGTAAGATGCCGGTAAAACTCTTTTTGTACAGAACCCCACCTAAAATCGTGTATCGGGTAGAAATTTTTCGGATGAATACCTTATCTTTAGATGTGGCATCTTCAGCGAATCCCTCATTTTCTAGAAAATACTTTATGTCATAAAACCAAGGTTTTTCATCAAGATTTGTGTTATTTTGGCAAATTTCCAAATCGTGTATGGAAGGAGTGGGTGCGTGCCATATTTCAAGGGGTCTGGTTCCCAAAGTGGGATCGACCCTTAGGGCTGAACCCAAGGATGAGAGGGCATCAGCAACGCCATTATCCTCTCTTCCTATGTGTGTGAGAGTACACGATTGGAACGACTCGACTAGTCGAGTGGCCAACTCGTGATATGGAAGCAGTTTTTCATTTTTGAACTTGCCAAATTTTTAAAACTTGGTTTATAACAAGGAGTGAATCTCCAAAGACCTTGATGCATGATGCCCCTAGAGTTTTCAAAACTTTTAAACCTTGTATGAGTGCTTCATACTCAGCTATATTGTTGGAACATTCGAAATCTAGGCGAATTGCTATGGGGATCTCTCCCTTTTCAGGGGATACGAGGATGATCCCAACACCAGCCCCTCGTTGGTTTCATGCCCCGTCGAAGTGCATCTTCCACACTTGGTTTTCGAAAGAGTTTGTCAAAATGCGGTTTTGAAAATGGTTTTGCAATATGCCTTCATCAAGCATTTTGTTGAGTGTGGGATACGCATCTTCTAGGGGGAACTCAGCCACGTAGTTTGCTAGGGCTTGCCCCTTAATGGAGACCTGGTGATGGTATTTCAAGTCATACTCCATTAGAAGGAGTTGCCATTTGCCCAATCTACCCGTGAGAATGGGTTTTTCGAACAAGTTCTTGATTGGGTCAAGCTTGGACACTATCCAGATCTCATGATCTAGGAAATAGTGTCGAAATTTCTGGCAGGCCCAAACTAGGGCCAAGCACGTCTTCTCCATGGCCTGATAATTCCTTTCGTAAGCTAGGAAAGTTTTCGAAAGATAGTATATGGCATATTCCTTGTGAGTGTCATCCTCGTACTGAGCTAACAGGGCTCCCAAGGCATTCGCATGCACGGCAATGTAAAGTGGAAGAGGTTTTCCTTGCTTTGGAGGGTTTAAAACAGGGGGATTAACTAAGTACGCCTTTAGCCTTTCAAACAATTTTTGGCACTCGTCATCCCATAAAAATTTCGTGCCCTTTCTCAACAACTTGTTGAAGGGTTCGCATCTAGTTGCCAGGTTTGAAATAAACCTGCGAATGGACTGTAGGCGACCTTGGAGGCTACGAATCTGCATGAGATTGGAGGGTGGAGCCATGTCTATGATGGCTCGACACTTAGAGGGGTCGACTTATATGCCCCTTTGGCTTACCATAAATCCTAAAAGCTTATCGGATTCTACACCGAATACGCACTTTTGAGGGTTTAGCTTTACGTTGTAAAGTCTAAGCCTTTCGAAAATCTTTTGTAAGCATTCGAGATGAGTGCATCGAGTTTTTGACTTAGCTAGGAGATCATCTACATATACCTCTACGAGCTCATGAATCTGATCATGAAAGATCGAGGTCATAACTCTCTGGTATGTGGCGCCAACATTTTTCAAACCAAAGGGCATGACTGTATAGCAGTACGTGCCCCATGGGGTTGTGAAAGCAGTCTTAGCCTGATCTCGTGGGTTTAGTTTGATTTGGTTATACCCTGAATAGCCACCATGAATGAAAACATTTCATGATTTGCAGTACTATCGACTATCAAATGAATGTTTGGTAAAGGGAAATTATCTTTGGGCGTGGCTTTATTCAGGTTTCTGAAATCGATGCATATCCGAATTTTCCCACTGGTTTTTCGAACAACAACTATATTAGACAACCAATCAGAATACGCAATGGATTTTATAAATCCAGCTTTTAACAAATCTTCTAAACCCTCTTTGACTTGTGAATGCACATTCGGATGTATCTTCCTAAGCTTTTGTTTTACTGGTTTTGCATCTGAATTTAAGGGAAGACGATGCTCTACAACATTCGGGTCTATTCCCGGCATGTCTTCATACGTCCATGCAAATACATCAACGTAAGTTTTCAAAAATGCTATGAATGATGCTCTTTGATGCTCATGCAAACATGCGCCTACCTTAATGAGTTTGGGCTTTGAATCACTCCCTAAGTTTATCTCTATGAAATCCCCTCCTACTGATTTCGAAGGTTTTTTAAAATCGAGAATTTTATGAAATTTTGGGAGCTCAGAAGTAGGATCTTCCTCGAGGGAATCCATTTCTGGGATTTGATCATTTTCAAGAATTCTAAATCCTAGGGAATTTGGACTTGACGTATAGTTTTTGCAAACGCCTGGTTTTTGTTTTGAATTTTCTGCAGGTTTTGAAGATTTTGGTCCTCTTATGAAGAGGACTTTCTTTTTAAAATCCTTTGCTTTTTCAAAACCTTTACCAGGAGCTGCTAAATACAGGATTTTGTTTTTGGTATTTTGAAATTTTTTGATTTTTTTGGATTTTTGTAAGGAAAGAACTTTGGGAACTATACAAACAACTCTTTTTTTGAGTTTTTGATCTTTTTCTAATTTTTTTGGTTTTTGGGGTTTCTCAATTTTTTGAATTTCGAGTTTTTCAAATGTTTTTGGGTTTTTTTATTGAGGGATCTTCCATTATACCTACAAAGGAAAACGCCATGGGTTAGATTCTGAACAAGAGATCTAAATCGTAGGTTTCTACTTGGGTAGGCTCCAGGGCACCCTTGACCCAGGTGGTCACGGGGGGTGGTTCTAGTGGTATTCTGGGAGTATAGCTGATCCCGTGTCGGCTTTGGTTGGCCTTGGGAAAGATGGGTTCTACGAGACCCTGGTTTTGTGCCCCTAGACTCTTGTAAGGCATATACCCCATGTTCAATAACATGTTCCATGATTTTTTGTTTTTGGAAAAGTTTTCATATAATTCGTGGTCCTGGAACTTGCTATCGTCCATGTTATGCACATAAGGCTTTCTGTCCAGGGGTTTTGGAAATATTTGACGCTTGGATTTTCCTGGGATGGTTAACGTTTTGAGTGGGCCAGCCTTGGGCGACCCCTGGATATACACAACCTTCCTAGGGATCTGAAGTGTGAGCTTTGGTGGCTCGACCATGGTTTGCCCTGGGTTGGCCTCGTAGGCCTGGGAACTTGACAGACATGGGGAATTCTGAATCCCCTGAAGCTATGGATGACTCTCACTTAGGATCACAATGACTTGATTTTCAAAAGGGATCTAGACACACCTATGGAAGGTGGACGGCACAGCATGCAGGCTGTGTATCCAAGGCCTTCCTAGTAATAGGTTGTAGTGGGGGTGAATGTCCAAAACATGGAATACCCCCACGTGAGCTATCCCTCTCGTTTTCATGGGGAGTTCGATGGATCCTAAAGGTCTAGACGCATTTCCATCGTATCCAGTGATTATGATGGGGCTTGGATTCATGGAAGTCAAGGTGACTCCAATCTGATATGCTATGTGAAGTGGAAGGATATTGAGCCCTCCTCCTCCGTCAACTAGGCACCTATCCAGAGAGTGGTGATTCAATACCACCTCGATGTGTAGGGCCTGATTATGGGATTCGTAGGGTCTTTCGAGATCCTCTTCCGAAAACACGATAGGCATTTTTGCACCTATGGACGCCACTTGGTTGGACAAGGATTCTGGGGTTATGTTCGAACTAACCTTGGCTCTTTCTAGAATTTTCTCTAACACGAGTCTATGCCTAGGCGAGGTTTGTATCAGCTCTAGGATGGACATGTTAATGGGAATCTTTGAAAGATGGTTTTCGAAATCATACAAGTTCAAAACGACTTTTCCTTTATCTGTTTTGGGCAGAACTCCAGGAATACACGCTTTTGAAGGGCCAGGTACACTGACCACTTTTTTAGCTTTTTACAGATATGGGGGTTGATAGATCCTCCCGGATCTTGTCACCTCCCCCACGATCAACCTAGGGTTCGCACCTAACATGGCTCTAATCAGATGTTTTGGAGCACCTTGAATTTTCAAAACTGGTTTAAACGAAGATGGAACTCTTGGTGGTCCCCGAATCACTACTTGGGAGGGTTTCCTATAAAGGATGAGAGTGGATGCACAAGTAGAAAAACCAGACTTATATGCATACGCTAGACTCTTCGAAATCGTGAGAGCACATACCTCTTTACCCTTCCCACTGGTACTTGCGTTATTGGGGAAGGGTTCTTTGAAAATAGCTTGGGCAGGCTCTAGTTCCTCAATGACCTGGAGCCGGCCCTCTGCTATCAAGTTCTCGATTTTGTTCAGGAGGGAAAAACATTGCTTCGTATCATGGCCTTTGAGCCGATGATACTTGCAGAATCTGTTTAGAAATCTCCCCTTGGAAGGAATTCCCTCAAGAATTTCAGGGAGTTCGATCATGCCTTGGGCGAGTAGGAGGTCTAGGACCTCCGTCACAGGTTGCCCTAGCGGAGTGTAATCCTGTTTTTCAAAGGGTTTTTGTATTTTTTTGTCTTTTCTGTTTTCGAAACCCTCAAAATTTTTTGAAGTGCTCACCAGTCTTGGATCTACCCGGACATTGGCGACCTTATGGGGTTTTGCCCCTTTGTCCGTGGTGGATAGCCTGTAATTGGCGGGTTTTTCCAAGCGAGTTTTTGAAATCACGCTCCCTTTCCACAAATGGTCGTAAATCCCTTTTTTCAAATTTGTTTCAAAAAGAGATGCTTTTTCAATCAGTTTGTGGAAAGTAGAGATTTCGTGTAGGGAGAGAAGGGTTTTCAACTCAGTTTTAAAATTATCCAGGATGAGCATTAGTGCGCATCCTTCGGATATGGGTTCTCGCACTTGCCCAAGGTGGGACCTCCATCGAACGATAAATGTATGTACATCTTCATTTATACCTTGCTTCGTATCCCTCAAAGTGTTCAAAGTAGGCGTGACTTCTACGTTGTGTGAAAATCTTTGCATGAAACAGTTCGCTAACTCTTCAAAAGTTGCGAACTGGCTCAGATCGTAGGAAGCCATCCATTTGGAAGCTGTGCCTTTGAGGGATAAAGGGAACCAATACACCCATTTGGAAGCTGTGCCTTTGTGGGCTTGACGAGAGAAAAGTTGCAAGTGAGACCTAGGGTCTCCCGTGCCATCAAACCGATGGAAATTCGATATTTCATCGTCGCTGTCTGTTTGATAATCTAAAGGAAGAAAATCAGACAGGGCGTACATCTTTTTCTCTTTGCTTTGCCCTTTCAACAGCTGCTGTAAGGCTTTACGATCCTTATGAGTAAAGGAGTCGTGGTATTAGTTGCCTTCCATCGGGGAAGTCTCCTTGTTTTTGCGAGTTTTTTCAAATCTTTTTCTGGCATTTTGTTCGCCATTTGACGAACACGAATCAGTGGCTTCAGCATCTTGGCTAAGAGCAGCGATCTTGGCCTCAAAATCCCTTCTCAACTCTTCTATTTCCTCTCTTTGGTTTCGATTTTTCAAAAATCTCCTAGAATGAGAACTTGAGGCGCATGAGGCATGGCTAGACACTTCATTGGAGTCTGAACTCGACATGACTCCGATGCTTTAAAATCTAACTATGAAATGCAAAAAGACAAAGAGTTAAAACACTTTTTCTTGAAAAATTTTCAAGAGATCTGTTTGTTTGTATCGTTTTTCCTTAAGACCCACGTCCCACCGGGTGTGCCAAATCTCTAGACACAGAAAATCTTCGACTCCGGGTTCTTAGGCCTGAAGTGAATCTTTTCATGTTTACGTCGCTTTTTTAAAGGGCGTGCCAGCTAACTTTCTCAAACTAGCGAAGTAAGTTTTTGAAAATATCTGACTTTTGGGGCAATTGTGGACAAGTGGGATCTTTTCATCGCAGACTTTCTTGAATCGGCGCTCAAGGGTCAGTCTGTACACTTTAGGAAATCTCGATTTTGAACAAACATGACTCTTTTGAAAAACATGAAAGTGTTTTATCGATTGGTTTTGTCAAATTGCAGATTTTATTCATGGGATCTACACGTTCCTATGTCTCTTGGGTTTTAGCCAATTCAGGCGTGTAATTGTGTTCATCAAGTGCTCTATTTTGGCAGATTCTACACGATTTTGCTTAGGATTGTTCGATGCAAGTATGCTCCCTATCTCGAGTGTGGCGTATATGCAATGCAACTCACACAACTTGAAGGGAAAACCCGGAATTTAAAGACATAGCAGAAGGGAAATATAGCTATATCTTCAGAGCGAAAAGGCTCAATTGTGTGAGTGTGTGTCGTGTATATATTGAAAGACAACTCACGCAGCGGAACCTTAAAACACAACTGAAAGTATATAGATACAGCTATATCCTATGGGTTGACAAGGCCCAAAATGTGCGTGTAAGTGTGGAGCAAGTGCTCACGTGAACCTTGGGTGCAAGTGTGAGAACTTGAATTGAAATGTACACGACTTGAATGTAAAACCCACGCAACTGAAAGTATATAAATATGGCTATATCCTATGGGCTGTCGAGGCCCAAAATGTGCGTGAAGGTGTGGAGCAAGTGCTAGAGATCCTGGTGTGTGTATGTGTGAAAACTTTAAATAAAACACACACACACAACTTGAAAGCAAATGTGTGTGCAACGTGTATAGTTAAGAGCGGAAAGGCTCGAGTGTACGTGTGTGATTCGTGTTTCAAACCACAATATTACATCTCGGGGGAGACTACGCTCCATTATTACAACCCCGTGTCGAATTTAATTGAACTTGAAGCAATGTAAAAGACCAGATTCGAGCACTTACACGTCGTCTGCTTGGGCTTTCTTTATCAATGAGATTCGACCTTGGATACAGCCGTTGGATGGACCTCTCGCTGCGAACCGATCAGCTGCATGGGGTGTTGATCCTAGTTCATGATCTAGGCTAGGTTGACATGCGAAGATGCTATGGTTTTGGGTAGGGCACGAGCAGATCTAAGGCAAGGTGTAAGGGATCTAAGGCCAGATCTAAGGGAATACCTTAGGTAAGGTTTGAGTCAAGGTCCTAAGGGGATACTCGGCCAGCTAATGGCCGAGTTGGGTGATGTTTTATGGGTAGATTTGGGCAGGATCCTAAAGCAATGCTCAGCTAGCTAATGGCCGAGCTTGGTTGGTGTGTTGAGGATAATCTTAGGCGAGATTCTAAGGAAAGGGTCTAAGGGAATGCTCAGCCAAATGGTGGTCGAGCTAGGTAGGTTTAGGAGTTGGTTTTAGGTAGGATCTAAGGAGTGGTTTTAAAGGGATGCTCGGCCAGCTAATGGCCGAGCTTGTTTGGTGTCATGTGGTTGATCTTGGGTGAGATACTAAGGAGTTGGCTCGGCCAAAGGGTGGCCGAGCTGGGTAGGTTTAGGAGTTCGTCTTAGGTAGAAACTAGGGAGAGATCCTAAGGAAATGGCTCGGCCAATGGTGGCCAAGCTGGGCAGTTTTAGAGTTGGTTTTGGTTGGGATCTAGGGCGGAATCCTTAGGGAATGGCTCGGTTCGACTTGGTTTTAGGAGTGGTTTTTGGTAGAATCCAGCTAAGGTAGGTAGTTAGGACTTAGGGATTTGTTGGGACAGATCTAGGGTGAGCTCGGCCTGCTAATGGCCGAGCTTGGGGAAGGTCTAGGGTAGGAACGGTTTTGGGTAGAACTAGGCTTGTATTTTCAGCCAGGTTTGATCATTTCTTGGGCTGAACGTTGTTGGATTTTCGAGATGGTATTGGGTAGTCTAGAGGGACAAAGGGAGAAACGGTTTAGGCCAGCTCTAGAGACTCACCTTAGCCGTGGTTCGACCATGGTTTGCTTGGTTTCCACGCAGCCAATCTTCACAACGAGGGAGCCATCCAATGCTGCCAGATTTCACTTGTGCAACAACTTTTCTTGCGTGAAATGAAGGAACCAGCTTACCTATAACTTCAGCCCACGTTTTACAAAAAGGGAGAGGCCCAGCCCCCTTTGTTGACCTCTCTCTTATCTCTCTCTCTCTCTCTCCCCTCCCCAAAAAGCAAATACGTGAAATGAGTGAATCTCATGAACCCTCTTGCCAGCCAGCCCTCACGTCCTTTTATAGAGCTTGAACTTGGATATGGATCCTGGTTTGGTTCTGAAATTTGGATCCAATCCAAGTCTTGTTTGGATCTGGATCTGGATATTTTGATCCATATTCGATCCAAATTTTTCTCTTCTTCCGTCCTTCCTGGCGTTTCGAGCCCGACGCTTTGTGCGAGCCCTGAGTTCATCAACGCTCTGTCTTATGTTGGGTTTTTCCCAATTTCGTCGTCCGAGCTCCTTTTCACCTTTCCGGACTCTGTTTCAATTGATTCTTCTTTTTTTTTATTTGGATTGCTCATGATTTCAGGGGTACTTTTGGCTTGGCCTTCGATGCTTCCAGCGTGAAGTCCATTTGTGGCCTGGGCTCCTCTTTTGTCTTTGAAATTTACTTTTCATCAGGCTGGGCTTGATCTTTGAGCTTTTGAATCTCTTTTGCAGCTGCTTTGAGCCAGGCTTCACCTATTCGTCTAGGCTTTTGCAGAAATGGGACTTTCGTCCACTTTTGAGATTTTCATGTTTTAAACAGGGTTGGAAAACAAAGGTTTGAAATATTTGAGCTCCTAGGTTTTCAAAAATTCCAAACTTTGGCTTTTTGAGCTAATTTTCGAACTAGGCATTTGCAAAATTTTTGGATTTTGAGGTGTTTACATGGATATCTATCTCTTAAACTTCATCTCCTTTCTATTTATAAGCTAGCGTATTGTATTGTAGAGACTAGAGTTAATGTGCATGTTTGTGTCTTATTAGGCTATTTGTGGCAAAACTATGACCTTAGAGGATTATTTAACTACCGAAGTCAAGGGTGAAGGGCTTGTGGACTTGAAATTTCCTTTGAAAAATGTTCTAACTATTATGGGAGTTAGGCACATTCCAATAATTCACCGAAACAACCTCAATGTTTATGCTTTTGTTAGGGGTGTATTAAGGTTAGATTGCAAATATAGTAAGTCATAATTACATGACTTAATATAGGATGTTTCTTTAGGAAGAGCTATTTATGTGATGTAAATGATCTATTTAAAATTCATGTTGAATAAATTATTGATTTTTTATGAATTTTAGTGATAATAAAGCCTCTACCTCATCTGCTCATGCTCTCTCTGGTTTGTGGTTGCTCCCTTGCCTCTTCCATTTTCCAGCTAAGGCAAATAAGGCGTGGTCGATGATAACTCGAAGCAATGTGTCTGCTTCCACTTGTGTGTGTTTTATCCTCAAAAAATAGTGTTAGTACCCATATGTATTTTATAAATGGGTGCTCATTTCTCTAAGGCAAGTATGGAAGAGTGACTCGCACAAATAAGTTTATGTTTCTAATTACGGTTTGCTGGTGTTTTTCATATAATTTATTTATAGCATACTTTGGATTTGCGACTGTTATTGATTGGAGCATGTTTATAATTATTGTATTTTAGATTTTACCATATATATATATATATATATGTGTGTGTGTGTGTGTGTGTGTCTAACTGTCACACCCGCTCGAATCACGACCATGACCTCGCTCGAGCTGATGCCACGTGGCCGCTTCTCCCGTGAGTGTGATGGTGAGCAATAACCAAATACAATACTAATTTCACTTAAACTCAATGAAATAAATATTCATATCAAAGTTCTAAACAATACGCCCAAAGTGGTGCAGGGCCCACCTAACAATAACCCCGAATAACAAGACCTTCTAAATCGTTCAATACTTATCATACTATCTAAAATATAAAGAGGTCGCTCTATCCGACTCCTACTTTGCTCCGTGTGTCTTGGAAATGCTAGCTTTAGGATGAGTTGTAAAATAATGGGATGAGCTCCTACACATAGCTTAGTAGGGAGGTTAAACATCTTTAAACAGAAATCATACTAAAATTATACATAATTTCACAATCATTTCATATCAAAGCAAGTTTCACCTTTAAATCATGACCTCAAATTCATATACATACACTCACACACATGACATACACACATCATTAGTTACAATAATTACAACTTATATTGTATTTACCCCAAAGGCCACGGAAGTTGTTCAACCCTCCCTAACGTGACCTCGGTAACCCTGTCCATGACGGTAACCACGTCGACTCTCACGGTAGAGTGCTCGGGAATACACTCTATATTCGCCCCAAGCAAGATCACCCGAGGGACCTGCAAGTCTCTAGAGACCTCACACAACCCACACAAGTACGACTCGTATATTCGCACATCATTACATTTCTAAAACCAATTACAGATTATCACATTCACAAATCATATCCAGATCCACAAATATCCAAATCCAAATTCATATCCACAAATATCCAAAACTAAATCCATATCCATACAATATTTAAATACTATGTTTATACAACACATGCATATCAAAACATGCTCTTAATCAATCAATGTCATAAACATGTTCTATTTGAAAAGCATATCAAATAACCCATAATTGCAAACATCATTTCATAAACATCAATAAAACATTTATCAATCATTCACATTTAAATATATCTAAAATAAGAAAATCACTTCTAGCATGGTTATGTAAAAGAATGCATAACCCCCTACCTAAATGAGCACTAAGATCTAGTCCCAAGCCGCTGGGTCACTCTTATCACCACCAAATCCTCCAATTTTAATCTCTACACAATTACAAATAATTAAAATAATAAAAATTTAACTATGAATCTAACACAACAAATCATATCTAAATCGGATCTCAAATGACCCTAAAATCACCTAAAACCCAATATGGATCTGTTTCAGCTATCTAGGATATGAACTAATACCTAGATCCATATCCGATCCAAATTGAGTGACACATTAGGTAGCCTACGTCACTATATCAACACAGAACCTGTAACTACTAACACGGGTCGTATTTCTAACCTAAAAAATCATTTCAAGACACAACCCAAACTTGACCTATTTACGACACAAAACCTGTTTTGACATAGAACTAGTTCTTAACAAGTGACACGAGGACACAACATGAATTAGTGTCGGTTTATGACATTCTGGACACGACACGTCGTGTCTGACACAAAAACAGGGACACACCCAAAAGGGTCAGTTCCCATGATTTTTTTGACGTCGATTTCGCCGATTAAGGCTAGCGATGGTCCCCAACCGATTGTCTATCCCTCCTCTTTCAATCCAACCCATGATTGGTTGCCGGCGGTGTCATTTTGGCTGGAAAACTTATGAAAAATAATAACTCGGATTTGATAAAATTTTCACAAATTTATACTTGTTTTGAATCGATTTTCGCTTATTAAGGCTTATTTTTTAAGGTTTAACATGAATTAAATAAAAGCCCTATGATCTAACTCGATTTTAGCAACTAAAAATGAAAATATTTATAAAAGCAAAATCAAGGTTTTCTTATCGGATTATGGACGACTTCGATGATTTTCAGCTTGCTCGTTTCCTCTCGACTGCTAAGCATCGCAACCACCTTATATAGCTCACCACGAAGATGGTAACCTGCCCAAAAATGGTAGTTACTATCTTCGCAATAGTCGTTCCCAGCCACCTCCTTCATTCACACTGATTGTAGACAGTAACACATCATGCGTTACTGTGTTGCAAATAATCAAGGTGGATTTGGATCTACAGATCCAGATCAACTCTGATTCACTTTATTACACTACCACTGTTTGCATTGTATGTGAATTGTCCACCTGAAACAACCGGTAGTGAATGTTTACTTGTTACGTTAATGGTACTGATTGGAAGGAAGCAATGGTGGGGCTAAAATATCCTCAATAGTCTTATTTTGGTTACGGAGAGGTTGAGATTAGATTGTATATTTAGTAAATTCCTAATTACATGACTTAGTACTGTGTGTTTCTTTGGAAAGGTTTATTTATATGATGTAAATGATCTATTTAAAATTCATGTAGAATTTATTGTTGATTATTGTAAATATTTTAATGATAAAAGCTTCTTCTACTTCTTCTTCTATATACAATATTGAATCATATGATGTATGACAGCTACGTTGGGTCATACAAATTTTGATTCTATGAAAGTAATGATGAATCTTAATCTTATTTCTAGGACTATCATAGATAAAAAATATAAATATAGCATTTGTGTACAAGCGAAATAACCTATAAAATATTTTCGTATGGTTGACAAGAAATACAAAATTTTAGATTTGGTCACATTGACATTGCGAATTCAATGAAATGACAACTAATGACAACAAAACATATTTTGTTATGTTTCTTGATGATTGCAGTAGATACTATTATATTTATTTACTTAAAAGTAAAGATGAAGCCTTAAAAACATTTCAATCTTTAGAAATGAAGCCCAAACCTAAACTGGCAAGGTACTTAAATGATTAGAGTTTAATAAGGGAGGAGAGCATACTTTAAACCCATTTCAAGAATATTGTCAAAACAACAGTATTGTTCATGAAGTTATTACTCCATATTCTCCCAATCTAATGGGATAGCTGAATGGAAGAATAGCACTGTAAGGGCTGGATTTCTAAAAGATACACTTTAGAAAACTCTAGTATTCATAGAAAATACATTCTCAAAGAATGTAGCACCATAGAGCTCAATAATCATGTTGACATCAATGCTAGATATATTATATTTAATTACAAAAAATTTGTGTGCATAGCTCATTTCCACGTAACCTAAAAATATGGTATACTATCTTAGGTCGCAATTTTTTCTCTTATATTTAAGGATTAATACTTCGCAAGACAACATAAATCAGATGACGCTGAGCAAATAATCAAACCAAGGAGAAGTAAATGGCCTATGATATTGAACGACTTTAGAAGGACTTTGTTACTTTCAATGTCAAGGATGCTTCTATCACCTTCCAAGAAGCTATGACCTCATTCGAGAGTAAGCTTTGGAAGGAATCTGTTGGTGATAAATCCAATCAATTCTTTCTAATGGTACTTAAGGATTGGTGAATTTGCCTTCTAGTTGTTCTATTATTGGTTGCAAGTGGATCTTTAAGAAAAAACTAAATACATACTAAATAATCAATAAGTATAAGGCTAGGTTAGTTGCCAAGCAATATACACAAAAAGAAGGAATAAATCACTTTGATAGCTATTCCTCAGTTTCCTAGATGTCCACTATTCAAGTGTTTATAGCACTGACATTCGTATATGACCTCACAATCCATCAAATGGATGGGAAGTCTACTTTCTTACATGATAACCTCTATGAAGAAATTTATATAAATCAATTAAAGGGATTTGAGGCTCATGGGAATGAGTCTAAGGTGTGTAAGTTTATTAAATTGTTATATAGTTTGAAACAAGTTTTTAAACAATAACATGAAAAGTTTGATTATGTGATATCTTTTGACTTCATTTTTAATGATTATGATCAATGTATCTTTTGGAAGTCAGTTAACAATGCATTCATCATTCTTTGCTTGTATTTAAATGATATATTGTTGTTTGGTTCTGATATGAGAATAATAAGAGATACTAAGTCATTATTGTATAACAAGTTTGAGATGAAATATATGGGTGTGATTGACGTGATTTTAGGGCTTAAAATTATAAGGTATACTGATGATACAATAATCTCTCAGTCTCACTATCTTGAGAAAGTTTTAGATAGATTTGGATATACAAATGGTAGACCTCTTAAGACCCCATGTGATTCATCTAAGACTTTGTATAAGAATAAAAGTTGTATTCCCGTGTCTCAATTATGATATTTTAAAATTATCGGTAGTTTGATATATATGGCCAACTATACATGATCGAATATTGTTTTTGCCATTTGTAAGTTGAGTAGATACACCAGTTGTCTAGATAGAATCCATTGAGAAGCTCTAGAGAAAGTACTTCACTATGTGAAGGGAACGATTTCTCTTAGACTACATTACAATAAACATATTTATCTTCTTGATAGATTTAGTGATATTAGTTGGATAACAAAGAACTCTGAGAGTAATAGGGTCATTGGATATGTGTTTCTTGTGGGTGGTAGTACTGTCACCTGAAAATTTAAGAAACAAACTATTTTGGTTATCTTTAAGACAAAACTATGTACTTTGGATGAGACTAGATTGGAAGTTGAATGATTTAAGGAACTTAATAGTGTTGATACCCATACGTATTCTATAGCGGGGTATTGATTTCTCTAAGGCAAGTATGGAAGAGTGGCTCATACAAATAAATTTTTTTTATATTTTTTCTTGTGCTTTATGTACGGTTTATTTATGGTATACTTTAGATTTGTGGCTGTTATTGAGTAAGACATGTTTATAATTATTGTATATTGGCTCTTTATGTATGTATTCATACATATTTTACCATACGGTTTGAACTCTATGTGAATTGTCCACCTGAAACAACCAGTAGTGAATGTTTACTTGTTACGTCAATGTTACTGCATGGAAGGAAGCAATGGTGGATCCTTCAAGACCCAAGCACTTGAAAGGAATCGTCTTTCAAATCACTACAGCTTTGGCATAAAGGGATCAAGCGTGTGGGAGGTGAAATGGCATATGTAGCCAAGTTCTCCTTGCTCGCCATCAACCGTGATGCTTTTAGAATCACTTGTATTTCCCTGTCACTGGATTTTTTTTCTCGATTTTCTCATTTTCAATTATGATGATGGTGGTGGTGGTGGTGGTGGGGTTAACAAAGAAAGACTTGAATAATGGATTGGAATAATTCTTGTGGGTTTTCCACCCAATAAGAATTAGATCCAGCGGTTCTCATTTAAGCTGTCTGCAAGTCAATGCAGTCCTTTCAATTCAGGAAGCATCTAAAATAATATGCTCGATAGATCATGGAATGATTCTTCAATATCTTTCTATAATTTGAGAATCCCCTTTCCTGACCTTAGCTTAGTCCAATGGGCATATTAAAGTTCAACTGTTAGATAACAGTAAAAGATAGTAAAAGATGGAGAGTGACACTTCTTTTATAAAATATTCTCATCGTATTTAAATAAACAAACTCTTAAATGTGTGTGTGTATGCGTGTGTGTGTCTCTAATGAAGACTTCCTTCTTGAGGTCTGTTGAAGCCAAGTGAAGCTGAACATTGGTGCAGAGCCATTAGGTGAGTGGACCCTTTGGTGCAATATAAGCCAAAGAGAAAGGTGGTAACTTTGGTTAGTAACAGTTGTGGGGAAACTAGTAAAAGTGAGTGATAGTTATTTGTCTATTTCTGGGTCATTAGGATTTTTGTTTCAATGGATCATTAAGATTGTGACAAGGATCGTAGGATATAAAATCAAGGTTATACTAAGATGATCTTCTTAAACATGGATTCTTGGCCTTCAAAGGATCGTAAGATGTTAAAGATCTAAATATGACTTTTCAACCATGCTAATAAAGAAAGAAGATTTTGTTGGAGATTTGAGGATCAGGGAGCTCCGAGTGCGGCCTGGTTGCAGTAGAAGCTAAACCGCAACGAAAAGAGGGAAGAAGGAGGAGAAGATGATGATGTTGTCACACAGTTACCCTTAGAGGGTTATCAATAGGAAAGCTATTTTAGTTCCTGTTGCATCTCATAAACAAGCATAAGGATGTTTATATACTTTGGCTTTTCATTCCTCGTGTCTTTCTCTTTGAGCTTTTTGTTAAATCTATTTGTATATCTTTGAGAGATGTGGTTTTAATTTTGATAAAGTAAAACAAAATTGTTAAAATATGTTTATCTTTTTTAAAAAGAGTATCTCAAAAAATCCAAGAAAAGGACTCTTCTTCCTTAATTTTTTGAGTGCGCTTTATTTGGGCATCAAGGGGCCTGACGATAACTCACATCTTCTACTTTGCCGCTTGAGCCAATTTATGATACACTAGTTTTCTCTTACTATTTTGAGGTTTTTGAGGTTGTACCATTTCTAGTTCTAAGCGAATTAAAACTTTTACCTGTTATGGGGTTTTTTGTAATCAATACGTTTTTCCTATACTCACCATAATGTATTTTCACATTAAAACTCTAGGCATATCTCAAACCCATGTGAAACATGCTTTGTAAAAAGATCTTTTGAGATGTCTTTTGTTAAGGGGTCAGTCAATATATCATTTGTTGGTATATAAGACATAGATTTCTGATTCCTCTAATGCATATCATGAACATAGTGGAATTTAACCATTATCAACTCCAATCTTAATAAGAGTAATTTTTGTACTTTTGTCATGGTAGATGACAATTAGCTTTTTGGCTATCTCCAACTTCAAATCACATATGAAATAACTTATCTAAACGAAACTCATTGTAATCATACTACAAGTGATATACTAAGCTTTTTGTGTATGCAATGCTATACAAGCCTATTTTTTATAAGCATTGTAATCATACTACAAGTAACATACTCTACTTAGCTTTTTGTGTATTGTGTATGCAATGTTATATAATTCTATTTCTTATAAGCTTAAGAAACAACATTACCTTCAAATAAAAATATTTTACCGAAAGTTGACTTGCTATCATTTTTACTCCCAACAAAGTCAGTATCTAAGTATCCTATCACTTTTAGTTCATTCACTTGAAAACAAAGTTTTAAATCTTTTGTTTTTTTAAGATATCTCAAAATCCTTTTCACAATTATCCAATACTGTCAACCAGAACTACTTTGATATCTATTAATAAGACTAACAACAAAAACATGTTTTCCCCCTCACCGGGACAATCAACCTTACTTAGCTCGATCCCTTTAGCAACGCGTGTAATTGCAAACTTCAAATCACTCATTCTAAACTTTTTTGAGGATATAATCAATACGACTCAAACAAAGTAGTTTGGATTCTCTATTTAGAGAAATCTTTATACTGCCTCTCTCATATCTTTCATTTCAAACTTAGAGTTTGACAATGACTTGGTTTTGATAATCATCTCATTATCATTTTCAATCAATAATATGTCATCTACATATAAAAATAGAATGATAAAGTGACTCACTATTTTAAATGTATACATAGTGGTCAAACTCATTAGCCATAAACCCAAGTTCTAAAATGGTATTTTGAAAAGTCAAATGTGATTGATGAACTCATTATTTAAGGCCATATATTAAGAATTTTCCGGTTGTGTATTTTAGTCAATATAATGGAAAAAATAAAGCGAACGTTTAAGGGACAAATTTGAGCAACTTATTACGTTCGGAAAGTCTGCTCTGCCTCTCGGTTTAAACCTCGGGCAGATTTGCACCTTACCAGAAAAAGTTGCACAATCATCCTTCCGGAAGTAACATACCGACAGTGGTTGCTGCAATCTGTATCATATCCGTCACCTCGTGCTCATAATTGAGCCTGCCAGACGAATGTACAACGTATACTTCCTTTGATCACGACACACACAGAGCAAGAGAGATAGAGAGAGATTGCAAAGAGGGATTCATGGAGTTCCCATTTGGTGGTCATCAAACCAGGCACAATCGCAGGAACGAGGAAGAAAGAGAGGAATACCGTCGGCATGCAGACTATCCCCGTGAGGAATTCTGTGACGGGCCTCCTCCCTTTCCTTCTCCTCCTCCTCCTTCAATAGACCCTGAGTTCTTTCCTCCACAAAGGCCCCCTTCTTATGACTACGGTTATCCTGCTCCTCCTCCTCCTTCAGTAGACCCTGAATTCTTTCCCCCACAAAGGCCTCCTCCTTCTTATGACTATGGCTATCGTGCTCCTCCTTATGAATCATCGCCTTATGATCATGATAGCTACGCGAGCGTGCAGCATGTTGCTCACGAGGAAAGGCCTCCCCCAACTGAATCTTACCCTTCGTCTGTCCGCCATGAGAGCCATCAGAGATTCCCCATATCCCATCGCAAAGAAGAAGATCAGAAAGTTGAACCTGAGATCTCCCAGGGACAGACTATGAGGATTTTCTGCCAAGCTGGGACTGAGTATTCAATGACCATAAGAGATGATTCAGTGGTTCTTGCACCAACAAACCCCAGTGACCCTTACCAGGCATGATTTCTACAATTCTTTTTGTTTGTTACTTTTTTATTATGATTGATGATATTTGTTGGTAACTTTGATGTTTGGTTTATGTAATGAGATCATGATTGGGATCTGTTAATTACATATCTGCTTTAGTCTTTCAGTCAAAAACATTTGTTGGTGCGTAAAATCTTGTATGTTAATGGGAAGGATGATGGCGGATGTGTTTGTGCAGCACTGGATCAAGGATGAGAAGTACAGCACAAGGGTGAAGGATCAGGACGGGTATCCCAGCTTTGCGCTTGTCAATAAAGCTACTGGGCAGACTTTGCAGCACGCTGTTGCAGAGACACAGCCGGTCTCTCTCTCTCTCTCTCTCTCTCTCTCTCTCTCTCTCTCTCTCTCTCTCTCTCTCTCGCTCGCTCGCTCGCTCGCTCTGTGTGTGTGTGCGCGCACTATGCGCCTATCACCATATTCAGTCTGTTATGCCTTTGACCGCTGCTTGTGCTCAAGAAATTCCGGAACTTCCACATGACAGAGTTGCACTTCTTATCGAGAAAATGAGTTGGTCGATCATCAATGTTGTTATTTGCTTGTAGGTTCGATTAACTCGATACAATCAAAATGATCTGGATCAATCGGTGCTTTGGACATTAAGCAAGGATTTGGGTCAAGGGTTCAGAACAATCAGGATGGTGAATAACATAAAGCTGAATTTGGATGCTTTCCATGGAGACAAGGACCATGGAGGAGTAAAGGATGGCACGACCCTTGTACTGTGGACTTGGGCGAAAGGAGATAATCAGAGGTGGAAGATCACCCCTTACTGTAAGTTTCTAACTTCTTATCTGATTTTATAGTACTCAGTGTGATTGAAGGTTCATATTTTCTCCCTACATCAATACAATTATTAAGGCAGATTTATATATCTGCCAAAGACATAGTTAGTTCGCCGGCCACTGCATCTGTGTGAAAAGGGGATTTTATCTGTGAAGTTAAATGCTTGTGCATTATTATTTTCTCTTTTGATAGGAAAGATGGGGTTTAGGCAGACCCCTACCAGTCGCGCAGCAAGGTATTGAATTCATGATCTCTTGTCAGAGAATGCAACTCCCTAGCCAGTGAGCTACGCCCCTTTGGGTCTAAATGCTTACGCATAAATACTAGCATAGGTATTCACCATGATCTCGATCAATAGGTTGGCTTGTTCTCATGGTTTGTCAATTCATTGCAGGAGTGGTGATGCCTACCAGATGTGTATATGGAAGTACCTTTCATGGCCTACTATGGAGGAGATGATATTTCACCCTTTACTCTGTGTGTTGCATACTTCGGTATTTGCTTTGTCTTTGGAAATTGAAGCTTGCTGTTTTTTAATGGACACTCCTACAATCTTTACTATGTCCACTGGCTGTTGTTCTGTTACCTGTATGTGGTCTTGTGTCCCTTTGCTTGGCCATTTGGGTTTGCTGCTCATTGTCCAAAAGTGTTGGCCTTCTCATGAGCTCCGACTTTATACTGTTGGAAAATATCAATAAAATCATGCACGGTTTTCTGCTTTGTAGAAATTCCTGCTATAACTACTATGTTCTCTTGGGAATTTTGTTTTCTGTCTTTTTTCACCCATTTTATTGGCTATTCGGTTTTGTTTTTGATCCCGTTCTTACCCGTCTCATGAGATTTTGAACTTCATACTATTGAAAATAATAATTAAATTAACAATTGTGCAAGTAACCAGAACTGTTCTGATTGTTGGGTAAAACTGCCAAAAAAATAACTATTATGATAATGATACTTATACAGCTTGAATAATTTCTGTATTATTAGAGTGGAATTGACTTCAATGCCGTTAAGAACATCGTCTGAGTGTGCTTCACTTGATGAGAATGCACAATATCAGTCATATTGCTATTATGGTTTGTGTCTTCCTGTGAAATAGAGCACCTATTTGTACCATTCCTGACTTGTGGATTAACGAACTAACATTTTGCAGGAAAGCCGATTTTCACTTTCTTTCTTTTTCTTAATTTTTTTCCTTCCGTTATGTTGTCATGGTATTGACTGAATGTGTTGTGTAAGGATTGTTTTGTTGACTTCTGGGATTTCCATATGGCTAGTTAATTTACTTATGGTGTTTAAGACAGTGAAGTTCACTAATTAGTTGGATTAATACCTCATTTTGGGTGCTCCATTCTCGTGTTTCTATCAGGCATAAGGCAATTTGATTTTGACTGTTTTACATGTAAGTTTGAAAACTAAGCTTTGGTTTGTGGATAGTTGATCTGATGTAAAATGCTGTTTGAGCTAGAACAAGAGGTCGTGTCAGATTGGGGGAATCCATTCATTAGTTGAACCCACGTGGTGTGGGTCTTTCTACGTCATACCTCGATGAATCCAGTATCTAGTTATATGGTTATTTCATACAGAACATTCCAAGAGGTAGAGAGCTTCCGATTAGCACAGACTTGGTTGATGGCTAATGCGGTCCATATGATTCTCCATTGACCTGATGGAAATAAAGACTGCAAGCAGGTGTCTTAGCCCACACCTGAAGCAGGGTGCGATCATAACAGCACCAAAGCACTGGATCCCATCAGAACTCCGAAGTTAAGCGTGCTTGGGCGAGAGTAGTATTGGGATGGGTGACCTCCTGGAAAGTCCTCGTGTTGCACTCCTTTTAAACTCCGCCCATGTAAGGGATCACCCTTGCATTGCCGGTCCCAAGCCCGGATAAAGGAGGAGGGTTGTGTTAGGCTTCCGACAGCCAGCGTAAAACCTCGTCGGATTTTTACATGGATTACAAAAATTATGAGCATTGCTTTGAGGCGTCCCCGTCTAGCGACGTGCTGCAGAGCCCGAATGCAGTAAGAAGTAAGCAAGGGCCACTACATTTTTGCCCGAATGTAGTGAATCAATTACAGAGAGGGTTCCCACATCATGGACGGGTGTGGGTAAAGAAGTTAGTCCCGCTATATTGTCGCCCGAATGTAGTGAAAAATTTTCAGAGAGGGTCTCCGCATTTTGATTATGGACGGATGCGGGGGGGTAAGGAAGCTAGTCCTAGATAATAAGATTCGTATTTGTTCTTGGAATATTGGAACATTATCGGGTAAGCTAATGGAGGTGGTAGATACTATGATTCGGAGAAAGATTCATATTCTATGTCTACAAGAAACAAAATGGGTTGGAGAAAAAGCAAAGGAGATAGAGGATAGAGGTTTTAAATTATTGTACTCAGGTAAAGAAAAGGCTCGAAACGGAGTTGGTATTATCATAAATAAAGATTTAAAGGAGGGTGTAGTAGACATACAACGATATGGTGACCGAATCATGAGGTTGAAATTAGTGTTAGGGGCAGAGGTTTTGAATATAGTTTGTGCTTACGCACCCCAAGTAGGACTAGAAGATAGTATAAAGACAGTTTTTTGGGAAGAGTTAGATAAGGTGTTTCAAAAGATTCCACAAAGGGAGATGATTTGTTTAGGAGGAGATTTAAATGGACATGTCTGTAAAGAGGCATTAGGATATCAAGGGATTCATGGAAACTTTGGTTATGGGGATATAAACGAGGAAGGTAGGGAGATTTTAAATTTTGCTATGTCCTTTGATCTCTTTATAGTCAATACAATCTTCAAAAAACGAGATGAACATTTAATTACTTATAAGAGTGACTTATCACAAACACAAATTGATTACTTTATTTGTAGAAAAAAAGATAGAGCGTGTTGTAAAGATTGTAAGGTAATTCCAGGAGAAAGCTTAACCACCCAACATCGACTTTTAGTTATGGATTTACAAGTAAAAAAATGGACAAAGAAGAAAAGAGTGCATCGAGCTATTCGGACTAAATGGTGGAACCTCAAAAGCGAGAAAGAAGATATATTTAAACAGAAAGTCCTTCAAGGAGATGTTTGGAATTATGTTGGCACACCCTGTGATACGTGGAACAATATGGCTATATATATTAGGAAAGTGGCGAAAGATGTGTTAGGGGTATCTAAGGGAGGTGTACCGGCACAAAAAGAAGCTTGGTGGTGGAGTGAAGTAGTACAAAATAAAATCAAGGCAAAGAGGCAAAGAGGGCATGTTACAAATTACATTATGCTAAGAAAACTAGTGAAACTTTAGAAGCTTATAAGAAAGCAAAGAAGGAAGCAAAAAAGGCCATTAGTGAAGCAAAAGCTAAGATTTGGGAGGACTTATATAAAAAACTCAACTCAAAAGAGGGTGAAAGAGATATTTTTAGGATAGCTAGGGCTAGAGATAAGAAAACTAAAGATCTTAATTATGTTAGATGCATAAAAGACGAGGATGAAAAAATTCTAGTGGCAAATGATGATATAAGAAATAGATGGAAAAACTATTTTTATAATCTTTTTAATGAAAATAAAGATGTTAGTATTAGTTTAGGAGATTTAGCCAAGTTAGAAAAGTATATAAACCATAATTTCTACCGATGGATTCAAAAGAATGAAGTCAAAGAGGTTCTTAAACATATGAAGAGTGGTAAATCGGTAGGACCATATAATATTCCTATAGAAGTTTGGAAAATACTAGGAGAAATAGGAATCACTTGGCTCACAAGACTATTTAATGAAATATGGAAAAACCAAAAGATGCCCGAGGAATGGAGAGCAAGTACACTTATACCCATATATAAGAACAAGGGAGACATTCAAAATTGTGCGAATTATCGAGGTATCAAGTTAATGAGTCATACTATGAAATTATGGGAAAGAATTATCGAACGTAGGTTAAGACAAGTATCAAGTACAACAGAGAACCAATTTGGATTTATGCCAGGCAGATCTACTATTGAAGCAATTCACCTTTTGAGATGTCTTATGGAACATTTTAGAGCAAAAAAAAAAGACCTTCACATGATATTTATTGATCTAGAAAAAGCTTATAATAGGGTACCAAGGGAGGTTCTTTGGAGAACTTTGGAAAAAAGAGGTATCCCATTGACATATATTAACCTTATAAGAGACATGTATGATGGTGCAAAAACATGTGTAAGGACTCATGAAGGAATGACAGACTTCTTTGAAGTTAATATTGGGTTACATCAAGGATCAACTTTAAGTCCATACTTATTTATAATGGTGATGGATGAGTTAACAAAACATATTCAAGATGAAGTACCTTGGTGTATGTTATTTGCAGATGACATTGTATTAGTGGAGGAGTCTAAGGAAAAAGTTAATAGAAAATTGGAACTATGGAGAGAAACATTAGAAAGCAAAGGCCTCCGACTTAGTAGAACAAAGACAGAATATATGGAATGTAAGTTTGATCATTTGGCTACTTCAGAGGACATAGAAATTAAAATTGGCACACATTGCATTCCCCAAAAGGAAAGTTTTAAATACCTAGGGTCAATTTTTCAAAGTGATGGAAGAATTGATGGAGATGTTACACATAGAATTAATGCTGGTTGGTTAAAATGGAGAGGAGCATCAAGTATTCTTTGTGATAAGAAGATACCATTAAAATTAAAAGGTAAATATTATAGAGCAGCAATTAGGCCTGCCATGTTTTATGGTTATGAGTGTTGGGCAGTTAATCATCAACATGTACAAAAGATGTCTGTGACAGAAATGAAGATGTTGAGATGGATGAGTGGTCATACAAGAAAAGACCGTATACATAATGAGGTTATTAGAAACAAATTAAGAGTGGCACCAATAGAGGATAAAATGAGAGAACATCGTTTAAGATGGTTTGGATATATAGAAAGAAGATCAAAAGAAGAACCTGTAAGAAGGTTAGAAAAACTAAATTTGGAAAGTATTAAAAGAGGTAGAGGACGACCACAAAAGTGTTGGAAAGAAACAATAAAGAATGATCTAGCTTATTGGGAGTTAATTGCTAACATGGCACACGATAGGGATCTGTGGAAACAAAGAATCCATGTAGCCGACCCCGTCTAGTATGGGAAAAGGCTTAGTAGTTGTTGTTGTTGTAGTTGTTGTATTTCAGAAGTGTAGTTATCACGGACACAAGCATCAATGAATTGTCTAGGAGACGAACATTTAAGGAGAATGAATGAAATTATCCTTGTGGTTTAACAGATTGAGAAATTTGAGGAGTTGGTGTAGTAGGATAAAGAGCTGGTTTGGTGAAGAACTTCAGAGTTCTATGTTGATGGTGAATCTTTTCAAGTCCGAATAATAGAGGTCAAAGAATTGAGCTAGTATCGTTTACTGCCATTTAGCTCATATTCTTGAGGAGCTAGCAGTTGTTTCAGTTTGGTCAAGAAGTTCAGAGTTCTGTGTGGATGGTGAATCTTTTCCAGACCATTTAATGGAGGTCAAAGAACTAAGCCAGTACTGCCGTTTATCTCATATTCTTGGAGCACTAGCAGTTGATTTTGTGAGCTAGTGTTATGTCATAAAGTGATGATCCAGGTTTTGTTGGATGAACTTCCAGCTTTGAGGGTGGGTCTCTGGAGTTGCATATATAAAAGCCGGTGTTAGGTTTTGTTCTAGCTGAAATTTCGTGATGCTTTGGGAATTGTACGTCTGGTAAAATCACACAGGTGTGAAATATCTTCATAAAAATACAAGTATAAACATAAAGTATAATGGTTATTTCACATGCATCATCAGCTATGCCTACATATAATCATATACTGATGATATTGAAAATATGGTCTCCCAATTCAATCATCTCCTGATCTTTGCTATTCAATACTCAAATACTTTCTGTTGGATTCTTGTAATTGTAGTGCCCATGTTAGGCAGCCTTGTCATGTTATTAAGGGCGTATTGATAGTACAAAGAAGATTCATCATAAAGTTGCTTGAATTTACCCTAGAGTTGTCATCTGTCTTAGAATGTTAATTTTGGTTGAACTGTTGGCGGGTTGAAGATGATAATGACTTTTATGTGATTTAACTTTCATCTATGATGATTTCGCATGCACTCGTGTGCATAGACTACGAAGTAACAGTTGTTGAGGGTCTTATGATGCTGTGTGTGTTGGTTCTCTAGGTGTTTTGAGCTTTCAGGCACCGGTTACACATGCATTATAACTTAATATTGTCTGTCAATGGAGAGATTCTATCTGTTGGTTTTGGTTATATATATGGTATTCATTATGTGTTGTCTCTGCTAAGGCTGCATTTACACAAATAATTGAGATGTTAGTAGGAAATTATTTTTCTCATCCGGCTACCAGGTCAACTTATTTTGCGGCCACGTTGATCCATGTCAATGCATTGTCAGTTCACTGCAAGGAACACATACGCGAGCAATGTGCTCTGAATGGCACGCAGATATTAGTTGTCAATCCTGTAAATAAACTATCTTAATGTAGATCTATCGTGGTCTTGGAATTGCCTTACTCTTAAGTCTTACCTATAAGCCTCGCACAAATGGAAACTAAATCTCCCATCTCCATATCTATTTTACTTTTAAGCGGGTATGCCTTGTATACCACCACCTGGCCGCCCTCTCATCAACTAGGAGATACGTTTGAGGAACATGCGGACTAACTGAAATGATGGGAGGGTCATCATTGAAATTAAGATATTGAAGAACTCGATCTTGTATGGTTTATCTCTTGGTATCCTGATGAGAGTGGCATTAGTTATGGAACCTCTTTTATCAGAAGTTAACCAAATGATGGTGTTGAAATCTTCAATCTTGTGGTGCCAAGGCGGCGGCTAAGGGAGGTTGGTTGGTGGCGAGGTGGGGTTCGACCAGCACTTGGCTGGACTTACTTGGGGCGGTTTAGGGTTAGTTAGGTGTAGGTGGGTACATATGGGTTAGGTTTAGAAGGGTAGAGAGAAGGGCTAGGTTTAGTTGAGGCTTACCTTAGGTGCAGCCCACTAGGTCCAGCCACCTCCAATCGGTCCAGCCCACTTCCATGCCCGCGGTCCACCTCTTGGTGCATCTAGGCTCGATTTGGTGCAACCCCTTGATCTAGCTTTGGCCAACATGACAAGCCCACTTCCATGCCCGCGGTCCACCTCTTGGTGCATCTAGGCTCGATTTGGTGCAGCCCCTTGATCTAGCTTTGGCCAACATGACAAGCCCACTTCACTCATGAGCCCACATGGTTAGGTTTATCACTCCCTCTCTCTCCTCCCAAGCATTTGCATGAACCCTTTACATGGACCCCCTCACCTCTATTTATAGACATTTGAGGTGGGTCTTGGATTTGGGTTTGGGTCTGGGATTTTGGATTTGGATATTGGATCTTAGATATTTTGAGATCCGTATCCGATCCAAACCCAATATTTTTATGGATACAGATTTGGATATTTTGGTCTAGATTCAATCCAAATACTATTTGGATCCAATCCAAATCCAAATACTATTTGGATCGACCCAAACACTATTTGGATTGGCCCAAATCCAAACACTATTCATTACATGGATTTGGATTTGGATATTTATGGTCCAGATCCAAATCAAAATTTCTTCGGACAGTCCTTGGCTTCTTGAGGCGAACGATCTGTGCGGGCACTGGCTTCATCAATGCTCCGTCTGGTGTTGGGTTTTCCCCAACTTTGTCGTCCGGACTTTGTCTCGTCGTTTTGGACTCCGTTTTGCTTGATTTTGAGCTTTTCTTCAAACGGGCTCTGCTTTCTCTTATTTTTTATCAGGAAGTGGCTTCTAAAGCTCTGGGCTTGAATCCTCTTCGGGCCTAGGGTCTTCTTTTGCCTTCTGTACCTGTTTTCACATTTTAAAACAGGTTGTCGTTTTGGCTCAAACGAGCTTTTTGGTGTTTTTGAGAGTTTTTGAAATATAGAAGATTTGGGATGTTTGCAGATGCCCCTCTTTGGCATTATGGCAAAGGAGAAACATCCCATTTTGGTTTTTCTCTCAAATTTTCTCGAGAATATACCATTAATTTTGCAAAAACCCTGTTTTCTTTTTCCACAGGTGGGGATTTTTAGCAAAAGGAGGCTTTTCCTAGCTATTTCCCTATACGTATGATCATGCATGAACGACTCTTTGAATGCGTGCATGAGAAAATTTTAATTTTGGGTTTTGAGCCCGAAGAGAGCCTTTTGAGGCTGGCTGCTCCGAGCAGGTTTTTACCCATGTCTTCTTGACATTTTTTGGGTTTTCAAGCTTTAGAGAGAGCCTTTTGAGGCTGTCTGCTCTAAGCAGGTTGTACCCTTGTCTTTTTGACATTCGTGGGTTTTTCGAAAATTTCTTTTTGAAAAGGAACTCCTTTTAACTTATATCGAAAAGGACTTCCATTTTTCATACTTCCCTTCATTCGGGTTTCAATACCTGCTACTCAGTAGAGGTTTTTGGGTAGGAAAACTTGGAAAACATTTCAAAGTTTCATTTCCTACAAAACAGATTCGAGTTCTCAAACAAAATGAAATCTAAATAAGCCGATTTTATTCGTACTTTAGGATTTTCTCAAATTTGAATTTTTTTCCTCGGGGATAAGCCGTAGGGATATGGGAAAGAGATACCGCGGTCCCTTCTGAAGCGTCCCGTGGTTTTAGGCAAAGAATCGGAAAATCGCTCTTTGGAGCTTTGGCTTTTTGTTTCTTTTTTCATAGAGGGTCTCCCTTTAGGAGTATTTTTTCATTAATCCCTCTTTTCTTTAAAGGAGAGCAGCTCTTTGGAGGAGTTTTTATATTCCCTATTTATGAAGGGAAGACCTCTTTGGGAGGAGTTTTTTTATATCTCCTTTTTCTTTTGAACGAGAAGACCTCTTTCGGAGGAGTTTTTGTATTCCCTGTTTATGAAGGGAAGACCACTTTCGGAGGAGTTTTTGTATTCTTGTTTTTTTCTTTTTCTTTTGAACACAACCAATTTTCCTTTTCGAAGAGAAAGTAGGATGGGGGAAGGCTTATCCCTTTAGTTACTCGATTCAAACGAGATCGTCCTATTTCTTAATAGCATCTGCTATTCAAAAATATTTTGATATTTTGAACAAGGCTTAATCTTGTAAGCCAGGGATTTTTGAAATATTGCCAATTCGTTTTTGGAAGACTCTACCTTTCGCAAAGTATAAATTCCTCCATTTAGGTTTATACAATCAACTTTGATCCTTCTTTCAAGAAGTTTCAAAGGAGTTCGATTTTTCAAAATCTTTTTGAAAAAGAATTTAACATAAACCCTTTTGAATATTCGGGCATTTTCGGGGTTTTGCTAATTTCGACCCATAATATCAACAAATTTCCGATTTTTGTTGCCCTTTGAAGACATGGAGATATTTCTACTCGAATTGCCACCTTTTTGGGCTTTCTTTGGGGTGATATAATGCATGCTATGCACTCCATGTGATTTAAAATGGAAATACATGTTTTTATGCAACGAAGAACATATGAAATGTATCTCATAAATCATGAAGGAGATGCATTCGTTTATCCATGAAAAGTGTCTAGGGGTTGTATTTTAAAATGCCCCTAGCTTGATGGGAATTTCGCATGGCCATATGGTGAAGGGCCATGGCTTTTCAAAAGGATTTTTGGATGGACGATGGTAGGTTCATGTCCATACACTTCCATGGTTTTTCTAACATGATCATGATACCTTTTGCTCAAGGATTGAAAACACAACCAGCCCTAAGTGATCGTCAGGGCCATCATGTTTGATTTCGACATGGTCTCCAGATTTTCATCGTGAAACTCATGTGTTTTATCCTAACACAATCAAGGCTTTCATATAAACTCGAAGTTTGAGAATCCTTCTTTTCAAAGTTGCATGTAGGGTTAAATTTTCGAAATTTTGATCCCTTTTTAGAAAGCAATTTTGGAAAATCCTCCCTTTCTATATGAAGATGGTTTTATACCAGCCCTTTTTATCAAAATATGTTTTCCATACTTGGTTTTGGTCAAGCATGGTTTTTGGAATTCATTTTGAAAATTCATGTCCTCATGGGCATTTGATCAAGCATGGGGAATGTGTCTCAAAGTGGCACTTCAGCCACACGATGCAGGGCTTGTCCCTTAATGGAGTCTTGAGTCTTTGAACTCATACTCTGTTGAGAGGGGCTGCCATTTTGCCTACCTGTTGAGATAGGATTTGAAAAATGAGTGCTTTAGTGAACATCATTCCTTTTTCCAGCTAGGGGAGATGATGTCTCAAAATTTGGAGGCCTACATCAAGGCCAAGCACGATTCTTCTCTTGGCTTAGTGAATCCTTTCACATGCCAATAGAGTTTTCGAAAATGTATGGCACATCTAGTATGAACAACATCTTCATTCAATCAAGTCAAGCAGACAATGTATGCATTGTAATGCTTGGGAGGTTTTTATCAAAAGAATTTTGAAAAGGCTTTTGTGAAATGCTAACCCTTTTTCGAGATTCTCATTTCCTTTTGAAATTTGCCTTGAAGGTTTCGGATTTGATTCGTATGGAGACCTGCCGATGAAGGCTCGATACTTAGGGGGTCGACTTTTATTGTCCCTTTGGTTTTTCAAAACCCTGAATTCGAGTTCTAGGATGATGTCTAGACTCGATGCATATGAATGATTTCAAAGTGTAATGCATGATGCTTATGCACTCACACTGTTTATGGCAATTACTCTTCCCCCCAAACAACAGAAACTTTCTTCAATGTGATGGCACATGGCTGAAACTTCTGTTTGGCCTGGAATTCATAATAATTCACCTCACCCGAGAGAGCTCATTTTGTGAACGCCCAGTTTGTGTGTGATTAAGCTTGATTTTCTCGCCTTGCTTTAGTTCAGATGTAGCCGGTGTAAAAAATATGAAAGGAGAGCACCATCAGCAATGATTCTTCCATTGTCACTTGTAAATCTTACCAGAACTCTTCCTAGTGAATATGTACTTTCCATGATTCAGATGTATCTTCCATTAGCAAAACCAAATATCAGATGCATGGACAGTTAAATCTGGTAAATGACTTCATGATCATCTATATCTTATATAGCATGGCAGAACCGGCGGATGACTTTCACAATAAACATAAGATTGGTCCCTCTCCTATTGTGGTATCAAGGAGTTCAAATCTTGCTATGTCATGCTTATAATGTAATTCAATGGTTGAGGAACAAAAAGAGTTATAGTGGAAGCAACTCGAAGACTCCGATTTACCATTGAGAGAGAGCCAAGAAGAAATATGATCACTGTTCAGACCAATGTGCTTAGCCTGGGGCAACCGTAAATGTTCTCGGAACGATCTATGCTACAGATACCCCTTGGTGAAGATGGTACTCCTCAATGGCTAGGGATTGGTGAAAAATGCTAAGTTAGGAGTTCAATTCTGTTGCGTCCTGCCTAACCCACATTGCCTATCCAAATGAAATTCACCAAATAAGCTAGAGAAATGCATTCAACAGTATTTAGGCACTGTTAATCCTGGGTTGCCCTTCCGGATACTTAGTTTGTCAACCTTGGGGCATTACCATGCCCCACAGTTGGATCCTCATTATTGAAGTTGCTTCTAAATGTTGTTCTTGACGAGTTGGGTCTGGGTTTGTTCTCGGCTTTCCTGGTTTTATCAGGTATCATGTATTGGAATATTAGTAACTAGCTTGTTGTTGCCTCTCCTTCTCTCAACATCTCTATTCCCCTTTCCAGGCCGGTTTAGCATATCATCTGTAATGAACTTCAATAAAATTTTCAATCTTAATAAGTCATTGATCAGTTTTCCATTCCGATTAAGAATCTTTCATCAAGTGGTTAGTTTGACGTTTCGACTTCCAGGCTCCGACTGGAGTCCATTCAAAGATGTCCTGCCCTTTCCCCATGGCAGTCCCTTCTCGTAAAGAAGTTGATAGGCTTTCCCTTGCCTTAAAGGACTTGTGTGCCATTTGACTAGCTGGAAAGTTGCTTGGGACCAGCATGGGGTCAATCTATTTGTAGCAGTGACTGAGCTCTGAATTTTAAGCTTGTCACTTTCCCTGAACTATCTAAAGTTATTCACCCAGTGTTGCGATGAGATGAGATGTGAAAGTACATGTGCAATAAAAAAACACGTTTCTCTTTAAACATAATGTCAAGAGAAAGAAGAGAAGAAAGAAGAACAAAGGTTTAAGAAATGCCTACTTCACGGACAAGACCAAGAGAAGGTTATAACTATGATGAAGAATGGCATACAGTCAAATGACCTCACGATCTCATAACATTCGAACTCCTGCATATACGCCTTTTACATACTCTCTTAATAATATTGGTAAGAGATAATTAAAAGAAAAAAGAAGAAGGTTCCCGATTCGGATCACATCATGAGTTTCTGGGGCAAGGTAATAGTTCACGTTCGTCATAAATTAAGGCAATAACAATAGCTTATTTTAAGTTGACAGGTCCTCCAACTAAGAGGGAATCACAGATTCAAGGTTTTGTTTCCCCCATTAGGGTCATTATCTTAATAATTGGCATGGTTTGAGCCAAATTAGAATTTTAATTTTGTCGGGCAGATATTCTCTAACTATATACATTCTCCTTTGATACAACTCACATAAATCAAGCTATGCAGTTCTTATAATTCCTATAGAAGATAATCAGTGGTTAAAACAATTACTAAATTTATGTGGAAAGTTCTATCCAGACTATAAACAAATAGTTGCATGTTTCCTATACTTGGTTCAGATATCAAAATGTGCTCCTTTTCCTTTCAATGGTGGGGAACCATTCAAGATTGAACCTTTGTTTCCTAACATAAAGATGGATGAAGACGCTCATGTCTAAATGATTCAATTGACCAATAACATTTGTGAATAATCTTCTATAGAAGCTTCCATTTCTAGTTGCACTACATATAACAAAAATACATAAAAATCGTTGAAAAGAAAATCTTTGACAAACTAATGAAACGTTAGATCATGCAAGGGAGAAGAATGGTTAAGAGCTGGAAATGTGGAGTCTACACTTAGGCATGGAGTTGCATGAGCATAGAAAATAGGAAAGGGTAACAACACAGCAAACGCCATGAATTGAGCTTAGAATGGAGTTGCATTAGTTTGATATATATATATATATATATATAGTTTGTGCAATATGAGCACAGGCAGTTATGCTAAATCATTCTAGCGATTTTAATTTTCTAATAAAAGAGATAGATGATTGAGATGAAAAAATAAACAATAAAATATTGTTTTTAATCGTACAATTATAAAAGTGTACTTTTTGTATTTTTAGTCTCAACCGTCTTTTTTATTTAATGGTCCACGATAATTGATGATGATTTAGTAGAATTACTTGTGCGCATATTCCACAATCACTATCTTTGTGTGCGTGTTTGTATGTATGTAGACATATTCAAAACTCACTTATCAATATCCTTTGGGAATATATCTGTGTGTATTACAAATCCAATAATCAATTCTGCAGGAGCAACCTTATCAAGGGACAAGGTGACCGACCCCTTACAGATAATTCCCAGAGCCTTAATGAGAAAGGTAAATGGTCACAATGTACTGTGTCCTATGGAGGGACCTACCGTGCGGATGATACACTGGTGTCTGAATCTATAAAGACAGTTGAGCAAAATACCTTGAGCAAAAAATTCCTAAGTAAATGTCAGAACCTTGTCATCATTCACATGGCGTGCCATTGATGTAGAACGTCAAGAGCTCATATGGTTTAATCTGAACCATAGGATGAGTAACGTGAGCAATTGGCAATTAGAGTAACCGTTGTCAAAGGAGTCGGACCCTGTTTGGGTTCAGACTCCTATGCTGGATAGAAAAATTTCTTACTTGCCTTATAGTTGTTCCTTTGACAAAGCAGCAAACCATTATGATGAGAATAATGATAACTAGTGCTAGTAGCTACTAGCACATGCTACCGGTACTGATCCCAAAGACTGATGACTGTTTCTAATGCCTGTGCCAACCATGTCGTGTAAGGGTGGCAGCCACTCCAGTTTCAGCATTGGTGGGACTGCTTCGATGAGCTTTTCCAATTATATATATATATATATAATTATTATGAGGTAGTGGTAAATGCTCAAACCTCATCTATGATCAAATATGCTTTATCATTTAAATGGTTTGATCTTTGAGATCAATGGTTGAGGTAATAAAGTGAAAAACATTTAATGTATATAATGTATTAAATGCAAAGTATAAAGTATAATGATACTTTCGATTCAAATATTTGTGGTTGATTATGCCAGTCAAATGTTGGAGATGTTTGAGCATATTTAAGTATATATTCGATTTGAGCATTTATCACTACCTCATATGCATTTATATACATATATACATATATATATATATATATACATATATACATATACATATATATACATATACATATACATATACATACATATACATATACATACATATACATATACATATACATATACATACATATACATATATATATATACATATACATATATATATATACATATACATATATATATATATATATATATACATATGAGAGCATACATGTACACATCAATCCATGCTTAAGAATATCAACCATTCGATTAGGGATTGAAATTCAAATTTCAAAAACAAAAGAATTGCTGATACATTTTGCAAGTGCAATAAATATACTCGGTACTATTGACTTTTTGACTTAAAGATATCAACCATTGATCTTCTAGATCAAACAATTAAATATTTAAGCATAGATGCATGTACTAATTTCTCTACATGCACATATATATATATATATATATATATATATATATATATATATATATATATATATATATATATATATATATACATATTTATTTATCTATGTACTGTTCCCTCCTTCCATCACGATGCATCAAGTAATGGTATCTAACGAGGGCAGAACTGCAGCCGGAAATTGAAATCGGTCATTTGATGGTGGAATTAATGTCAATAGCAAGACAAGTGCCAGTAGCTGTTAGCACTAGCATATATATCATTTTCAGCATACTATATATGATATTGATATGATAAATGAAAGTAAAGCAAGACTGTAAAACAAGATGCAGAAAAGGCTGAATACATTTTATTTCTTGCACCCGAAGTGTATGACAGGCAAAACATGATGAAGCAGTGAAGCAAGGATACAACTATTGTATGAAGAGCAACCTTTGAGGAAAACCACGTCGTGTATCCTAAAAGGAAAATGTCAATCACTTGAAGAGGTTAAAATCTGCTCAACTTATAAGAGTTTGAATTGGCACATCTTAAAAGAAAAACGAAATTACTTTAAGTTTATAAAAGATATTTAAGAATCATAGAAAAAGCAGGTGCAGTCAGATCTTCCAAGTCCCAAAAATGAGTTCTTTAACCTGTTCGATTCAAAGTGGCCATTTCAGGCTGGCTTCATTTTCACTGAATTCGATTCACACAATACTCTCTCGAAAGGATCCAGGAGCTAGGTGGGAAGCCGTAGATTCCATTCTTAGATAAATATGTCTGGGAAGGTAATAAATGTGATGCCCACAGTGCACCAATAATGCGCGCATGATGAGGCTGTTTATTCTTTCACAGGTAAAGCCAAGGTTGGAGCATGAATATCATGTTGCTTGTACATGGATTATCACCATGATGAGTGTGTGCGTGCACGCGCTCTCTTGGCAAGTGAAGGAGTAGGTGGGACCATGCTCAATTGTCATCCTGTTTGTGCACGGATCACATTTCATGAATTGGACCTGATATTTCATGCACGTAATGACTCAGTTTTTGACGCAGAGGGGTAGGTTTCATGCATAGTTTTTCTCACTAGAAAACCAATTATAAGAATAAACATGAATGTTGCTGACCATGTTGTGGGTTCTACTTGAATTGACCGCTTGGTCCTGGGCATATGTTGGGGCCTGGAAATACGCACCATATTCTTTTATCTTACCTATGAATGCTTGATCAATTGTGTAGAAGATATTTGCTCATGCCGAAAAATCTAGAAGGGTACGTGATAGAGGTTCAGGAGCCACAAAAAGAAAAGGAACACCTTACATGAGTCTCGAGAAAACCCAAATAGTGAAATGAGTAAATCGGGACTCACACTCATGAATCTTAAAGTTGGGAGGAGTCGTAAGGTCACTTGGCATGCTTCAACAGGGGTGAAAAGAAGACAATAACAAATAAATAGGGAGTTATTGAAAACCATACCCGAAATTGGCTAGCAGGAACTTTGCCATTTTAGTGAAAGTCTATAAATAGCAATTGTAACAAAGGAAAAAGGATGGATCAATACAATCACAATTTGTACTTTCTTGTTTTTGTTTCTCTTGCTTTCCTAGGTGTAGCCATAACTTAGTGTTCTCAGAGCCTTCTCAAGCATATTGAGTGCTCTCCATCTTCGCAACAACTAGAATATGTACAGTCGGATTCCTTGAGATCCATTCCATCGCCTGAATCCTTATTCATTTCTCTTTGAGAACGATGATTAGAATTCTCTTCCACACTCCTATACTCCCTTCTATTCGAATGGGTTTATGAATTGCCACTTGAGTTGAGTCATCACTTTTGGCAATAACATACTTTTTGGCATGCCCGATGGGACATACATGCTTCCTTGTGAGGTTGCATAGTTTATGTAGACTCAATCTAGTTGAGTTTATTCGATGGCATCCTCTAGTGTGGACATCGACCCTCACCCTTCGCCTTTACTAGCTCATAGTTGATGAATGTCAGGCTTGAACAATTCAACGGGTCAAGCTCTGTTCTCTCATCCGGTATAACATCAAAAAGAGAACGTATTGTCTGCACCAAACATCCAATCAAATGATGATGTTGCTCTTGAGCATTTGAAACCATCAGTCATTGACTGGTTGCAAGGGCACTTCAACAATATCCAAGGAGTGCTATTTGGTCCAATGCAAGAATCTATGCCCACGATGATAGTGAACAAGCTAGTTACCATTCATAATCAAGATATGTTGGCGGACAAGAAGAGGTGGGCTGCTAATGTGGCCACCCAAGCACCATCGTAACCATGGCCGACTTTCAGGACATCACGATCCGCACTATGGATGAGTTAGCATTGCTCGGACACCTCCCAATTATTCGATACCGGTTTTGTCATAAAATCTCGATGGGAGTTGCTAATACACCGGGGGCACATATCAAGTGCCTCATCTTGTGGTGTCACTACTCATATTGAATTTCATGGCTGCATAGACGGGGTGGGTATCTTTATAGCCTATGGAATATGGATCACCGGTTCCATCGCAACAACTAGTGTACCACGTTGAGGTGCCTCAATTCTTGTAATGTTCAAAACCTGAACCACCTACGAACCGACGACATCAAGCTTAAAGTAATTAGATATTAAATCAGCCCTTAGACTTTGAGGATGCACCTATGAATTGTGACAAAGTCATTGACTTGGTGCAGAATGCATTCAGGATTGACCCGTAGTCACCTGATATGGAGGTCAATCGTAAGTCGTTTCTCAACTGCGTTGACAGGCTTGTGCTCATCCCGAGGGTTTCAAAGCTAAGTTTACACACTTTTTGAGGGTAAGGTGGTAAATAAGTGAACACTTGGCACGGTTCACCCTCAAATACAGGGAGTTGGGAGATAGCTAGTTCTATAAACTCAAACTCTTTGTGCATCTTTCACAAGCCAAGCATATGCTTGGTATACATCGCTATAGTCTGGGTCAATCTAGACCTAGGACGAGATTTAGAAGGCGTTTCTTAAGCACTATAATAAGATTTATCCACAGTCAACTCCTAGTAACTTACTCAACCTCTGACAGAAAGCAAAAGAAATTGTTAAGGTCTTCTTCAGGAAATTTCATGAGTTGGTCACACGTTAAATGCAGCTCAATGAGGCCCAATATGTAGCCTTGATACACAATTATTTATATACAAAGATTAAGAAAGGGTTGGCCAATTATTTCTCCCCAACTTTGGTTTTGTTGGTTAATCGAGGAAATGAGGTTGAATACATTCTAAATACCCCCGATGCACCATTTAATAAACGAGAAAGTTTGAAATAAACTCAACATCAAGTTCTGATTTCTTGTTCAGAGGGCATGATGCAAGAGACCAATGACGAGTCTAACTCGGTCAAAGTTATGGCACCTAAATTGACATAGGGGCCACCTTACATGTTCAACGTTCTTTCTCCTCTTCAAGGAAAAGAGAAAGAAGCCTATGAGGAGTTGTGGCAATTTGTAATCCTAGTAATCAACAAATTTGTCTTTTTGAAGGGTATTGAGTAACCTCTCGTGATGAACTTAAGAAGACGTCACGGTATTGCAAGTGATACAATCTAACTTAGTATGGCATAAATCAGTGTATCAAGTTCCACATGATTATACAACAGGCTATCAAAGACAGCCGCCTCAAGCTTGCAGACAAATAGCTTGGAACTAGTATAAATTCACAAGAGACAACAACCTTGCTATCAAGGAACTACCCAATGTCTATCGGTATGGGGTTCCATTGGTGGTGCTACCAATTTAGGCTTGGGAGATAGAGCCAAACCCAACTACCCATTATCATCAATAATGCTAGCCTTAGACAATTAAATATGAGTGTAGGATGGCTTAACCACATTGGAAATCTTATAAGAAACCATCTCCCATTACAAAGCCATATGATCAAGCCTCATGCCCATTCGTCAAAACTTGACCAATGATTGAAAAACTCTTGGCCAAATGTGTGACCTTGATTCCATCACTAGCAACTGACACATACTAAAAACCAACAAGCTTAGAGAAGAAGGGAATGATGTATAAGAAAGTTGGAGTTTAAGGGAACTCCTAATGGTCTAAAGAGACATCCCGAATATACAGTGTCGAATCCTACCAAATTTGATGAGGAATCAAAACATGACTACTTGTAAAGGCAAAGAAGAAGTAAGCAGTGTAAGTTGAGTCCATGTTGTCTCGATAAGGAAGAAAGGGGTGAACTTCCATTCGAACCTCAAGGCTCACCAAAACAAAGCCACACAACATTAGAAGGTAAAGGAGTAGATTTCGAGGATACCAAATTGGAAGGGCATTTATATTTCCGACTCAAGGATACCGAAGAATGGATTGTAGTAGACCTTGACGAATGGAGGAAGGATTGTCAAGCAGCCGACAATTCCGATTCCGACAATTCCGATCAAGAATGAGTGAGTCCGAGGATAGAGGCTCTCACCATCCTTGAGAGGGAAAGACTTTGAGCATATATAGTTGACCGTGCAAAGAAAGCCGAGAGGCAAAATTCATATGCCTCTCATTAAGAGACCTAGAGTGCTCTTCTGAGTGAGGTGAATGCATACAAGTTTTCTAGTTCAGCAAGGATCTTGGTTGATTCGAGTATCTAGATACCTACGAACCAAGTTATGATGGTTTTACTGAACATCTATCACGAGATTTTTGTCACAAAAGGTTTGGTTTCAGGTTGGATCTGATCCTTAATAATTTTTTTTATCAATCTCACTCATGTTCAAAATTTGCAAAAATTTTACCACATATTGGTCGATATGTGTATTACTCATGGACAAAATGTAAGAATATTTCGCTTAGAGATGGTGGCTATAAAATTTAGATATCATATAAGGTATGTGCAGTATGCTAAAATTCTTCAAAAATTTTCTCATAGAAAATAATAATGTATCCAGTTAAAATCTTAATGATTTAGTGATCATTCAAAGAATTTTATTAAGGACTTATGCTCGTTCGGAGAGGAACTGATCTACAAATAGATTCTTGGGGTATCTCTTGAGGAATATTGCTCTTTTGAAAAGTATATGTGATCATATGCCTTCCCGTAACATAAACTTATGGGTGATTAATCCACCATAAGAGTGATTACATATTCATGTCATCGTATATAAACATGACAACTATGTCACTCTTATAGCTTCTTGAATTGAATTTGAAGTAATTAATACAAACTTATGGGTGATTAATCCACCATAAGAGTGATTACATATTCATGTCATCGTATGTAAACGTGACAACTATGTCACTCTTATAGCTTCTTGAATTGAATTTGAAGTAATTAATACACCTAACAAAGGGAAGAAAGGATGATATAATACGTAAGCATAGAATATATGAGAATGTATAAGATATAGTGTATATTGGGATAGAAGAAATTAAATCTTGTGAAAGTAGCAGATGCATCTTACCTATGACCCTCTCTTTTGCACTTTCGGATTGGGATGACCTTTATTTGCAATGTTATTCCATGAAATGGCTATTATTCTTAAGCTTACAAAGGATTGAATACAACAACTCCAAGTTTACAACAAGAAAGAACAAGAGAAAATGGGTAAAAGATGATGGTTTGAGGCTTTGTCTTTATAGATCTCTTTTTCAATCTCTTCCTTGAATGAACTCCTCCTTAGGTTGGGAGTGATCTACCTCATGTCCTTCGTGGTTGGGTTGAGTACTTTTGGGCTTGAATTCCCTTTCTTGGTTACCCATCTCCTCCTTTTATAGGTCTTTTCTTGAATTGGATCCTTCTAGGTTCTTAGACTTGATTTGGATCAAATCCAATCCATCCAGAAGTGTTCTCACATGGAAAGGGCATCTAGACTCATGTACCATGTGTTGGGGGACAGTAAGCACGGTTTTGGTACGTTTGGAGTAGGTTTGAGTATGTGATAGATGTTTTGCATGGAAAGTGCGAAGGGGCGCACGTGGGGCGGTCCCCATGTGCCAGTGAGGGGTCTCGCCACTAGGAGGTCTCGCCACGTGTGTGGTGGGTCCCATGCTCATTGTTTGGTGACGCATGGCGGCTTGCGGGTGATCCGTAGTGATGTATAGAAGTCGACAATGGCGAAAGGAGGCACGTGGTTGCACGTGTGGTAGTCGACGGTGATGTTTTTACCTTTGTTTGCTTCATGGATTGATCTCTTTAACCTTTTTAGACTACTTTAACTTTGTGTTGGGTGTAAGGTTGATTGTTGTACGATCTTCCTGGGTTAGGGATATTTTAGATTTTTTATTTCTTTGTTTTGTATTATCGATTTTGTCCTTTATAACCTTTTATAAATCGTTTTAACCTTCTAATGGAGTATAGGGTCGCTTGGTGTAGGATCTTTCTTGGTTTAGAGTATTTTGGACTTTTTACTTGATACTTTGTGTGTGCTTGAGCTATGAGCGAACTTGAGTCTTTTGAGGTCCCGCTCTTGCTCCATCATGTTTTAAGCATTTTTATTCTTTTTAATTCAAATATTTTGTAGGAGTAAAACGGTCATTTTGTAAATATTTTGTAGTTAAAACCTAATTTGATTCCAAATGCCCCTTTTAAACTTTTTCAACCATTTCTTCAAAAGAAATACACTTATAGCCATGAGGGTAAAATAGTTATTATTTTCGGTTTTGTCATAATTCAATTTTTTTGGGTGGGGCTCAAAGTAACCCTCATTTTGAGGTTCATACAAAATTTTAAGTTGGGATGAGCTTGCTTAGGGTGTTTTTGTTGAAAAAAACTTAAAAGACCAACTACCACAACTTTGCTTGTAAAGAAGAACTTTTGAAAAAAATATTTTTTTAAAATTTTTTTAGGTGTTTACATATGCCCCTCTTTGTTATTAATCAAATTTATTTGGTTAATGACAAAGAATAATATCACTAATGTATTTCTTTTTTTAAATACCAGAGTTGATTTGAGTTGAGTCAAGATTTCATGAACTTTCTCATTCTTTGTTAAGGTACTCACTTCTTGAACTTGGGTAGTCCTAATTCGAGTGGGAAGAGCACTTCTAGCCAAAGGTGACTCAACATGGATGATAGCCGATGAATATGGAGACCAAATATGAACAAGGCTATTATGAATGCATATGAGCATGAGATGTGTGAGATGAAATGGATGAACCAAGTGTTAAAAACCTCCATGAACTATTTTGGGAGCTTAGTGAGATTCCATGAAGGTTGGCTACCCTAAGTGGGATCACCTCTATGCTCATTTGATTGATGCCTTGGGTTTTATAAAAATTATTTTTGAAGGGTAATTTTCTTTAGTTTCTATCTGACAAGACTTTCATCTCCTATATTTCTCTTAATATCAGTTTCGATTCTCCATTACACTTGTGAAGGTTTTTATTATTGGAAAAGTTTAACATTTCAAAACTTTATTGTTCACACTATATGGCTTAGTTAATCCTCAAACAAAATGAGATTCAAATTGATAGGCTTTATTCTACTTTAAGACTATAATGATAGACTTTTCTTCTTTGGGATAAATGGTATGGGATATAGGAAAAATTCTCATGGTTCCTTTTGAAGTGTCCCATCGCATAAAGGGGTAATTTTGAGTAAAGACTCTTTGCTCTTTGAGTTTTTTTATTTTCTTTTTCTTTCTTTTATAAGAAGACCTTTATATTGGAGGTTGATTTTTTTCCTTCATTTTCTTTTTTCCACTTTTACTTTCAAGTTATTGGGCCTTTGCCCATTTCTTTAGAGAGAATGAGATAGGAGAATAACTTATCCCTCTAGATACTCAATGTAATCAAGTTTGCCTTATTTTTATAATAGCACATGCTATTTGAAAATATTTTGTTGTTTTAAACTAGGCCTTATCTTATAAAATAAGGGCTTTTGAAATGTTATTTAGTGATTTTGAAAACACTCCATCATTTCATAGAGCACTAATTCCTAGTTAGGAGACATATTTTTAACTTGGTCCCTCTTATGAAACTAAAGACGGTTTTTGCGAAAATCATTTCAAAAGAATTTGTGGTAGACTCTAGACATGATATCTTTTTAGATATTGGGCATTTGTAGGGTCTATCAAGTTTTTTTCCTCGACATTAATTAACCAATATGCATTGTTGGTAGTTATCCCTCTTATGACATGAGGACCTTCCTAATTGGGCGTCTACTTTTTGAGAGGATGTGGGACACTCTGGTGTATGCTCATCAACATGAGATCTCCTACCTTAAATTAGGGAGTATTTATGTATTTCTCGTAATGTCGAGCTATCCTTTACTGGTATGCTTGTACATGATCTATGGTAAGGAGCCTTTTCTCATCACATAAGTCGAGCTCGGCTAGTCTAGCTTGTTGTAAAGTCTTTAAGGGTGAATGATGTTCATGAGATACATGCCACGTAAAAATGTATTCCCATAGGAGATGATGGACATGCATGCTCAATGAAATAACTAATATATTTATATCTCCATGAAAGGTGCCTAAGAAATGCAAGGTACATGCCCCTAGTTTGGAGGAGATGGACGACATCGGCATTCACACACCATGGCCGACACATGTGGTGGTATGTGATGAATGGTATTAAACAAAATGCATGAGTGACCCATACATACACTATATCAATGGACATCTTTGTTTTTGACATGACCTAGGAATATGCATGATATGATCCTAGCCTCTGATGCATTTAGGGTTAGATTTGATTCCTTTGTTAACCCTAAGAGGTCACCTTTTAGAGAACTCAAGTGTTTGCCCAAATATAATATTTTATTAATTTTGAGAAAGTTCAAATAGATTGTCATCACCCAACTCATACCTAAGGGGATTGACATCTTTTTGCCAAATGATTTTAGGGTTTTTTTTCTTTTTTTGAAATTTTTTTGTGTTTAGGTTTTTCCTTTTTTTAGATTTTTAGGATTTTTGAGATAACATATATACAAGTTAGCATCATATCTAAGGAGGATCTAGGAGTTCAAGTGCATCAAGGATGCACACCTTGGGTGTAGAATGGTTGATATTCTTATGATGGACCCTAGGTGCAACCCAATATGCCCCTAGGGGTGGATGATGTGAGTGTATGTGTATGAAGGGAGAACATGATTGATCACTTGCTAGATGGGAAGGCATGGGTTCTAAGGAAAACTATGGTCAGTCCATTGGTGGGTATGTGGAGGTTATGAGAAAGCATAACCGACCCAATTGGCATACATGGACCTAGACATGAGTCCAAGGTTGGTGCAGGTGTGGATATGGTCACACCCAAAGAATATGATGTACTCATAGGGAAGGGGAGGCCAAAGAGTCACACTCCCATAATGCAATAGGAGGGGATGGGGAATGATCTTCAAGGACACCAAACCTAGCAAGGGCATCTTCAAGCTTATTACAAATGATGGGCTTGAATTGTGGTTAGGTCCATGGTCTCATTTGGATTCAGATACATGAAATCTAGATGAGTCATGTCCATAGGCTTGGGTTTATGATACAAACTTAGGCTTACAGGAATTTTTTTATGCATAATAAGGTTAGGTGTATATAGGATATCGATGTATACCTTAGGAGTAACCATGCCTACTAAGTTTTGAATTTTATTTTTATTTTATTTTTTATTTTGAAATTCTTTTTGTTGGTGTGGGACTTTCAGTGCACCTTGAAAATCCATATCTTTTGGCACATTTTGTGGGTTGTGGGTGCATGAATGTGATTTGGAGCTTGGAATACATATGAATGATTTATTAATCCTATACTAAGAAGGGGAGGATCGAGTAGGGAGTTTTAGAGAATGAGTTTTAGGCATATCTTTTTTGAGCTTGACTACCTTCCCATGGTGAGAGTAAGTTTTCAATCCTATCGAGGCGGCTCTAGCTCATGCATGGCTTTGAGCTTCTTTTGCTTTGCTAGGTATTTAGCTTCATAAGCCTAGACTATGCAACACTCATTCTCCTGTGTATTTGTTTCTTCACGAAAGAAAACCTCCAAAGTGTGTGAAGTGATGCTCATAGGAATGAAATCCATTGGAATGCATGTTTTTGAAAATTTTGCGATGACTTGAGTAAAAAAGACCTCATGCCCCTCTCCACATCTCTGCCTAGGAATGTAGACTCATTTTCCTTTGTTTCTATTTTTTGAATTTTCATCTTTAATCTTCAAAATTTCATCACTTTTAATTTCTAGTAGGAAAGGAAACCTTCGAAGTGTGTGAAGTGGTGCTCATAGGAATGAAACTCATTGAAGTGCATGTTTTTGAAAATTCTACGATGACTTGAGTAAAAAAGACCTCATGCCCCTCTCCACATGTGTGCCTATGAATGTAGACTTATTTTCCTTTGTTTCTTTTTTTTTTTTAATTTTCACCTTTAATCTTCAAAATTTCATCACTTTCAATTTTTAGATTTTCAATTATTTTTGTTTTTTGAATATTTTCTAAATGTTTTTTTCCAAATATACATTTTTGGGAGATTTTTAGCAGAGGAAGGGGTATTAGGAAGTGATGGATCAATCCTAAAACTTGCTACTTTTGTGGGCTTATATCATTTATCGAATTTTGATGTCAATTTGGTACTTTGGGCATGGTTTGTTTTCCTATGAACCCGAAGTTGTTTCTCATGGAAACAACATTACTCAACCACATCAGCCTCTTTGCTTAGGGCAACAATTTCTCTTTCAATTTGTAACTCTTTCAACTCTCTTTTTAGAAAGACGATCATATTCTCTTGTTCTTGAGATAGTGACTTGAGAGAGCTTTAGATTGTTTCTGAAAACCAATTTGTAGAGCTTGAGGAAGCCTCACTTGACATATCTCCAAAAGAACCTTTCAAACTTGATATGATGGATGCTTAAAGGTTTTGTGCTTATAGCTAAGTTTTGAAAATAGTTTTGAATAAGACTCGAAAATCAACTTGTTTTGAAATAGCTCAATTGAATCAAAACAACTCCTCTAAGACCTAAGTACTACCGAAGGTGCCATTTTATTTTTGTAAACAAAATTTTTCGGTATGGTATGGACTTAAAACTTTGCTTGCAAAAATTGTGTGTGAGCATGCCAATAAATTTACTCAAACTTGTAAAGAGATTTATCTGACTATTTTGTGATAGTGAGAAAGTAGGTTTTTATCAACATAAGCCTTCTTCAACCGGTGCTCAAGCATTGACCTAGACGCTTAGTATGAGTGATTTCAAAATTCAGAGTTTTTTCAAAACAATTTTAACTCAAAATTGTCTTTTTAAAAGGGCATCGATTTCACTTTGACAAACCAGATTTAGTTATGTGAAAACAGAATCCGTTCTGTTTTATAGTGTGAGTTTATATTTTTTAGCCACTTTATGGGGATCAAAAAATCCCCAAAAATTTACTTAAATGATAACCAAATATTAAGTTTTATTAAAAAAATTATTTATATATTTGGATCTTTGGATGATCAGATAAAAACTTGAGGAAAATTTCTAACTCAATACTATTATTAAACTTTGGATATTATCTATGACTGTGATATAAAATCTCAGTAAAACACATGTATCGTCGTATGTAGACTTCCAATTTCTATAAAAATTATCAATTTACAAAGATATAAATGTTACCTTTCTGATGAAACTATTATTAGGGTATCTAGATACTTACGAACCTAGTTATGATGGTTTTACTAAATGTCTATACAAGATTTTTGTCACAGAAGGTTTGGTTTTAGGTTGGCTGTGATCCTTACTAATTTTTTTTATCAATCTCACCTATACTCAAAAATTACAAGAACTTCATCGGATATTGGCTGGTATGTGTACCACTCATGGACAAAATGTGAGAATAATTTGCTTAGAGATGGTGACTATAAAATTCAGATATCATACAAGGTATGTGCAGTATGCTGAAATCTACATAAATTTTCTTATAAAAAATAACAATGTATCCAATTAAAATCTTAGATTTAGTGATCATTTAAAGAATTTAATTGAAGACTTATGCTCATTCAAGGATGAACTGATCTACAAATAGATTCTCGGGCATCTCTCAACAAAGATTGCTCTCTTGAAAAATATATGTGATCATACGCCCTCCCGTAACATAAACTTATGGGTGACTAATCCACGATCAGAGTGATTACACACTTATGTCATCGTATGTAAATGTGACAACTATATCCCTCTTATGGCTTCTTGAATTGAATTTGAAGTATTTAATACACAGAATAAGTGGAAGAAAGAATGATATAATATATAAGAATATAATAGATGAGAATATATAAGATATAATGTATATTGGGTAGAAGAAATGAAATATTACGAAAGTGACAAATTCATCTTACCTATGACCCTCTCTTTCGTGCTTTCGGATTGGGATGACCATCATTTGCAATGATATTCCATGAAATTGTTGTTATTCTTTAGCTTACAAAGGATTGGAGATAATAACTCGAAGCTTACAATAATAACAATCAAGAAAAAGGGGTTAAAAGAGGATGGTTTGAGCTTTTATCTCTCTAGATCTCTTTCTTTCTCTTCCTTGAATGAACTCCTATCCTTCTTGTTATTCTTCTGAATTGTTGGACCTCACATGGAAAGGGTGCCTGAACTCATTGTCATGTGTTGGGAACAGTTAAGCACAATTTTGGTACGTTTGGAGTAGGTTTGAAGTGGTGCAGGTGGGGGAGGTATCCACGTGCTAGTGGGGGGTCCCGCCAGGTGCTAGGGGGTCCTGCCATGCACTAGGGTCTCCTGCCAGGTGTGTGGTGAGTCTCATGCTCGTTGCTTAGTGACGCGTGGCAGCTTGCGGGTAGTCCATAGTGGTGTGTGGCAGTCGATGGTGGCGAAAAGAGGCACGTGGTTGTATGGGTGGGAGCCGACGGTAACACTTTTACCCTTGTCTGCTTCATGGGTTGATCTCTTTAACCTTTCTGGACCGCTTTAACCTTCTAATAGGTGTAGGGTCACTTGGTATAGGAACTTCCTTAATCAAGGATATTTTAGTCTTTTTACTTATTTATTTTGTATTATCGATTTTGTCCTTTCTCACTTTGCAGGTTGATCTTTTTATCTTTTTATATACCACTTTAACCTTCTAATGAGGTGTAGGGTCGCTTGGTGTAAGATCTTTCTTGGTTTGGGGTATTTTAGACTTTTTACTTGATACTTTGTGTGTGCTTGAGCTATGAGCGAACTTGATTCTTCTAAGGTCTCGCTTCTGCTCCATAATGTTTTAAGCATTTTTTTTGTCTTTTTAATTCGAATATTCTGTAGGAGTAAAACAATCATTTTGTAAATGTTTTGTAGTTAAAATTCATTTTGGTTCCATATGACCTTTTTAACTTTTTCAACCCTTTCCTTAAAATAAATACACTTGAAACATTGAAATTACGCTAGTACGACCTTGAGGGTAAAATAGTCATTTTTTTGAATTTTGTCGGAATTCAATTTTTTAGTGGGTATGGAAGTAACCCTCATTTTGAGGTTCCCACAAAATTTTGGATTGGGAATGAGCTTTCTTAAGGTCTCTTTGTTGAAAAAAACTTAAAAGACTAACGACCACAACTTTGCTTGGAAAGGAGAATTGAAAAATTTTAAGTGTTAGACAACTGTCCAATATGAAAAATGGATTTGTTGTTGTTGAGTTGGCTAGGCTCCACAGAAATACAAATTTCACAAGCAAAGAAAAAGGAGAGGAGTGAAAGTAGATAATGAATCAACTTTAAGTTTTGAATCTAGCAACTACTTTAGGGTTTGGCGAATGGTCCATATAACTATTTAGGGTAGGTGAACCATGTATTAGAAACCACACAATCATCTGTAGCCTTTAAGTTGATTTTTCGAATTTGGGCTGAGGTGGATGTCCACCTTGGTGGCCCGATATAGATTAGTCGCTGGTCTTATAATGTCAATACCTTCCAACCGAGCACCGAGAGTATTAGCTCAACGACAGTGCACTCTAGCACCAATGCTGCCGGTGGGGAGTTCGACTCTCAAAAGGTGCATATGTGAGTATGTGTGCGAGGCTTCAGCCTCCTCAAATACTAAAGGTTGAACGGTGAATACTCTAAAAGATAGAGAGGACTTCAAATATGTCAAAAGCAAATTATAATACATGTCATCAATATGGACATAAGTACTAATATGATGATATAGATAGAGAGAGCACTATGGCGACCGAAATTCGATTTAGCCAGCCCCAACTAACGTGAGACAAGGTCTGGTTTATGTGAGATCATTTTTAAGTGACAAAACATGAGTTTTTAGCATAAGGTGCCTAGACTCACCTTGCTAGGGGTTGAGTCAAAAGGACCTTCATGTTGAAGGTTTCAAGTTTGATACGTGGAATGATTAGGTATGCATGTTACATCTCATAAAATTCTAAATTGACTCTTCATCGATATAATTATTAATGTGCAAGAGTAACTGGTACTTGAGGTGGATCATGGCAGATCTGAATCCGAGTATGTATGAGATCTTGACATCGAGTTCAATTGGGATTCAAATTTTTTATGGTAATATTGAAGTCAAAGTAAAATGAAATAAAATTGAAGCAACCACAAAGAGCAAGAGCTCACTTGGCTAGAGGCTCGAGTCACAGTTGAAAATCACAAGTTTCAATCCCCGAGTGTGCATCTGGCTTCGGCCTCCCCATTGTACCTACCAACAAAAAGAATTAAAGAAAGATGTTTTCTATCAAAACTATGCAACTAATTAATTTAGGCCTGGTTGGGAGATGTTCACGGCTTATTTGTTGACTTGATATCTTCTTTAGCTCATTAGTATGTTTCAGCCAACCCAAAACGAGCCAAATACTGGCCGAGTTAAATCAAGTGAAAACAAGCACCACATTAAAGTTAGTGTTATCCGTATTGCACCATATCATACGATACGGTCCTATATGTATCGTACGATATGGTAATTTCTATCGTAAGATATAAGTTATTGTGTCATATCGTGCGATACGAGCTGTATCACACGATATGACACGTATCATCCGCATCATACGATACGGGAGATATGCCCAAGAACACTTTTGGCCGAACAGAAACCTTTATTTTTGTGAGTTTATGAGGTCTATTCACGGCTCCCTAACCTTCCTCCGATGGCTCTCCTCCTCCTTGTTTTTCAAGGCTCCCAAAAAAATGCTCTATAGTGTCCGTGTAAGCCTCCTAACTCGGATTGTGGTATATTTTGAGTGTTTTTTAGAATTTTTTTCTCTGTATTTATTGTTTTTTGGTGTTATTTATATTTTTTTTAATGACAAAATATGAAGTTATTAAGTGCGTGGATATAATTTTTATTACATTCATAAAGTGAGAGACACTCTATTTAAGTGTTATATGAAGATTGAGGATTTATGAAGTGCTTTTATTTTCAAGTTTTTTATTGAATTGAAGTACTTAATTGAGATAGCAAGAAAGGATGTTAGGGACTCTCAATCTCAGTCTGATTATCCGACATGACAGTGGGGTACAATAGTTGAGGATTCTAAATTAAAGATCATATATTTATTTTGTGAGAATGTAGTTAGTAGCAAATACTTATAGGACTTTCTGTTAGACACTATACGCAGCCCATTATTTAGATCTCATCCTTAAGGATATTGGTGAGATGAATAAGATAAAGGCAACAACTGAGTGTTGCTAAGATATCACCAACAATAGAGAAGAAAGTCAATTTGATCCAATAAGTTTGGATAATTTTGATATATTAGAAGACTAGATTATGGAAGATAATGAGGAAAATGCCCTCCTAACTGAAGAAGACATTGCATGGATTAATTTGAAAGGAGCGTAACAACATTATCAAAGAGATGAAGATTTTTATTTTAACGTAGAAGGTGATGAGGATCTTAAGCAAGGAGAAGATCAATATTATTTAGTTGATGATCTGATTACATTATAAATATGTAAATGTATTTCATTTTTACTTCAAAATATGTAATTTTTTTCAATTGTTCAATGGTGAATTATCAATATGTATTAAACTTTGCATTATATGAATCTTTTGCAATTATCAGATTTTTTCAAATTTTTTCTGACTCTTTTGGATTTTTCTAATTTTTTAAGATTTTTTTAAGATTTTTACTATTTTTTTAATATTAAAGTATGCTACGATATGCCCATACCATGGACCAAAATAATACACGTCGAACAACACTGATTAAAGTTACATATACAACCATTTCTCACACATAATTTTGAGCAAAGAGTTCAACCTCTTGGTCAAAAATTAAGTTAATTTTTTCCATTGAATTTCCTAATAAAATAGAAAGATTTTCATCATGTAGTAGTCATATTATACCACTCAATTAGTTGTGCTAAAATGGTTTTCTAGCACTCACAATGTTAGCTCGATGGCAGGGCACTCTAGTGTTGTTGCTGGCGGGGAGTTCGACTCCTCAAGGGTGTGTGTGGGTGAGTGTGTTAGGCTTCAGTCTCCTCTTGTAACAAAAAAAGATGGTTTTCTAACATATATGCACATTTAATGTTTTATTTATTAAACTAAGTGAGTTAATACGAGTCAAGCCAAACCAAACACGTAGACTCCAGTTTAATTAGATCAAACAAGCGATGAACATGGAACGAGGTCATCATCAGTCGAGCCAAGTCAAACCACCAAATGCTTGTTCTGATCTGAACTGCATTTTCTATATTCGAAATGCAAAAGAACAGCACAAGGATACGGGGCTCTCCTGGTAAAGGGGCCAACTCAAGAGAATCTTCAACTTAAAGTTCAAGGGTTCGATGCTCCAGGGGAGCACATATCGTAGGGATATGCCTAATCCTGAGCTAAAGAGAAAAATTATAAAAAAATAAAAATAAAAGGAGAATAAGGTTCAGTTGGGCGAGAAGACAGAACGTAAGCTCATGTGACTCGACAATTTTGTTAAAACGTTTGACTATGTCACAATTCTAATTGTGGATTGAACGTAAGCTCATGTGGCTCGACAATTTTGTTAAAACGTTTGACTATGTCACAATTCTAATTGTGGATTTGGACAAAACATAGGGCCGACCCAATGTTGATTAGGGGTGAGTATTATTTGGATATACTGAAAATTGATTCGGTTTGGGTTTTATACTTTATAAAAATTTGGTTTATAGGTTTGGTGTGATTTTTAAGGTTTGAAAACCAAATATAAATATGTATATATATATATATATATATATATATATATATGAAAACTGAGAGTTGTAATATATCCTCTCATACTAGACTTTACTAAGCAATATGTGTCATTTATGCGACTGTACAAATGATGTAAATTGAGTCACCCATCAACATTGGCATAAGGATCGATCTTTATGTATTTAATGTAACGTGAGATAAATATCTTTATTATCACCATTTGATTGATCACACGGATATTTCTGATGACCAAGCTATGTCTAGCATGGGTAACTCGATCTGTATCACTCATGTTGCATTACATGTAATACGAGATAAGTGTCTTGATCACTACCGTTCAATTGATCGCATAGACCTTTATGATGATCAAGTAATGTCTAATATAAGTAACCCGATCTGTATCAGATGTGCGATCGTAAGAACAACAAAAATGATCTGGTAGAACCTGACATAAGAGGGTGTCTAGCAACTCTTAGTTTTTCTATATATACATACATATATATATATACATATGTATATATATACATATGTATATATATATACATATGTATATATATATACATATGTATATATATATATATATGTATATATATACATATAGAGAGAGTGGAAGCTATTATAGACTCTCTCGTATTAGACATTGTTTGACTATCACTACAGTCCGTGCGATCAATCTTACGGGTGATGAAGCCTCCTACCCCATTATATACCTTAAATGTCATGATTGGTTCATATTTGTCAAGATGTTGTCTATGTCTCTCTCTCTCTCTCTTTATATATATATATATATATATATATATATATATATATATATATATATATATATATATATATATAACAACTCCCAGTCTCTCTATCTATGTATATATAGAGGTATAATTCAGCAATAGATGGTAAACCGAATGAGAGAAGCGAAGCGAACCGAAATCATTCGGTTCCGTTTTCAAATTTATAGCAAGTTCAGTTATTTTGGTTCGGTTCAGTTATCGAACCGTGCTGATCGATGGACACCTCTTGCGTTGATGGCACAAATTATGGGTCGGACAACTAAAATACCCAAATCCATGTTGTGGGTTTGGTAAGAGTACCGACAGATCTACCGGATAAATTGCAGGACATATGGGCCTGACAAAAGTGTCATAGGCCTTCATTTATTTCACATGTGATCGAATCTGGACCCTGTAAGAGCAACGACGAAATTGGACTCGGATCATACGATGACGGTGAAGCAACCGGACGTAATGATGTCACGCTGTTTCACATTGACATAAGAACCTGATTGCAATAATAAACAAGTTTCCTATTCAAGATTCAGCACTAAATTACAGCAAAGGAGTACGTCTCTCTCTCTCTCTCTCTCTCTCTCTCTCTCTCTCTCTCTCTCTATATATATATATATATATATATATATATATGTGTGTGTATTGTTATCAATGTGGACACAGAAAAATCGAGCAGACGTGGGAGGCTTCCAAAGGTCTTACGTGACCCACGATGTTAACTAGTTTCGAAGGGACGAAGGACCGATGGAGACATGTCGTGTCATAACTCAGTGGAATTATTAAAACTCGTGTGCATAAATTATGAGTTTAACTGTTATTGCTTTGAAGAAATTTTATAAATAACAATTTTAATGTTCAAGCCAGTGACTGAATTTCTGATAACTCACTGTAACCTTAGGAGCAGACATAACTTACGAGATAGTATAGGTCTTCTTTGTTTCTCCTAAGGTTAGAAGCAACTTAGCTTAGCAACATCTCGATGGTGCCTTTTAAACACGATAGTGTTAGTGTGATATCGATGGCAACCGGCATACACTCGGTCAAATTTCCAAGAGCTCACTTTCATCACCTCAACCCTTATTCATTATTCCCTGTGAGAACGAGGATAAGAGTTTTCTACCATGACTCCTACTGCATCACATCTCATTCTAGCGGGTTCCTAAAAGTGTTATCGAAATATCATCATTACCACATTCTTTGGTATATGCACCATAGGACTATGTCTCCGATATCATGCACGAATGGCATACCGTACTTATGTGCATATACCAGTACGCATACCCTTACTCTTTGAAATATGGATTTTCGTGGATTTTTTGCTACTAGCCGGCCGATCCGCTCACGTTGTATCCCAACCTAGCCTGCCTATTTGATCAATTCCTATCTCACGAACTACCCCGCTCGTTCATTCATTGAATTTGATCGAAAACATTCTCCAATGTGAGCAGTTTCGCTGAAATTTTCTAACTGCCATTGCAAATTGTTTAGGCCTCGTTGGCTCTCGATAAACGAGGACTGGTGGTTCAAAATCACAGGTTTTGGTTTCCTCAAAGGATAGAACGGGAATTGAACCAGTCCCATCTGGTTCCAGTTACACCCATTCTGGGTCCTGTTCCGTGTTTGGTTCTTCCAAATAGTGGATCTGTAACCAAACAGTGGAGGTCCTAGATTCAGTTCCACTCCCAGGTCTGGCTCCCCTACTCTAGTTACCGCCAGTTCCAAAGGCAGCTCGTTCCTATTTAAACCACTTGGTCGGGTCCAAACCTCTGACATTGCTGTATAAACTTATGCAAATGTGTATTTTTAGTCATTTTTGCGACAACGGCCAAGATTCATGAAATAATTTCTGAATCACCTGTATAATCCGATCTGCAAAGGTGCTTATATTGGGTTTCATTTTGTTGATTTGACTATTCATTTTATTCTTGCTTTCTGGGATCAGTGCTTCTTTTTGAAGTTACATGGGCTTGAAACAATATGAAGACCGTGGGTGACTCATTTCTATTGACTAAACTAACATCATGCAACACAAAAGTAATGGGATCTAGTGAATCCAGTTTGGTTGTTGGTGCTCATAATGTTAGTCTGAGAATTGTGGCTCATATTTTACCATCTCCATGGTTGACATATCATGCTAGTTTCATATTTTTCTAGTTGAGGATTATTTGTAAGTATTGAACCTCAAAAGACTAGCATATGCCTAAATCCGTGTTCTTACTTTGAAGTAGAATATAAATGACATTCTCATAGTTAGAATAGAATTATTCTCAAACACTACAATGTTCTTATAGAATGATATATAATTGTGTATATATATTTATGTAAATTTATTTTTTTATTATATTTTTTTAACAATGGCATACCCGTACCTTAGTTTTTTTAAAAATTGCATACCCCGTACCCATATCCATGCAACATAAATAGCATCAAATGATTGACTAACAAGTGCCTCATCCACCTTTAGACCTCAAGGACATGGCTTGAAACCAAGATAGTGACATCGACTTGGTGCAAAACGTATTCAGGATAAAGCTTCATGTGGCGAATGCTGAGGTGGATTGTAAGCTTTATCCTCAATGGATTGATAGGCTTGCTCCTATCCTCAAGGGTTTTTAAGGCAAAATTCACTATGACAAATATGTGAATACTTAACATATTTTACCCTTGAGTGCAGAGAGTTGGGTGACAGTGAGTTCAACAAGCTCAAACTCTTCGTCTTCTCTCTTATAGGACAAGCATATGCTTGGTATACATCTTTGAAGGTTGGTTCGATTTAGACTTGGGAGGAAATGTAGAAAGATTTTCTCAAATGCTGCAACAAAATTTGACTGCAACCTACTCAACAAACCTAATGAACATCTAACATAAGGCTAAAGAGACGATTGAGGCCTTCTTTAAGAAGTTTCATGATATGATCACCTATTGTTGTATGCAGTTTATTAAGGCCCAATATGTGGCCTTGGCACAAACTTGTCTACAATTTGAAACCAAGTGGGGCTGATAGGTTATTTCACTCCAACTTATATCGAGTCAGCAAACAAAGCGGTTGAGATGGAGTACATCTTCAATGCTCTTGATCCTCGATTATCAAGCGAGAAGGACCATCGAGACCCCAAGGACAAGTTTTTATTTTATGCATCAAGGAGATGATGCGTGAAACCAATGAGGATCTCGATTCGACTAAGGTCATGGCAACCAAATTGATACGAGAGTCACCTTACATGTTCAATGCTTTATGGCCTTCGAAAGAGGAGGCCGATGTAGAACAACTATGGCTCTTTGATACATCTAAAACCAATTAGATCTTTGACTCATTATTGAAAAATGGGTAGATACATCTTCCCGAGGGTTATTCCATCACTACTTGAGAAGACCTCAAGAAGATGTCAAGATATTCTAAATGACATATTGTTAACACTCACGATATCAACTGATATTTGAAATTTTGCACTATCATACAACAAGCCATCAAAGAAAGTTGCCTTAAGCTTGCAAAAATCAACTTGGGACCAATGCAAATTCATTCCCAATCGTATCTGCCTTGATAGGAGATGGTCTTGTTTGTCATTTTTTATAGCTTTGGTTGTCGAAACTCATAAGCAGGAAGCTTAGAAATGGGACAATCCTTCAATGGATCCTGACATGCAATCAACTCGAGAGACCATGTAACATCAAGGTGAATTCATCGGTCCAAACCCAAGAAGGGAATGGTTGGCCAATGATGAGTAGAATATACCCAGACCCCTCCATTGATCCCCTACCATAACAGCCAGATTTCTTCTCAATAAACCTGAGGTCCACCTTGACAAAAATGGAGACCTCAACATGTATACAAAGAACAATGGCCCTATCATTGGAGATCATCTCAGCAAAGATCTCCATACCACTAGAGTAGAGATGGGCTCAACCTAGATGTCATAGACATAAGAGCCCACATTCAAGTTGAGTGAGGATAGGCACACCCATGCGGCACTACCAACATCCTCCAGGTATTCATTTGTCATAGAATGACCACCTTGGATATATCAAATCATGATCAAGTTCAAAGCAGAGGTCAAATCATTAGACCTCGAGCCAATCCAAGGGTCAAAAACTCATGATTAGGTAGCAGTTTCACCTTATATGTCACAATTCACACGAACAAAAAAAGGTCTACTAAGAGACAAAGGGAGTGGCGAAGGAAAGCAATGGAGCTTGAAAGATCTTTTAAAAAGCAAGCGACATTCTCTCATCCCACTTACACTCAAGTTTTACTAGATTCCTATGAGGAGTAAGAACATGATTACTCTAATGGCAAAAAATAATAAACAATGGAAGTCAAGTCCATCGTTGCCTGATCTAGAAGGAGGCCACCCATTCGCACAACGGGGTTCACCTAAGTAAACAAGTACCACACCAGAGGACGAACAAGCACATTCAGCAGAAGATGCACCTACTAAGCCTAAATGGGGTTTGTGCTTCCTTCCTGAGGAAACTGACGAATTGGCCAAAGTAGTCTTTGAAGAGTGAAGAAGTGATTGAAAAGCTTTGATCAATTGCAATCAAGAGAGAGCCAATCAAAAGATCAAGGTAGTCATGATCCTTTGGAGAGAGCACCTACGAGTATACATGCTCAGCGTATGGAAGAGATCAAAGATGAATATTTTTGGCCCTTTGATACTAAGGATCAAGTTGTTTGGGAAGGCGAAGGTCCAATGTAAATGATAAAGCCTAGTGAATCTCAGTCCCAAGAGAATCCCAATATTGTGAAAGCATTGACCGGTGCATTGATAGCCAAACAAATGGAGTGACGAGAACCAAAACTTGTTATGGATTCTGAACCTTGGAAGGAGGAATTGGTATTGGTTTACCCAACCAGAGAATCTGATAAGTCTTGCTACAAGCCTAAGTCGATCTCACACAAATGTTTTCATGGAACACACTTGAGGGTGGTTATTCATTGGATAATACTTATATATTCGATGAAGACTTCAATATAAATACTTTTTGTCCCTTGTAAGGCCTGATTACTATTCTTCCATCAAGTTTTGCTCCTATAGAATATGAACAAGCCTCCGAGGATGAAGGCTTTCAAGCAGACGAACTAGATTGGGCAATTGGCAAGTGCGATTGATTTATTGATAATGTACAACAAACCACATCAAGCCACCACAAGACATCTTCAACCATTATACATCAAGGTCATTCTAAATGGTTGTCCTTTTTAAAAGGGTATTTGTTGAAGAAGGTGTTGTGTTGAACGTGATGCTTTATGACAACCTATAGGAAATTAGGAAGACATTTGCCAATTTGATCTCCACCAATCTTAAGATGTCCAATCTCTGAGGAGAGTTATCCATCACAATGGGTGTGATAGCCACGAAACTTACGGTCGGGCCTATTCCTAGAATTACATATGAATAAACATTCCCAAGGAATCATTTGATTGCCTCTTACAATTGGAAGTTTCTCACATTAAACAAAGGATCAAAACTAGTAACTGGTTTGTATAGACTATAGGAATCTTAATATGGCCACACCAAAGGATCAATATGTGGTGAATACATTAATTGACACAACCAGTGCTCATGGAATCGTGTCATTCATGAATGGCACCTCGGAATAATACCATATTAAGGTAAACCCTAAAGACACACAAAATGGTATTCTAATGCCTAGGAGCATTGAGAATATATGAGTGGGTTGTTATGTCATTCAGATTTAGGAACGCTGGTACCACATATCAATGAGCAATAAATTGCATATGTCATGACTTGATTAGAAAAAGTATGGAAGTATACGTTGATGATGTGATAGTAAAATAGGTAGGTTTTGAACATCACTTGCTCGATCTTGAGCAAGCATTCCATTGTATGTGGAAGCAAGATCTAAAAATGAATCCTTCCAAATGTGCTTTTGCTATTTTCGTAGGATGTTTTTTAGGTTCCTTAATACACAACATAAGGCTAAGGCCATCATCAATGCAAAATCACCCATAACCAAAAAGGGACAACACAATCTCATCACACAAGTCAGCTACTTGCGGTGCTTCATTGCCAATGCTACAAAAAAGATGGTGCCTCTTAAGACATTACTCAAGCTAAATATGCCAACGACTTCATTGTCCAAACCATCTTAAACGATATTCTCTCATTTTATCCTCTTTTGGTGCCACTCCTAATTTGTTTCTAATAACCTCATTTTGTATATGGTATTTTCTTGTATGACCACTCATCCATCTCAACATCTTCATTTCTATCGCAGACATCTTTTGTACATATTGATGGTTAACTGCCCAACACTCATAACCATAAAATATAATAGGTCTAATTGATGCTCTATAATATTTACCTTTTAACTTTAATGATATCTTCTTATCACAAAGAATACCTAATGCTCCTCTTCATTTTAACCAACCAGCATTAATTCTATGGGTAACATCTCCATCAATTCTTCCGTCACTTTGAAAAATTGACCCTAGGTATTTAAAACTTTCCTTTTTGGGGATGCAATGTGTGTCAATTTTAATTTCTATGTCCTCTGAGGTAACCAAATGATCAAACTTACATTCCATATATTCTGTCTTTGTTCTACTAAGTCGGAGGCCTTTACTTTCTAGTGTTTCTCTCCATAGTTCTAATTTTCTATTAACTTTTTCCTTAGAGTCCTCCACTAATACAATATTATCAGCAAATAACATACACCAAGGTACTTTATCTTGAATATGTTTTGTTAACTCATCAATCACCATTATAAATAAGTATGGACTTAAAGTTGATCCTTGATGTAACCCAATATTAACTTCAAAGAAGTCTGTCATTCCTTCATGAGTCCTCACACATGTTTTTGCACTATCATACATGTCTCTTATAAGGTTAATGTATGTCAATGGGATACCTCTTTTTTTCAAAGTTCTCCAAAGAACCTCCCTTGGTACTCTATCATAAGCTTTTTCTATATCAATAAATATCATGTAAAGGACTTTCTTTTTTGCTCTAAAATGTTTCATAAGACGTCTCAAAAGGTGAATCGCTTCAACAGTAGATCTGCTTGGCATGAATCCAAATTGGTTCTCTATTGTACTTGATACTTGTCTTAACCTACATTCGATAATTCTTTCCCACAATTTCATAGTATGGCTCATTAACTTGATACCTCGATAATTCGTACAATTTTAAATGTCTCCCTTGTTCTTATATATGGGTATAAGTGTACTTGCTCTCCATTCCTCGAGCATCTTTTGGTTTTTTCATATTTCATTAAATAGTCTTGTGAGCCAAGTGATTCCTATTTCTCCTAGTATTTTCCAAACTTCTATAGGAATATTATTTGGTCCTACCGATTTACCACACTTCATATGTTTAAGAGCCTCTTTGACTTCATTCTTTTGAATATGTTGGTAGAAATTGTGGTTTATATACTTTTATGATTTGGCTAACTCTCCTAATCTAATACTAACATCTTTATTTTCATTAAAAAGCTTATAAAAATAGTTTTTCCATCTATTTATTATATCATCATTTGCCACTAGAATTTTTTCATCCTCGTCCTTGATGCATCTAACATAATTAAGATCTTTAGTTTTCTTATCTCTAACCCTAGCTACCCTAAAAATATCTCTTTCACCCTCTTTTGAGTTGAGTTTTTTATATAAATCCTCACAAATTTTAGCTTTTGCTTCATTCACAGCCTTTTTCGCTTCCTTCTTTGCTTTCTTATAAGCCTTTAAAGTTTCACTAGTTTTCTTAGCAGTAATTTGCAACATGCCCTCTTTACCTTGATTTTATTTTACACTACTTCCCTCTACCACCAAGCTTCTTTTTGTACCGGTACACCTCCCTTAGATACACCTAACACATCTTTCGCCACTTTCCTAATATGTATAACCATATTGTTCCACATATCACAGGGTGTACCAACATAATTTCAAACATCTCTTTGAAGGACTTTCTATTTAAATATATCTTCTTTCTCGCTTTTGAGGTTCCATCATTTAGTCTGAATAGCTCGATGCACTCTTTTTTTTCTTTGTCCATTTTTTTATTTATAAATCCATAACTAAAAGTCGATGTTGGGTGCTTAAGCTCTCCTGGAATTACCTTGCAATCTTTACAACATGCTCTCTTTTTATCAACAAATAAAGTAATCAATTTGTGTTTGTGGTAAGTTACTTTACTCTTATAAGTAATTAAATATTCATCTCGTTTTTTAAAGATTGTATTGACTATAAAGAGATCAAATGCCATAGCAAAATTTAAAATCTCCCTACCTTCCTCATTTATATCTCCAAAACCAAAGTTTTCATGAATCCCTTGATATCCTAATGCCTCTTTACCGACATGTCCATTTAAGTCTCCTCCTAAACAAATCATCTTCCTTTGTAGAATCTTTTGAGTCACCTTATCTAACTCTTCCCAAAAAGCTCTCTATATACTATCTTCTAGTCCTACTTGGGGTGCGTAAGCACAAACTATATTCAAAACCTCTGCTCCTAATACTAATTTCAATATCATGATTCGGTCACCATATCATTGTATGTCTACTACACTATCCTTTAAATCTTTATTTATGATAATACCAACTCCATTTCGAGCATTTTTTTTACCTGAGTATCATAATTTAAAACCTGTATCCTCTATCTCCTTTGCTTTTTCTCCAACCCATTTTGTCTCTTATAAACATAGAATATGAATCTTTCTCTGAACCATAGTATCTACCACCTCCATTAGCTTACTAGATAATATTCCGATATTTAAATAACCAATACGAATCTTATTATCTAGGACTAGCTTCCTCACCCCATGCATCCGTCCATATTCAAAATGCGGAGACCCTCTCTAAAAATTATTCACTATATTCGGGCAACAATGTAGCGGGACTAACTTCTTTACCCACACCTGTTCATGATGTAGGAACCCTCTCTGCAATTGATTCACTACTTTCGGGCGAAAATGTAGTGGCCCTTGTTTACTTATTACTGCATTCGGGCTCTGCAACACGTCGTTAGGCGGGGATGCCCCAAAGCAATGCTTATAATTTTTGTAATCCATGTTATAAAAATCCAATGAAATTTTACGCTGGTTGTCGGAAGCCTAACACAACCCTCCTCCTTTATCCGGGCTTTAAAATGATCTTCGAAACTAGAAGCTTTATTCAAGGGGAACTCATCAGCTTCCGATTTAATTTCGGGAGACATTATATTCTGACATTGATGAGGAAGATAATAATCATATAAAGCTGAACTAGTTACATGCCAACAGTTGGATTTCCTTCGCCACCGATTGGAATGCTAAAGGTATCTGTGTAAAGTTTAAGCCGTAAACAGTGGCAGACTAGCAGGTGGGATTTGAGGTACAAGACCGCATGAGCTGATTTTTAGAAGCTTGATGGCTCATAGAAAGAAAAAAATACAGGCCAGCTAGTGCATATATGGTGGAGTTGTTGCTGCATACAAGAAGCTTGAACGAAGAAATTAGTCGTCGAAGACACTCATGTAGAAGTCGTTAAAAGTTTTCAACTCTACAAATCTTTATTGTAAGTAGAGGCCTAAACAGGTTAATCATATTCCATGTACTCTTGGTTCAATGGGTGTCCTGAAATGTCATGTTTATACCTTGTTGGGGTCTGCCTGACCCATGGGTGAGCAGTGCCCCTTACCTTCTATGAGCACCGGCGCGCTCCTGGGGCCCGTTGTGAACACCCAGCCAGCACCGGGAGGTCTGCCTTGGATATGCCGAGTTAACACACCTCCACTACCTATTCGTTTAGTGTACCTGGATATACATGGGTCTCCTAGTACCTTTGTTTTCTACAAATTTTCTTCTCCTCTGTTCCTCTCGCTCTTGTATTAAGTCTCGGCTACTTCTGACCGTGTACTTCATCTTTTGAGAAGAGAGGTTCGCGCTGATTCTCTTGAGAGAGATATCCTGGTCGTCACTTGGTTCTCGGTTAACTTTTTGCAATCGAGAGACAAATCTCTCTCTCTCTCTCTCTCTCTCTCTCTCTCTCTCTCTCTCTCTCTCTCTCTCTCTCTCTCTCTCATATATGCGGTTCCAACCATTCTTACGGAATAACTGAAACTTTAGGAACCCCACAATTTGGTTCCGGTTCCACTTAGAGAGAACCGAAACAAAGAATTGTCCAGTCCCAACCCTCTCCGACGGGTAGACCCAGAACCAAGACCAACTAAAACCGGAGGTTCCAGTTCCACTTAGAGGAGAACCAAATCGAAGAACTATCTGGTTCCAACCTGGTCCGATAGGTTGACTAAGAACCAAAACCAAATTAGAATCAGAGAATCTCACTGTTTGGTTAAGGTTTCACCTAGAGGAGAATGGAAAAGGAACTGGAACCAGAAACGGCCGTTTGAAACCAACAGGTTCAAGGTTTTATTATTACTTTTTTAAATAATATGTTTCGTACCTTTTAGTCTAAAATTAAAACCAAAACCGGAACATATATTCAACTGAAACCAGTAGAACCAGAACTCAAGGGCGGTTCGGTTCAGGTGGTGGCTGATACTGAATTCGTAGGGGCGCTTATTTGAGTGTTTGCAGCAACTCTCTCACGTGAGGTGAGCCAAGTTACTGCCTGTATTAAAAAAGGAACTTGTAATCTCCTCCCTTCTTAAGAAAGAGAGAGAGAGGGAGAGAGAGAGAGTAGGTGAACCGAATGCGTGTGAAGCATCTTGGAAGGTGGAGGTGCCGGCTTTTGTTTCTGTTCTAAAGGGAGATGCGGTCGCAGATTATTTATGGACGGATATGGAAACATGTAGGTTTTCACCGTCAAGTTTCCACTCTGTGCTGCTTGCATGACACCCAACTTTAAACTGTCGATGCATGACAGAAAATGCGTCAGTTCTTGGTAGTTGGTGATGTCTTTTTAAGCCTAACGCAAGCACAGAAATCTGTGGGAATTATTAGCAGTTTCTATCTTTTGTTATCTTCAATGGCAGGGCTACACAAGTTTTACCTTGTCTGATCTTAATGGCAGAAACCCATCATTTTCCTTTGTTTAAATGCATGCGTTTGATGAATGAGGCTGATTTTTAGCATGACTAACTAGATCATAAGATCTGGTGTAAGCCGACACGGTTTATTTAACATACTCTCTCTCTCTCTTTATATATATATATATATATATATCTATATATATATATATAAAGTTGGTTATACCCTATTTCCTAGAAGCAAAGATTTCGCTCAACGGACAGTTTTTTCTAGTGATTTTAAGAGAATTTTTCCATTTCAAGCTTTTAGTGAGGTGAATTATTCTACAAACAAATGCCTGGTCTAAATCCACAGTTAACAGATTTGTCAAGAAAAGCAACTGCATATTTTCTTTTCAAGTAAAACTGGTACTTAGAATCTCAAGTAGAGTCATGAAAAGGATGCATTTCAATTGCCGAAGTTTGTGTCCAGAGCTTGCTTGAATATGAATGATTCCGAAATCATAACCGAGCCGTGTTCACATTATGTAGGATCATACACATTGCTTCTTGGTATCGCCGTTGAGCTTGATCTTGCGTTGTAATAACTTTTCACTCAAAAAAGAAAGAACAGAATTATGGTTTATTGTCTCCTACCCGCACTTTCAAGGCCTCCTTCTTATCCTTCTTAATTTGAAGTGCCTAAAGAGATTGCGTCAAAATCCAGAACTGGGAGCAATTAAAATGCAATACAAGTTTTGTGGTGATTATTCTCTATAACCTTGAGGTAAATTCTTCACCACAGTATATATATATATATATATTAGAGAGATTTTCCTTTCCCGTGTTATCCCATGTTCTTGTAATGCTGAGAAACTGTCATTCTCGGCATGCATATCCATGAAAAATGAGTAGACCAATCATCTAAGAATCTACGGAGGTTAGAGTTAGGCTTTGGAAAACCAAGAAGTTCTTACCTCAACCTTCATTTTTTCGTTTTTTCTTGGAGATCATAAACAGATCTGTCATATGTTATACGAGGACATCGAAAGAACTCAGGCAAGACGATACGAGGTCAACCGAAAGCTCCATCAGTGGTATCAGAGTAAGGTTATCTACAAAAGAAAGGTATGCCTATTAATTCTAGAAAAAGGAGACTCCCTAGGTTGTCGAAAGCCAGTAAACTTGTAAGCCAGACAAATCTGGCCGATCAACCGTATGATCGGTTAGATCTACCTGACCTGTAAAGCTAGTTGTTTTTCCAATTGTGAGAAGACATTTTATGGTTTGAGATAATCAAACATAACACAAAACAGAGGTTGGTTGAAGTTATCAGAGGTCGGTTGAAGTTAATAGAGGTCGAAAAGATAAGAAAAGAAAAAGGAGAGAGAGAAATAAAAAAATAAAGGGAAAAGGATCCGCCTGAAGAAAAGAGCCAAGCAACCCTATTGGAAGGGAGGAGCGTTTGTTTTCCCCCTCCCATTGTAATCTTTCTCCCTCTTTCTTTTGTTATTTCTCTTCTCTCATTTTCGCGAAAAGTTGAAAAACGTTTAACGGTTTCTAAAAAACGTGAGCGAAAAACAACGATTTCCAGAAAATTGTTTCGGACAATAGATTGAAAAGTCTTTTCTACCCCTATTCGGTTTTAAAATTACAGTCTACCACAAGATAAAATTATCAAAAGGTCTAAATATTTTTAAGTTAAATGACAGTTTATCCAATGGTGAAAGGACATTTTTGCCCTCTAACTGTTTATGAAAATTATGAAATATTGACCTATGAAATTATACTACTACTCTTGAATGAGTGTAATTTCACAGATTTATCACTATGTAAAAAGACAATATTGCATTTGTCTTTAAAAAAATTTATGGATTTAGACTGAGGGGCAAAATTACTATCATACCCTCAATCAGTTATCAATTTTACAAAAAGTAGGTGTTATTTTATTGTTTTATCCCAGGTCTTTTTTAAAATATTATAAAACAGGGCAAATAGGTAAAATTCTTGGTTTACCCTTAGAATTTTGAGAAATAACAAGTGGTAGAAAATGAAAAAATTTACAGATTTATCTCTATTCTAGTTCTAAAAATATTATATTCAAGTTATGAAAAGCTCAAAGATATTACTTAAAATATGTTTAAAATTGGTTTTAAGTACCTTGAGTTATTTTCAGTTTAGTAGATGGATATTTTGTATTTTATATTTTAACTGTTAGCTATCTGTTATAAGTTGTTTATTGTATGTTTTTCTTTTAGACCGCCTGATTGTTATTTTTGTCAAACACATAAAAATGCACTCTAAAATATATGTATTTGTATTGGTAAAAACGAAAAAACTAAATGGTCTTAATTTTCAAATATGGAAAAGAGAATGTCATTAGTTTTTATACTAGAAGGTATAGACTACGTGTTAAGAGAAACTGTGCAACCCCTACCCCTAATGCAACTTAGCAATAAAAAGAAATGTATAAAACATTTATAAAAGATAACACGATAGCAAGAACTATTATATTAACATATATAGAGGATGATCTGATTAGGGTCTTTGAAGAATTTGAGATTATAAAATAGTTGTTTAAATCAATAACAATTAAGTATGACACTACAGCTATGCTTTATGTTCAATTATTAATATAAAATATAACTCCTATAAAATGAAAGAAGGAGATAATATAGTAAAACATGTTAACCATATGCTAGTAATGACAAGGGACATAGTTGTAGCTAAATCAGTCATCCTAAAACCAATGTAGATATCCACAATCCTAAACAGTCTTTCTCATAATGAAACATGGTCGCCATCGCCCTTAGACTAGGGGTTGAGAAAAGTTTTTCTAAATTGCCCCATATGAACAAAAATAAAAATGAAAAATGGCTAGTAGCTTTGGACGAGATAGGATCTAGCTCTAAAACCAATTAGAAGAGAAACAAACTAAACAAAAAGTTTGGCAAGAATAACAAAAAGGGAAGTCAACGTTTCAAGAAATCGCAAGAAACCACTTCTCGGGTCAAGTACTTCAACTACAGAAAAATAGAGTATTATAAGAGTGATTACCATACTAAAAGAAATATAAAGTTGATTGATCAATCAACAAGTTTTTATGCAAAGTTAGTTGTAAAGGGTTTTTCACAAAAAGAAGAGATAGATTATATTGAGACATGTTCTTTTGTTGCTAAATTTGCATCTATAAGGATAATTTTGGTAATTGCAAAATATTATGATTTGGATTTACATTATTTAGATGTAAAAATTATTTTTTTAAATGGAGATTTTGATGAAATCAATGAACATCAATAAAAGTTAAGAAGATAAAGTATATAGGTTGAAAAATCTTTATATAGCCTTAAACAATCACCTCATAAATAGTGTTTGACTTTTCAAAATGTCATAAATGAACTTGGGTTTGTGGCTAAAGAACTTCACCACTGTATATATGTCTGAGTCATCTTATAGTTATATGTAGATGACATATTATTGACTGAGAATGATGATAAGATGATTGTTAAGATCTAAGTCATCGTTAAACTCAAGGTTTGAAATGAAGGATATGGGTGAAACATCATATGTCTTGGGTACAAAAATTTCTTGAGATAATGTAAACTTTTATGCTTAAGTTAAAAGATATATATCGATTATATTCTCAAGAAGTTTAAAATGGATGAATGTAAGCTTACATCTACACCCATTGTGAAAGGGGTAAACTAAGTAAGATTGATTATCTCGATGAGAGAGACGATAAGCTTAATGTTCTTTATGCACAAGCTGTGGGTAACTTAATGTATGTTATGTTGTCTATAAGACCTGATATCAACTTCGTTGTTGGTTTTCTAAGTAGATATCAAAGTAACCCTAGTTGACAATATTGGATGATTGTGAAAAGAATTTTAAGATATTTTAAATGAACAAAATACTTAAAATTATGTTTTTAAGCAAATGAACTAAAAGTATTAGGATACTTAGATACTGATTTTATTGAGAGCAAAGATGACAACAAATCAACCTCGGAACAAATATTCTTATTTTGAGGTGTAACTATTTTTTGGTCATGTAAGAAACATGGTTGTATAGCGTTGCATACTAAGAAAGTTGAGTATGTAGCTTGTTGTATTACTGCAATAAGTGTCGTTTGGATAATCCACTTCATACGTGATTTGAAGTTGAATATAATCGATGAACCAATTATTATTTATTGTGATAATAATATAATAATTACTCTAATCAAGAGTTGAGCTGATAACTTCAAAAGCAGTTAAATACTAATACGTTCATGATTTGATTATAAGAAAAGAAATATTTTGACTATTGTATAGGTAGGAAATCATACACTGATTGTTGTTATGATTACAACAACAATCACAAATGACAAGATTAAAAAAATCCCACAAAGATAAAGGTAAAACCCATACTTAAGTGAAGGAGATAAACCACATAAAAACCACAACCCTCCCTTAGAAAGTTGACTGGAAAACGGGAAACTCAACCTTCTTTTTCCTTTTTTCTTAGAGATCACGTAAACATAGGGCATCCGCTCTGCAAGGACACCGAAAGAACTCGGGTGAAGTGACGTGAGGCGAGCCGAAAGCTCCATCGGTTGTGATGCTTGGTTATATTATCGGGAAGCGTGTGAGGATGGCCGCATTTTCACTATCAAAAAGAAATGAAATATTCCACCAGACCACGAAATCTCTAGAATAATGTTTGGTGGAGGTTTCATAATGTCAAATAAATAAATGATGAAAAGGGAAAGGTGGGGCATCCTTTTTCTCTGCCAAAAGTAAATGCCATCGAATGGTGTGTGATGAATCTTCCTATTTCCATTACTTAATATATATTTATCTGCTTGTTTGGCGTCTTCCGGAAGCGCCTTCTTACGCACTTGTCTCGTCACCAGGACAGTTGAGCTACTTGGAATTGTTCAAAATAAATAATTTCTCTCGTTCTCTCGGTATATAAATATATATTCTGGAGGTTTAGTCAGGAGTGTACTATTTACTGGGGTTTTCACCATCTAACTGATGCGCCTAAAGTTTGTTGGATGATTCTTTTCCGTGATGGTTTAAGTGGGGATTGAATATTTAGGAAAAGTGAAGCTGGTGTTCCTTCTCAGCTCTCTGAGGTGGACTGCACAGGCGGAAAATGCAGTGTTGTGGGTTCTTGGAGTTTTGTTGTTTCCTCTTTCCTGTCCGGGAGGAACAGTTTTGGTTGGTTTTGGAGTGAATGTTGGTCTGGTTTTTTGCGTTTGCAAAGAAGATTATGGGCTAGTTGCAACTCTAGCTTCGCATTTCATGGATCTCGAAGGTGGGATTTACAGAAACCCTGTTAAGGTCTCTCTCTCTCTCTCTCTCTCTCTCTCTCTCTCTCTCTCTCTCTCTCTCTCTCTCTCTCTCTCTCTCGCTCGCTCGCTCGCTCGCTTGCACACGCACACACAAGCATGCATACTAAGAATACTGGTTCCTTGGAATGTTTGGTTGTTGCAAGTCCCCAGCTTGGCCAACTATATGAACACCAAAAACAGTATTAGTTTTTTCTCATACTTTCCAAGTAAGCAAAGACACAGCAGTTATGTGAAATTTACCTCGATTTGAAATGTTCTTTTATTTTTCTGACTGGAAGGATGTTGAGTGCATAATTTAACTGAATATATACTTATTGTGAATGTACCGGTTCTTTTATTGCTGCCAACAGAGAGATTCATGGTGGTCTGTTCTGACCCTGGCATATCAAAGCTTGGAGACTAATGAAGACCTAAGTACATCCCCTTTGTATGTCTACAAAAGCACCTTTGCTGAGGATATTCATCATTCTGAGACTAATGAAGAGATTTATGGAGTCCTCTCCTTTGTTTTCTGGACACTGACGTTGGTGCCTCTTCTTAAATATGTCTTTATAGTTTTGAGGGCTGATGATAATGGCGAAGGTATCAAACATCAAATTGTGATTTTGTTTGTGCATTTGAACGTTATGCATGTAATTGACTAAGGGTGGTGTTGTTATTATGTGTTAATTCAGGTGGAACCTTTGCTTTGTACTCCCTCCTCTTTCGGCATGCCAAGGTTGGCTTCTTGCCAAATGGTCAGCTTGCTGATGAAGCATTATCAACATACAAGAAAGGCACGCCGTCTGATTCTGGGATTGGATCAAGGGTAAAGATACTACTTGAGAAACACAGAGTACTGCAAAGCGTGTTACTGATATTATCCTTGTTAGGAGCTTCCATGATTATTGGTGATGGAGTTCTAACACCGGCAATTTCTGGTATTTCTTGTCTTGGTGTTCCCTCGGAGTTATTGCTTTTAGCTGTTTGATTCTGTATCAGAAGCCTTCAATGTTTGTGTTGGTTTTTGCAGTCTTCTCGGCTGTGTCAGGCCTTGAAACTTTCGATGTCAAAAAGGCAGCATGAATGTAAGTATTGTATGATCATATTTCTAGCAAATCTGTAATTCCGTTCTTGGAGAAAACTATGCAACAAACACATTTACACGTCCATGCGAGGCACTTCAGATAGTGCGTGAATGGCTACTTATTATCACATTTTTTTGTAACACAATTCAGCCAGGATCGTTTAAGGAGATATCAATTGTCTTTGCAAATGACACATCTTTAACTTTTGTTCTTATTGGAGGAATTTATGGCTTAATCTAGAGAGATTTTTGTTGTGGCATTTGAAATTGGTAAACTTTGGTACTTTTCTTTTCTGCAACATTTTTTAAATCTGAAACAAGAAGAGCTTGAAGAGAAAAAGAACATTTGTATCTAGGCTTCCTTATTTTGATGACTGCAAATCAGTGCATGGTCTATTTATCTAATGTATGCAATACCTAGTTTCTCCTTGCAGTCATACGATACAAACAATACGATATTAATAGGAATCCATGGCAAAAGATTCAATAAAGTCTTACAACTACTTATCCTATCCTCCTCCATTTGGCTTGAGACGAGCTATGTAGGCGCAAACTCTCAATAATGCATGCATAGCTCTGAGAACGAACACTACAAAAAGGCTGAGGAAGTTTCAAATAGGGAGCCAAGATAAATGTGAAAGTCTTGTGAGAAGTTAGAAAGAGGCCTGAAAGATCCTTAAAAGTGTTGAAAGGAAACTATGAAACATGATCTTCCTATTTTGGATTTTAAAATGCAAGTACGACCCAAGGTAGGTTCCAACAATGACTGACAATGACTCTAGCTGGCCGACCTAGCATTGGACAAGGCTTGGTTTTTGTTTTGGCTTATAAGCTCTTCGCAAGTGCAACTCTGCTTCAAATTTGTTCATCTATGTTGATAGAATTTTCTGATCCATTTTATGAGCCAGAAGCATTACATGCATATCATGTTATGGTGCTTGTCTCCTCAAAATTTGGCATTTTTTCAGATGCAGAAGTTCCTATCGCCTGTATCATATTGGTGTTTCTTTTTGCTCTTCAACATTATGGCACCCATCGAGTAGCATTCCTCTTTGCACCAATCGTCATAACCTGGCTGTTATGCATCAGCTTGATTGGTGTCTACAACATTGTTCATTGGAATCCTTATGTATACCAAGCACTGTCACCGTATTACATGTACAAATTCTTGAAGAAAACGCAAATGAGAGGATGGATGTCCTTGGGAGGAATCCTTCTCTGTATCACAGGTAGGGAGCTTTCAGATGTTGAATCATTTTTTGGTTGTGATATTACTGGTCTCAACAAATTGCCGTCTTGTTTGCAGGCTCTGAAGCCATGTTTGCAGATCTTGGACATTTCTCACAGTTATCGATCAAGGTATACCCCATAAATTAGTAACACCAACATCTACATGTAACCTCCAATTATACTAGTAGATTCATGCCATTTCGTTTTTGATTCATAGGCTCATGCCTGGCTGAACTTTGCTAAGTTCACTCACACCTGCCCATGCTTGCATATAAGCGTCATTTATCGTTAAAAGTCAAGCTTTGCTCAAACTTAACTACAACTGAACCTAGCTCAAAAGGATGAAAGTTATTAGTATAAGTTACTAATGTTAATAACTTCTAAGCATGTAAGGGAACAAAAATAAGGAAAAATAGGAAGGGAACCAAAATTTTGAAGGGAACGGTATATGAGAACTTTCCAAGAGGTCCACAATTAGGCAAACCCTTTGCCGCAGCTTGAGCAAAGATGTCAAATTATTTGAAGCCATATCAAAGAGGCAGTTGGACTGTCCATTTATCTCTTTTGCTGTTGTGTTCACACCTATCAAAGAAACTGCATTGAATTGTCATTTATTTCGTTGTCACCATTTACAACTGGGAAACTTCAGAGAAGTGAATTTGTTTTTAATGTCTGTTAAAATCAATCAATTGAACACATTCCGCATGATGACATGCTTCATTTGATCATTTTTCTTTTATGGCTATTGCTTACTTAGCTTTCATTAGCTGTCTTTAGGTCTTGTGGCACTGATGATCAGTTGAAACTTACTTGATAAATTCAACCATTTGCAGCTTGCTTTTACATTTGTAGTCTATCCTTCACTGATCCTTGCGTATATGGGCCAAGCAGCTTATCTATCACGGCATCATGTAATTCGAACTGGATACCACATTGGATTCTACGTGTCTGTGCCAGGTACTGCAGGTATCTTTTGGATAGCTCAGTCACTATTTGGTTATTGAGTCTTATTTCATGATATCTCTTTCAGAGATATTAAGGTGGCCTGTACTGGCAATAGCTATACTCGCAGCAGTTGTTGGGAGCCAATCTATCATCACAGGGACTTTTTCAATCATTAAGCAATGCTCTGGACTAGGATGCTTTCCGAGAGTGAAGATTGTTCATTTGTCTTACAAGATACACGGTCAGATTTACATTCCAGAGATCAATTGGATTTTGATGATTCTATGCCTTGCTGTTACTATTGGGTTTAGGGACACTAAGCGCATGGGCAATGCCTCAGGTAACATATTAGGTGTTTCTCTTTCAGGTTTCTTTTCTGAAGGAACCTAGGTTGATTTTCTATTTTCATTGTAGTTCTAAATAAGTCTTTTGGAGAGGCTTACTTTTTATAACACGTGCCATTTCAACAAAAGATATTGGAGGGGAAGCCTAGAAGGAATGAAAATGTTGCATGACAAAAACTATATTGAAAAGGGTTGATGAAAAAGCATGCATCGACTAGCCCAACCAAAATTTTCTTGTCAATTAAATGCTAAAGTCATTGTTTTCACTCATTGATCCGTGTGATCCTAGTATTTTCTTTGAAATTTTTATATTCTCAGAAACTAGTGAAAAGCTTCAGGTCTTAACATCCGTTTTCTGCAATTAGTAGGAAGCTTGTACCTAAGCAGCAATTTACATTAGATTAAGCATTTGATTGTCTGGTTTTGCTTTAGTGTTAAAGAACTCCCAAGTCGTAAGAATTGCCTCTCAAGCCTGTTGTATGGTTATGTGAGGATATAGGATAATAGCTGTCTTGAAGAATTGCCTCTTGATCCTGATGCACGGTTATATGGGATCTAGGATTAATGTTATCCGTATTGCACCATATCATACGATACGGTGCAATATGTATCATATCGTGGGCCACCACGATACGATATAGGTATAAGCATCGTAATTTCAAACTCATCATGCCATATCGTGTGATACAACTCGTATCGCACGATACGGGCGATACGCCTAGGGATCCTTATAAAGGGTCCCTGGCCGAACGGAAACCTGCATTTTTGTAAATTTTTTTGGTTTTTTCAGAGCTCCCCAAGCTTCCCTAGTATGGTTCTTTCCCTCCTTGGTGTTCAAGGCTTAAAAAACGTGTTCTACGGTGTTCGTGCAAGCCTTCTAACTCGGATTTTGGTATATTTTTAGTATTTTTTTATTTTTTCCTTTGTATTTATTATTTTTTTGTGTTATTTGTATTTTTCTTATTTTGAATGACAAAATATGAAGTTATTAAGTGTGTAGATGTAATTTTTATTGCATTCATGAAGTGGGAGACTCTATTTGAGTGTTATTTGAAGATTAGAGATTTATGAAGTGCTTTTATTTTAAGTTTTTTATTGAATTAAAGTGTTCAATTGAGATCGCAGGAAGAGGTGTTAGAGACTCCTATTCTCGATCTGATATCCGGCATGGCAGTGAGGTACACCAGTTGATGGTTCCAGATTGAAGATAAGATGTTTATTTTGTGAGAGGGTGGTTAGTGGTGGAATTTCACGGTTGAAACACCACCTAGCAGGAACTAGGAAAGAAGTTGTCTTTGCACGAGCAAAGTTAGAAGTTTTCCAGAATGTATTAAATGACATTTGGTCTTTGCACGAGCAAAGTTAGAAGTTTTCCAGAATGTATTAAATGACAATGTCTTCATATGATTGAGAGTATACAAGAGAGAAGACAATAGAAGGATGATTTAGGGCAGTTTCATGAAGATGATGCTATTGGTTTTACTGATAGTATTTCTTCAATTGCCAGAACAGAGATTGGTAGTAGCAGTTCACGACCACCAAACAAGGGAAAGAGGGTTGTTGAAGACTTTGGAAGTGGTAGAAGAGGAAGCTCGTGAATGAGTAGAGAAAAATATGCTTCTAGCATACATTCATTTTTTTCCCTCCTACCACTACACCTGGTGCTCAACCTGGAATTCGTGCTGCTATGGCTTTAGAACAACTGCATGTTCAGGCTGACCTTGCAGTGGGGAGATGGTTTTATGATTCATGCATTCCATTTAATGCAGCAAACAGTTTTCATTTTCAAGCAATGGCAGATGCAATTTCTAACATTGGTCTAGGATACAAGATGCCCTCCTATCAGAAGTTGAGAGGAAAGATATTAGATAAGACCGTCATTGAAGTGTAAGAATATTGTTCGACTTTGAGAGAGTCATGGAAGGAGACAGGATGCACTATCATGGGAGATGGATGGATGGACAAATAGGCAAGAAAGGACCTTGCTAAATTTTCTTATCTACTGTCTTAAAGGACTTACATTTTTGAGATCTCTAGACATATCAGAGGAGAGGTACATTGCAGAGATCCTACGACAAGAATTTAATAAGTTGATATGCGAGGTTGGGCTAGAGAATGTAGTCCAATTGATTACATATAATGCAACTAACTACAAAACAACTAGGAAGGAGTTAGCTGATACTTATGGAACTTTCTATTAGACACCATGCATAACCCATTGTTTAGATCTCATTCTTGAAGATATTAGTGAGATGGATGAAATAAAGGCAGCAATTGAGTGTTGCCAAGATATCACCAAATTCATCTACAACCATGTATTTGTATTGTGTATGATGAGAAGATATATAGAAGGTCCAAAGCTTCTTCGTACAACTGTAACTCGGTTTGCAACTAACTTCTTATCTGTACATAGTATTGTGAGACAGAAGCAAGCATTGAAGAGAATGTTCTCCTTATATGAGTGACAACAATTTGCAGAGTTGCCTCAGAATAGAAGAAACATAAAGTTGAATGAAATTTTCGAGACAGTCTTGAAGAGTACATTTTGGAATGCATGTGTTACTTTTGAGGATTACATGTCCATTAGTAAAGGTTTTGAGGTTGGTTGATAGCGAGGAGAAACTAAGTATGGGCTACCTTTATGAAGTCATGGATGGGGCAAAAGAAGCAATTAGAAATAATTTTAATGGAAAAAAGAGAGATTATGTGCCTGCGTGAAAAATTATTGATAATAGATGGAATAAACAATTGCATCAGTCTATTCATGCAGTACCATATTATCTCAGCAAGCTTCAAAAGGGACGGTGAGGTTAATTGAGGCATGATTGATTGTATAGACAGATTAGTCTCTAATGAGAGTATAACAGATGCTATACGTCGAGAGATGGAGATATATGATAATACTCTTCACTTGATAGGTTTGCCTGTAACAATTTGCAACGCACTAATATGATTTTCATATTTAAGTTTCTTAAATCAATACATCTTATATTATTGTGGATTATGTCTCTGATGTTTGCCTTTTTCTACAAATGTTTGGTGGAATAGGTTTGGAAGTGATTGCTCAAACCTTAGGGATTTTACAATTACAGTTTTGAGTCAAACTTGTAGTGCAACTGGTTGTGAAAGGAATTGGAGTGTTTTTGAACATATCCATACAAAAAGTGCAACAGGTTGGAACATAAGCGACTGAATAACTTAGTTTTTATTCGTTGTAACATGCGGCTTTGCGAAAGGTAATGTTGTATTAGTTAGTATTTAAAGATTCAATTCAATATATTGTTTGACTTCAATTGTTAATATTATTTACTAATTGCTTATCTTTCTTTCTTGTAGGCAATTAAAAAAAGTAAATAGACAAGAAAGCCAATTTGATCCAATAAGTTTGGATAATTTTGATATATTAGAAGACTTGATTGTTTGGAATGCATGGAGAAGATGAAGAAAATGCCCTCCTAACTGAAGAAGACATTAATGCATGGATTAATTTGGAAGGAGCGCAACAACAGTATAAGGAGTTGAAAAATTTAATTTTCAAGCAGGTGGTGATGATGATGATGATGATGATGAGGATCTTCAACAAGGAGAAGATGAAGATTATTTAGTTGATGATCCTAATTACAATTTGTAAAATGTAAATGTATTTCATTTTTTGCTTCAAAATATGTAAATTTGGATGCAATTGTTTAATGTTGAATGCTCAATATGTACTAAACTTTGCATTATATGAATTCAAAGCAATTACAAGATTTTTTCTAATTTTTCTTGATTTTTTAAAATATTTTTCTATTTTTTTAATATTAAAGTATGATACGATACGCTATGCTATGATACACCTATATCGTGAAGCCCAGTGATACGCGATACGATACGCGTCAGACAACACTGTCAAGGATAGTAGTTGCCTTGCTGATGAAAATGATGCACCATTCCAGAAAATATTGTGCTTTCGAGACTTGTTCAACCTTTGCACTCATACTAGTTTAACCTGTTATGCTCCACTGCGGTCTTGCTTTTGTTTTGAGGGCTTTGCAGCATAAATAATTTCATTCAGCATGTAACATATTAGTATTGTCATCCAAGTAAGATTCACCGCATTTTCTCTTCTGTTGATAAGCGTTTTTTTCTCAAATCAAAGCTTCAGAGAAGGACCGATGACGAATGAAAACTTTGATGTTGTAAGAAAGAAGAAAGAAATCAAAACCAAAATGAGTGCAAAAGTGGACATGCTGACTAGTGGCAATTGCTATTTTCTATGGTAAGGTGGGATTCTGAAAGGAAAAGAAAAAAGTGAAACCAAGGATTTGAGGAATTAAACGTGTGAATGGTCAAGATTAGAACTGATTGAATAACGAACATCAACTAAATTTCATCCATTTGTTTCATCACTTGCAACACTGATGGCCATGTATCTTTCCTGACATTATAAGGCTGCTTGTGCTTGATGCAGGCTTGGCAGTCATAACTGTGATGCTCGTGACAACTTGCCTTATGTCTCTTGTAATTGTTCTATGCTGGCACAAGAATGTTATCTTTGCCATTTGCTTCGTCTTCTTTTTCGGATCGATTGAAGCACTTTACTTCTCTGCATCTCTCATCAAGTTCTTGGAAGGTGCTTGGGTTCCTATAGCTCTCGCTTTCATATTCATGCTAATCATGTATGTTTGGCACTATGGTACTCTAAAGAAGTATGAGTTTGATGTACAGAATAAGGTCTCAATGAAGTGGTTGCTTAGCCTCGGACCAAGTCTGGGTATTGTCCGGGTGCCAGGAATCGGACTTATACATGCTGAACTTGTTACTGGAATACCTGCAATGTTCTCGCACTTTGTCACTAATCTTCCAGCATTCCACCAGGTCCTAGTGTTTGTATGTGTAAAATCTGTTCCGGTCCCATATGTTCGGCCTGAAGAGCGGTTCCTCGTCGGCCGAATTGGGCCAAAGGAGTACCGGCTTTATAGATGCATAGCTCGACATGCACAAAGATGATCTAGAGTTTGAGCAGCAGCTGGCATATAGTATCGCGGAGTTTATCCGATCTGGGCTGCAATCTTCATGGCCAATGGATGACTGAGAGATGGATGAGAAGATGACAGTGATAGGGACACCAACAACCGAATCTATCCACCCTCGTGTGGAAGAGGTGGAAGATGTACCAGGTACATCGAGCACATTGAATAAGCTAAGCACAAGCAACTCGCCAGTGATTGTGAGGAGAAAGCAAGTCAGATTCGTGCTGCCAGAGAGCCCAGAAGTTGATGCCTGTGTGAGGGAAGAACTACAGGAACTGATGGAGGCAAGAGAGGCAGGCATGGCTTTCATACTGGGGCATTCGCATGTGAGAGCTAAGAGCGGGTCAAGTTTCTTGAAGAGGTTGGTAGTAGATGTCGGCTACGACTTCTTAAGGAGAAACTGCAGAGGTCCTGCTTCTGCTCTCAGCATTCCCCACACATCTACACTAGAAGTTGGGATGATTTACCATGTCTAACTTGGACGAGATGTATATGCAGCAGCTTTTTCTTGTAAAATTTATCTAATTTGCATGTGCTTGAAAGCTTTCTTGCTTGGAGAGGAAGTTGTATAATTCATGCTTTGATCTAGGAAAGATATATGTTCCGATGCAGAGTGATACCACATGCACTAGATTGAAGTCCAGATTGGTGAGGCTTCATCCTTCTGAAATTTCGATTTGTACTGTTGATGAACTTGATTAATTCTATTTCTTTTAATACTTTCAATATCTAGTTTTTCGTACCTTCTTATAGGTTCTTCTTTTGATCTTTTTTCTATATGTTCAAACTATCTTAAGCGATATTCTCTCACTTTATCCTCTATTGGTATCACTCTTAATTTGTTTCTAATAACCTCATTATGTATACAGTTTTTTCTTATATAACCACTCATCCATCTCAACATCTTTATTTCTATTATATACATCTTTTGTACATGTTGATGATTAACTGCCCAACACTTAGAATCATAAAACATGGACAAGTCTAATTGTTGCTATATAATATTTACCTTTTAACTTTAATGATATCTTCTTATCACAAAGAATACATGATGCTCCTCTCCATTTTAACTAACCAGTATTAATTATATGCGTAACATCTCCATCAATTCTTCCATCACTCTGAAAAATTGACTCTAGGTATTTAGAACTTTCATTTTGGAGGATGCAATGTGTACCAATTTTATTTTTTATGTTTTTTGAAGTAACCGAATGATCAAACTTACATTCCATATATTCTATCTTTGTTCTACTAAGTTAGAAACCTTTACTTTCTAATGTTTCTCTTCACAGTTCAAATTTTCTGATAACTTTTTCCTTAACCAATTTTCTGTTAACTTTTTCCTTAAATTCCTCTACTAACACGTCATTTGCAATAACATACATCAAGGTACTTCATCTTTAATATGTTTTGTTAACTCATCAATCACCATCATAAATAAGTATGGATTTAAAGTTGATCTTTGATGTAACCCAATATTAATTTTAAAGAACTCGGTCATCCCTCTATGAGTCCTCACACATGTTTTTGTACCATCATATATGTCTCTTATAAGGTTTATGTATGTCAATGAGATTTTTTTTTTTCAAGGTTTTCCAAAGAACCTCCCTTGGTACCATATCATAAGCTTTTCTTAGATCAATAAATATCATGTGAAGGTCTTTCTTTTTTGTTCTAAAATGTTTCATAAGACGTCTGAAAAGGTGCATCACTTCAACAGGAGATCTTTTTAGCATGAATCTAAATTGGTTCTCTATTTTACTCGATACTTGTTTTAACCTACATTCGATAATTCTTTTCCATAATTTCGTAGTATGGCTCATTAACTTAATACTTCGATAATTCGCACAATTCTAAATGTCTTCCTTGTTCTTATATATAGGTATAAGTGTACTTGCTCTCTATTTATGTGGCTGGTTTTTTCATATTTCATTAAATAGTCTTGTGAGTCAAGTGATTCTTGTTTCTCTTAGAATTTTTCAAACTTCTATATGAATATTGTTTGGTCTTACCGATTTACCACCCTTCATATGTTTAAGAGCCTCTTTGACTTCGTTGTTTTGAATACGTCGATAGAAATTGTGGTTTATATTCTTTTTTTTATTTGGCTAACTCTCCTAAGCTAATACTAACATCTTCATTTTCATTAAAAAACTTATAAAAATAGTTTTTCAATCTATTTTTTATATCATCATTTGTCATTAGAATTTTCTCATCCTTGTCTTTGATATATTTAATAGAATTAAGATCCTTAGTTTTCTTATATCTAGCCCTAGTTATCATAAAAATATCTCTTTCACCCTATTTAGTTGAGTTTTTTATATAAATCCTTTCAAATTTTAGTTTTTGCTTTACCGACGGCTTTTTTCACTTCCTTCTTTGCTTTCTTATAAGCCTCTAAAGTTTCACTAGTTTTTTTTAGCATAATGCAATTTGTAACATACCCTCTTTGCCTTTATTTTATTTTTACACTACTTTACTCTATCACCAAGCTTCTTTTTGTGCTAATACATCTCCCTTCAATATACACACATCTTTCGCCACTTTCCTAATATGTATAGTCATATTATTCCACATATCATAAGGTGTACCAACATAATTCCAAGCATCTCCTTGAAGGACTTTCTGTTTAAATATATCATCTTTCTCACTTTTGAGGTTTCACTATTTAGTCTGAATAGCTCGATACACTCTTTTCTTCTTTGTCCATTTTTTTTACTTATAAATGTATAACTAAAAGTTGATATTGGGTGGTTAAGCTTTATCTTGGAATTACCTTACAATCTTTACAACACGCTCTATCTTTTTTCCTACAAATAAAATAATGAATTTGTGTTTGTGATAAGTGACGCTCATAAGTAATTAAATGTTCATCTCGTTTTTTGAAGATTGTATTGACTATAAAGAGATCAAATGCATAGAAAAATTTAAAATCTCCCTACCTTCCTCATTTATATCCCCAAAATCAAAGTTTTCATGAATACCTTAATATCCTAATGCCTTTTTACCGACATGTCCATTTAAGTCTCCTCCTAAACAAATCATCTTCCTTTGTGAAATTCTTTGAATCACCTTATCTAACTCTTCTCAAAAAGTCATTTTTATATCATCTTCTAGTCCTACTTGGGGTGCGTAAGCACAAACTATATTCAAAACCTCTGCTCCTAACACTAATTTCAACGTCATGATTCGGTCAGCATATCGTTGTATGTCTACTACACTATCCTTTAAATCTTTATTTATGATAATACAAACTCCATTTCGAGTTTTTTCCTTAATTGAGTACCATAATTTAAACCCTGTATCCTCAATCTCCTTTGCTCTTTCTCCAATCCACTTTATTTCTTGTAAACATAAAATATGCATCTTTCTCCGAATCATAGTATCTATCACTTCCATTAGCGTACCGAACAATGTTCCGATATTATAAGAACCAATATGAATCTTATTATGTAGGACTATTTTTTTTACCACTGCATCCGTCTATATTCGAAATGAGGAGACCCTCTATATAATTTATTCACTACATTCATGTGACAATTTAGCAGAACTAACTTTTTTACCCATACCCATCCATGATATGAGAACCTTCTTGACAATTGATTCACTACATCTGGGCAAAGATGTAGTGGTCATTGCTTACTTTTTATTGCATTTGAGCTCTTCAACACGTCACTAAGATGGGACGCTCCAACACAATGATCATACTTTGTGTAATTCATGGTATAAAAATCGAACAAAGTTTTATGTTGACTATCGAAAGCCTAACATAACTCTCTTCCTTTATCCATGGGATTGGCCATGCAAGGGTGATCCCTTAGATGAACGAAGTTAACAAAAGTTGTAATAGGAAAAGAAAAAAGGTTAGCTTCCTTTAAGCAGGTCTACAATTCATTAACTCACACTTTAAGAATTTATTCCTCAAGCTTTTCTTATTAAATGCCTCAAGATTATGATATCTAAATGATAATCACTGCTATATGTTCTAATTTGCTTCTTGGTAGCTCTCACAAATTCTAGCTAGTGGAACTTGTTTGGTCATATTTATACGACATATGCTCGTCTTCTGACTCTCTGAACCAAAAGAGAAAGAAACAACTCACAATTTTGGTAACTACAAATGGGAAACTTACGGACTGTTTGCCAATTGGGCTATAGGTCAAAATCTGACTGCAAGTTGTGTCAGTTTTCTTCTCTGTCAAAAGGGAAAAGGCTTTAATCGTTTACGTTTCGTGAAGAATATTTGTCATAGATGCATCTTCATTCCTGCTGGACGCCTTCTGCTGGAGTTACCTATCTCCCTGTGACTAGAAATTCAGGAGTGATCCTGTGCCAATCGGAGAGACACTGGATAAAGAATCTGGTGGTAATGGCTAGCTGTTTTTATTTTGATGTTGTATTTATTACCTGGAGAGACTACCGTTTGATAGATCTTCAATAGGGACCATCTGGTACAGAAACTCCAAAGCAGGGATGGCAATGGACCAGAGTGGAACGGGTTTTCACCCCACCTCCACCTGCCTCGCACTGAAAGCTTGCTATTAGACCCCACTCTGCCCCATCTGATGGGTCTTGAGGATCAAACCCCTTACCCTCTTTGCTATAACCCACCGCTTCGAGCTATAAAAAATATTTTTAAAATAGTTTATATACATATAATATATTATTGGGGAGGGGCAGCAGGTTTACCTTAGGCTCTAGATATTGCTTTCCGTACTCCAAAGCTAGGACCATCAATCCAACTTTGGCTTATGCTTTGGACGCAGCAGGCTCACTCACTTCTAGTGCTGATGGTGACTTTGTTCAACAATTAGGCTGTAATGCCAGAAGAAACAAGTTGCACATTTTTCTTTCGGATGGATGGTTGAGCACCGTGTGATTTGATTATGGGAAATGAATTCATCTGTGACAGAAAATCACATCTTATTGGCCTGGATGCGTGCAGACTGAACGGTTCCGATTAGCAAAAATCTTAGCCTTCCAGATGCGTGCGTGTGCACGCAGGAGCTGCAAGAAGAACAGCTCCAACCACACATGACATCCAACTTTTCTGGTTAAAACAGGTACAAGCTTTTACTGATGCATGTTAGGTAAAGCCGAGCCATTTTCGGTAGTTTCATGAGAACGGCTGGATTGACCATCCAACTGTTTCCTGTAGAGACGGTTACGGAAGCCGATGTGTTACGGATGAGTTCTGTAACCGACCGGATAAGGGCTCCAAAAACGGAAAGCCAAGCCTGGATATTCGGGAGGAAGAACAAGGCTTTGCTCTATAAATACAGAGCAATGCACACAGAAAAACACAAAAAGAAAAAGAAAAACCTTCTTGGAAAAACAGGTTGTGTGAAAACCGTAAATCATACATAAAACACCTACTCTTCGTATTCTTCCGTTTCATCTACTGCGCAACTGAAGACTATGACAAGCTGCTATTGAGATCATTGCAAGGAACAACAGACAGAGCCTCGCCAGACTCCATCATTGGTATTAGGGCCTCATTTTTTCTGCAAAAAAGATACGCAAATTAGTGTTTTAAGAAAAAATAATATAGAGAAAAATAAAGAGGAATATGAGAAAGGGAACACCCTCGTTTTGCCAGAAAAGGCTGTCTAAAACCATAGTTTGTGGTCTAAGACATCCGGAAAATCAAATCGACCAAACAACCGAGGCAAAAGAGAACATACTGAACTGGCAAAAGAGAAACAAAGGTCAGGCCAAGGCCATCAAACTGGAAGAAAAAAACAGAGTTCAGGCCGTCGGCCTGAAAAAGAAAAACCCAATCTAACCGAAGGGAGAACCTAGGCCAGGTAGAGGGAAAACCAAGGTTAACCGATGTAAGAACCTAGGTCAGGCGGAGGGAAAACCAAGGCTAATCGAAGGGAGAACCCAGGCCAGGCGGAGGGAGGCAGGAGCCTCCCGCCCCTCTCTCACAACACTTTCTCTCTATCTCTCCTTTTCTATCCCCTGAGAAACCGTCCAACGATTTCAAAAAATCGTAGGCGAAAACTAGCGGTTTCTAGAAAATTACCTCGAGCGACAGACTAAAAAGTTCGTCGATTTTAGAAACTACAAGTTGTGATAGGGTAAAATTATGAAAATATCTAGATATTTTTTAGTAAAATGACAGTTAAGACTGCCTTGCCCTCTAGCTGTTTATAGAAATTATGGAATACCTAGAGGTTGAATTACCTTTCTCATCTTACTCGATAAAAGGTTCATAGTTCTGCCACTATGTTAAGTTACCCTTGTCTTTTTGAAAATTTACAAATTCAGATTGAGGGGCAAAATTTTGAATTTATCCTCGACCAGTGACGAATTTTGCAGAAAAACCAGATATTAAGTTTACTATTATGTCCCTTGTCTTTTTGAAAAATTACAAAAATGAATAGACACATAAAAATTACTGATTTACCCTGCTATTTGGGAAAATTGACAGTGACATGAATTGTTTTAAAATAAATTACATATTTGTTCCGAATTTGATTCTATAATAGAATCAAGTTGTTAAAACTAATGATACTTAAAATCTGTATAAAATTGGTTTTAAGTACCATGAGTTATTTTATCTTCAGTATTTGGATATTATGCATTTTGTTAGTTAAATATTTGCTATATGTTACTTGTTTCTTGGTATATATTTTCCTACTAGACCGTCTAATTGTTAATTTTGCTAAACATATAAAAATAAATTCAAGAATATGTATATTTGAAGTGACAAAAATAAAAAAAACTAAATGGTATAAATTTTTAAATGTGAAAAAGAAGAATCTCATTAGCTCTTACACTATAAGGTGTAGGGTATGTATTAAAGAAAATAATGTGTTCACCACCTCCTGATGCCACAAACAACAAAAGAAAATGTATAAAACATTCATAAGAGATGATATGATAGTAAGGATTGTCATTTTAACATACATGGAAGATGATATGATTAGGGTCTTTAAAGAATATGAAACCGCAAAAGAGCTGTTTGATTCAATAACAGCTAAATATGACATTGCAGTTAAACTACATATTCAATTACTACTACAAAAATATAACTCGCATAAGATGAGAGAATGAGACAATGTAGTAGAACATGTAAACCATATGGTTTAGCTGTAACCAAATTAGTCATCCCAGAATCGATGCAAATATCCAAAATATTGAACAGTAGAAAAATTTGAGAAAAACACTTTCAGCAAGTGCGAAGCCTATATATAAGAAAAAATGACGAGAACAAATTTTCTCAAAAAAACAACAAGGGAACTAACCCTATTGAAAGTTATTCACACTGATTTATGTAGACCCTTTAAAGTAAGATCACATCAAAGAAAGGTTTATTTCATAATGTTTATCAATGATTACTCGATATATATATATATATATATATATATATATATATATATATATATATATATATATATATATATATATCTTAGCACATAAATTTGAGGTACTTGAAGTATTTGAAGAATAAGTAGAAAGTTGAAAATCAACTAGGGCATACAATCAAAGTCTTGAGATCATATAGAGGTGGTGAATATATCTCTGCAAAAAAATTTAGAATTCTGTAAAAACGTTGGTATTTCGAAACAAAATACAATGCCTAGAACACCTCAGCAAAATGATATAGCTGAAAGATACAACAGGGCCTTACTAAATATGACAAGGTCAATGTTAATAGATGGCTCTCTACCGATAATATTTTAGAGAGAAGCAGTAAATACAACAATATACATACTCAATAGAGTATTATGTAAAGTTGTATTCACTATACTACATGAGATGTGGTTTAAAAGAAAATCCAACCTAGGTCATCTCAAGAGGTGGAGATCTATCGCTCATGTGAAGATCCTTGATTAGAGACAAGCTAAATAACATGTCCTTGAGATGTATATTCATTGGATATCCTAAAGGCTCAAAGGGATATCGACTTTATTATAAAGACCATAGATTGATAGAAAGCATAGATGTAGAATTCTTAGAAGATACTAAGAATGACATCTTTAAGAATAATGATGAATATGTTAACTATCTAGTAGATTTAGATCAATCATCATTTCAACCCACAAAAGATCTTCTTGGATCAACCAAAACTTTAAGTGGACATAAAAGGGTTAGGGTCGCAATGTCCTACTTAAAAGATTATCACACTTATCTTACACAAGAAGTGTACAATTTGATAGATTTAGATGAGTTGATTGATAACTTGACTTATTAAAAGACTATTAATTCATCTAAAGTAACAGAATAAGAGAAAGCCATGGATGAGGAAATAGAATTTATTGAGAAAAACCAAGTATGGTAGTTGGCTGATTTGCCAAAAGTAAGAAAAGTCATAGGCTATAAATGAGTTCTAAAAAATAAATATAAAGTTGATAGATCAATCAACAAATTTAAAGCGAGGTTGGTTGCAAAGGAATTCTCGTAAAAGAAAGGGATAGATTATGTTGAGACATATTCCCTTGTTGTGAAATTTACATCCATAAGAATAATCTTGGTGATATCAGCATATTATGATTTGTATTTATATCAATTAGATGTAAAAACTATTTTTCTAAATAGAGATTTAGATGAAATCATATATATGCATCAGCCCGAAGGATACAAAATTGAAGGCCAAGAAGATAAAGTATATAGGTTGAAAAAATACCTATATAGCCTGAAACAGTCACATCGCCAATTGTATTTGACTTTTCAAACTGCCATTGTCGAACTTGGGTTGGTGGCAAATGAGCTTGATCACTATATATATGTTTGGAATAGTGGGAGCCGCCTTATCATCTTATCATTATATGTAGATGACATATTATTGACTGGAAATGACAATGAGATGATTATCAAAACCAAGTCATGGTTAAACTCAAGGTTTGAAATAAAAGATATGGGTAAGCATCCTATATCCTGGGAATAAAGATTTCTCGAGATAGAGAATCTGATCTTTTATGCCTGAGTCAGGAGAGAGATATTGATTATATCCCCAAGAAGTTTAAAATAGGTGAATGCAAGTATACTCCTATACTCATTGCAAATTGGGTAAAACATTGCAAGGTTAATTGTTCTGGTGAATGAGACGATAAGCCTAACGTTTCTTATGCACAAGCTATGGGCAACTTGATATATGCTTTGTTGTTGGTCTTGTGAGCAGATATCAAAGCAATCTTGGATGGTAACATTGGATTGTTGTAAAGAGGATTCTAAGATATCTCAAATGAACAAAATACTTGAAATTATGTTTTGAAGTAGATGAACTAAAAGTGGTAGGATACTTAGATACTGACTTTACTAGGAGCAAAGATGACAACAAATAAACCTCAGAACAAATATTTTTATTTGGAGGTAGAGTTGTTTCTTGGGTATGTAAGAAATAGGGTTGTATAACATTGCATATACAAGAAGTTGAGTATGTGACTTGTTGTATGGCTGCAACAAGTGTCATCTAGATAAGCCGCTTCATACAAGATTTGAAGCTGACATAGCCGATGAGCTGGTTGTTATTTTTTGTGACAACAATGTAGCAATTACTCTAATTAAAAGTAAAGTTGACCATTATGTTTATGATATGGTTATGAGAAAGAAAATATCCATCTCATACATGCCAACTCAAGATATGTTGGCAGACCCCTTGACTAAAGGCATAACAGAGTATCTTTTCTCAAAACATTTGATTGTTGTGTAGGTAAAAAACACACACAACGGATAATGATTGCAATAAAATGACATTATTTGGAAAACCCCACAAAAGTGGGAGGAAAACTAGTATGTCAAATCATTTGGCTCGAATGACCAAGTGGGAGATGTAAAGCCGAGAAATGGCCATTCCAGGCAGTTTTATGGGAATGGCTAGATTGGCCATCCAACCGTTTATCGTGGAGGCGGTTATGGAGCAAATCTGTAACAGTTGGTCTGTTACGGATGAGCTCTATAACCGATCAGATAAGGGTTTTGAAAACGAAAAGCCTAACCTAGATATCCGGGAGGAGTCAGGTGTTGCTCTATAAATACAAAGCAACGCACACACAGAAAAACACAGAAATCAAAAGAAAATACTCCTTGGGAAAAACAGGTTGTGTGGAAACCGTAAATCATACCTGAAACACCTTCTGCTCTTCGTCTTCTTCCGTTTCATATGTTGCGCAACTGAAGACCATGGCAAGATGTTGAGATCATTGCAGGGAACAATAGACAGCCTCGCCGGACTCCATCATGTTCAGTGAGCTTTCTAAATCAGACGTTGCTCTGAAACAACAAAAAGACCAGATTTTCAACATATTCCGAAATTGTATGATTTCTTGATTGGGACATATATTTAACTCATAAAGCGCTGCTGTTACAGCAGGCAAGCACTTTGTAGATATTACATTTGATGGTTCATTTGGCCCGGGAGATGATCGATCATGTGGCTTTACTAGGATCTTTTACTCAAGGTATTAAGCTGAAGGCACTAGATCGAGTCCCACTGATCTGGGGAATCGAGACTTCAAGATTTTGTGGCCTCATGTTGGAGTCTTGTCCAAGAACTTTAAGCAAAGTCCGGTTAATAGAACCTATTTTCTAGAAGTACCTTTCTTTTTTAAACGTTTAATCTCTTATTAAAGAGGAGAGAGTACTTGATGTAGTTCAAATACTCTAACCTAATGTTTTTCTAAACACAAATCATTTGATTAAAAACTTGAACTTTGGCTATGGCTTAGGCTTGATCCAAAAAGCAAGAGAAGCATATTAGACCTATTTGGGTTTGGTTCAAATAAAACGCCTTCCTAGCGATATTCTCGTAACCAAAGCTCGAACTTGGATATATGTCTTCATCTTGGTTCGGTTCGGCTCAGTTTGAAGGCAACCGAGTTTTATTGATCCAATGAAATCATGCCCACTAGGTAAGTTCATTTGATCAAATCTTAAACTTGGATATGTCTTCAGCTAGGTTTGATATGATTCCTCGCAAGAGACTTCTGATGATAATCCAACTAACCCCTTGAACAATCATCACAGCTCGACTCTCTGAAAAGAGAGCATCCTATCCCACTCACACCTTAAACAAGCATAAGACTTATTCCTCTCACATGAAATCTTGCGGCGAGGATCACTTTACACATCTCACGTTTTATAGTGTAGAACGCAAAGGATCCAACTACATGAATAGAAGAATTGGAAGTCTATTTTCCGGCAGCAAGTTTATAAAAAAAAAATGCATTCAAATGTTGTACTTAAAACATGGATTGATTTGCACCCGCAATATTACATTTGTATATCTAACGAAAGCTACCAGCGTTAGCTCAACGGCAGGATTCTCTAGCTTCATTGCTGCTGGTGGAGAGTTCGACTCCAAGAAGGTGCATGTGTGCAAGGCCTCCGCCTTTCTCGTAACCAAGAAAAGAAGTGCTAAGGTTTTGAAGATTTACAAATTAACATTTATTAAACTCACCGAGCTGCTTTTTTCGAAAGGCAGGCAATTTCAAGAGGGAAACTACATAGTCTGTCACAGGATCTCTACTTGGTGTTGATTGGATTCTTACAAGAGAACCAATTTCACAATCAAGAGGGAAACTACATGCATCCATTCTGGTGAGGGCAAGCAAATGTGTGGTTCTTAGTAGGAAGAGTCCTCATTAAGAGAAAAGCATAATTATATCAACTAACTAGGCTCCCTGCAATGTCCCGACACGGGAGGGTGTGTATACACGAGTCACATACGAGACACAGAACCCATTTCTTAAAGGGAGACACAGAACACATTTCCAGGTATTTTACTTATCAAGGCAATTTTGAAATTTTCACATGCAAAGACATTGTTAGTAACACTAAGTAAAACCTAAGTATCGGCATATCAAACTGATGCCGGTAACTGTAGCATATAGATATGATTCTATGTGATTCTCCTATCTCACTTCAAATTTTTTTTTTTGTTTTAACAATTTTATTTGTTTTAACTACTAATGCACTTGTAATGTATTAGATTGCAAAAGTATTATATTAATAATAATAAAATTATTATGATGTGGTTACATATACTCATACATATTGTATACATGTACAGATAGAGTAAGCGTGGCAAATACATTGTTGGCACGAGCAAGCAACCATCTTCCATCCCCATCTACTGTTTATATCGAAAGATGATTCTTGTCATGAAGAGGAAAAGAACACAATTGATACGCCCACACTCTTTTTACTATTCACACACTCTTTTATCATGATTCTCATTTTATTCCCACTAAAATCTTAAAATTACTCTGACACCCTTGATAATCTAAATCTCTCTCCCTCGTGAGTTCTCCTCTTACCGTCCACAATCCCATATCATTTTTCTCGTGACCTATGCACAATATTCAACCATTCAATCTCATAGTGTTTCAAATAATATCGAAAAAGGAAGAAAAAGGAAAAATGAGGAAGAAGAGAAAAAGGAAAAAGGGAGATGATTCAAAGAGGGCTTGAGTGATTTGGTGGGGTATTTCGTTGATTTGATTTAATTTTGTTATTTATTTAATATATTGATTTTATTTTTGGTTGCAATCAAAACAAAATAACGAGGTCAAGTTTCCAACTCGAAACACATCCCAACCGCGTCTCCCCAATTGGGGAGACGCACCTATGTCGTGTTTTGAGTAAGAAACTTGACGTTTTTTATTTTCTTATTTTTCACATGTTTCTTTACTCTTTTTCTTTTACTTTTGTTCTTGATTCTCATTGTTGTTATCCTTCTTTTTTCTTGTTATTGATTTTATTTTTCTTATTGTTGATTCTTTTTTCTTTCTTTTTCTTCGACAAAATTGATAAGAATATGTTGTTCAGCTAAACACTAAATAAAATGTCGATTGCTGGAGTAAAGAGTTATGGCGAGAGAGACCCTTGATGTAATTGGATGTGAGAGAAGAGAGAAACTAATAAAGATAATTTTGGTATTTAAAAAAAAAAGAAGTGTCTAGATAATAAAAGGGGTGTGCATAATTTTAGTATCCCAATCGTGTCTCCCCAGTTGGGGAGATGCACCACTTATGTCATGTTTTGAGTCACGTACTTGACGTTGTTTTTTATTTTTTATTTTTCACATATTTCTTTACTCTTCTTTTTCTTCTACTTTTGTTCTTAATTCTCATTATTGTTATCATTCTTTTTTCTTGTTATTGATTTTGTTTTTCTTATTGTTGATTTTTTTTTTCTTTTTCTTAGACGAGATTGATAAGAATGTGTTGTTCAGCTAAATGCTAAATAAAACATCACTTGTGAGAGTGAATTGATGAGACGAGAGAGACCCTTACTGGAATTGGATGTGAGAGAAGAGAGAAACTAATAAAGATAATTTTGGTATTTAAAAAAAAAAAAAAGTGTCTAGATAATAAAAGGGGTGTGCATAATTTTGGTATCCCGGTCGTGTCTCCCCAATTGGGGAGACGCACCACTTATGTCATGTTTTGAGTCACGTACTTTACGTTGTTTTTTATTTTTTATTTTTCATATATTTATTTACTCTTTTTCTTCTACTTTTGTTCTTAATTCTCGTTGTTGTTATTCTTCTTTTTTCTTGTTATTGATTTTGTTTTTCTTATTGTTGATTCTTTTTTTTTTCTTTTTCTTAGACGAGATTGATAAGAATGTGTTTTCAGCTAAATGCTAAATAAAACGTCGATTGTGAGAGTAAATTGATCCGACGAGAGAGACTCTTACTGGAATTGGATATGAGAGAAGAGAGAAACTAATAAAGATAATTTTGGTATTTTTTAGAAGAAGTGTCTAGATAATAAAGGAGGTGTGCATAATCCCCAAAGAATAAGGGGGGCGAGGAGATACCATGTCCGAGGCTTGGTTCCTTGCACCTTACTGAACTTTTGAGATAGAGGTCCTTTCTTCACCATATGGAGGTCCATGCATCACACTAGACACAGGACAAAACCATAACAAATCTAGGACCACCACTGCCAGTAAATGAAAAGTTAGTCTTTGTTTGTGGTGAGAAATCTTCTTTGAGGTAAAAACCGACGGCATCGGACTTCCCTACCACCTTAAGGTATGCAACCTACGCCGTGGTCGTTGAACATGGGCCGCCGACGCCCCCATATTAACTTCTCATGGAGATGTTATTCTCATAGATAAAAACTTATTTTCCTCTTCGACATCTAGTGCCAAAGCCTGCATGCGTTACCCTGAGATGGTTTCAAGTCAGCCAATCAAAGTAACGTAACCATATGATCAGTGGTATACTAAGAATTTTTTTTTTAGGAATTGTATTTCAGATCAAGTACACTTGTGGTTCCCTATATACAAGTGACAGATCAAAGAATTTGTCAGATCCTAGAGTGGGTCCGTCAGCACCTTTACCCACAAAGGCCATCCATAGTAAGTGAAAAAATATTCACGCTCTATAGCCTAACCTTCTAGAGATGCCTTTGTTCAGGAAGGGCCGGTGAGGTGCGTCCTTCATGCGATTGACCAACAAAATAACAGGGCAGATCGACCCAATATTTGTGTGTCTGATACTGAAAGTTTCATTGCGGCCGACAATGTAAGAGATGACTTGTGAACCCTTAATAACCACGACCCAGAAAGCTCGTGTTCATGTCCACCCAAAATGATACCAAAAAAAAAGATCAGGTGATCGATCTTGGTCGATTTGTTTTTTACACAAACATGACATGAACTCGACCTGAATGAAATTGCTATTAACACCTGACATGAAATTTGACATGAGCACCACCTGAAAAGTCCGTATTCATCTCCATCTGAAACAACAAAAAAAATGGGTCGTATTTGGGTTGACGAGTTTTGACATGAGCATAAAATGACACAACTTGAACACGACGAGGATTGCAAAATGGCTCCTATACTTGAAGTTGGACCCCTGACCAACCCAAGAAATTAAATTCCAATGCAGGTGGGTCCGATCGACCTGTGAAGAAGAGACGAAACTGAAGAATGTTGATCATGCCATATCTGTAACGGATCTACATTGAGCCGAAATTTTGAAAATTAGCTTAAAGTTTATAGCTCATATTGGGCTATACCCTCCACATCCGAAACCATTCAAGAAGCTATTCGCCCAACCCTAAAAGAATTTCTAGATCTGACAGCTGTCCTGCAAGAGTCACTTAATATATAGATCTGGATCTGACCCAATTGACCACAGGCGTTTCTTTCTAGCCTGCATTATTAACGGGTGGGTTTTCTCGGTGATTGGGATCCACAACCCGTTATTCTTCTAACATGCTGCACTGCATGATGTACTAGGAGATGTGCTCGAGCATTGAATCTTGCTGCCCAAAGGAATAGCTGAATGGGTTGGAAAATCTTAAGCTTTTCCGGCACCGAGAATACGAAGCGTTTCGACCTTGGTAAGCTTTCATGGATGGGAAAGAGACATGCCATTCGGATAAGAGAGCTCAGTGAAAACACATTCCGGTGGTCAGATATATTTCTTTTCTTTTTGGTTACAACGGGAGGCACCCACCAGGAGTCGAACTCCTGCCACGGTGATGGCATTCCAACACGGGATGCTGTTGGGCCATCGCTCTGAGTACGTGGTCAGACTTAGTTATACGCCAGAAGCATAAAGCACCAACGACCCTCACCCCGCCTTTCAAACAGTTTAGCAATCAAAGATGCTTAAGTGAGTTGCACAAACAACAACAACTAAGTCTTTTCTTATACTGGACGGAGTTGGCTACATGGATTCTTTGTTTTCACATAGCCCTATCATGTATCATGTTAGGAGTTAACTCAAGATAAGTTAGATCATTTTTTATTGTTTCTTTCAACACATTGTAATCGTCCTCTACCTCTTTAATACTTTGAAAATCTAGTTTTTCATACATTCAGGAGCTTCTTTTGATCATCTTCTTTCTATATGTCTAAACTATCTTAAATGATATTCTCTCATTTTATCCTCTATTGGTTCCACTCTCAACTAAGCGAGTTGTACAAATGCAAGATTTATTTGCTATGATGGCCAAAGAATCCCATGTTCAATGCACTTTGCTCTGTCTTAGCTAGTTCCAGTTCCAGTTTCTGGTTTGAGTTCTAAACCTCTCAGAACTGGAAAAAAGAATTAAAGATTCTGAAATTTTTAAAAAAAATTGAAACAAATGGAATGGTTGTTTGAAACTGCCAATTCTTGTTCTGATCTGGTTTCAGTTTCATGAAGGGTGGAACCAGAACCGAACCGGGTGGCCCCTGGTTATGCGTTCGATTTAACCCGTTTCGGTTGCTATCCCTGTTTGGTTCTGGATGTTACTGCGAACCGGCCATGTTTACACAAATGAAACAATAACTCCAACCTTTCAAATGGTTCGCCAATAAAAGGAAACCTGCTAGAATTGCACAAACACAAGAGGTGGATGCCAAAGAATCTCACAAGGAAACCCCCTTGCTCAAGCAATGTAACTTAGAAGTGCTTCAAGATCCAAATTGCAACCACCATCGCTGACCTAACAATCCATTGACGCCCGTACATTAGGTACGTATGAATCCAAGATAATCATTTTTTTAAAGAAGATATTCGGTCTTTCTTTATGGGGGAGCTACATTAGAAGAATCAAATCCAAGATATTTAAGCCCTCCACAATAATTTCCAAAAGTAATCAAAAGGTCAACATAATAAAGATCCTTTACAGTCAAGTTAATGCCTTCGATTGTACTGTTAATCCTCTTTCACCCAATTCTTGGTATAATTCTCTTATCCATATAGTCATATTAAATTAATTTCTCAAGAAAAAGTCAGATTTTAATACTTTATAAGCCTAAGGACAAAAGGATCACACCAACTCTGTGTTTCTTTTTCTTTTTTTTAATTGCAAATAAGGGTGTTTCTAGAAACAGGCAGGCAGCCCTCCTTAGTATGAGATGCTTGTCCTGTCTTTCGATGGATAAGAGTGTTTGGCCACTGTCCCAACCTATTCTTTTCTTGATAGAATATTGCAAATTGAACGATTTTTGCTCATGATTTAATGAGGAGTTTTCCTTAATTTACAAACAAGATATGTTATTTAATCTTACCATGCCATGAATTTCAGCTAATCAATGCTTAATTGAAGCAGCTGAGCCAGCACCCCCAGCAACGGCTCACCTGGCTAGAGGGTCGACTCATGAGTTGAAGGTCATGAGTTTGATACCTACGGCATGCATCTTGTTTTGGCCTCTTCAATGTACCCAGAAGAAGGCACTAATTCAACAAAAGAAATGGTTTGCAAATTTCTTGTATGATAGCATTCTTATGTTTCATTCTACTTTAGTAATTAAAACTTTCACTATTTTCTTTACAATTCGCAATGAAAGACCAGTTATGTTTTGAAAAGGTAAGTAGTGGTTACGAACAGACCCCTATCAGATATGCACTTGCAAGGTATTGAACTCGTGACCTTCAATTTCAAGATTGCATTAACTTCCTACCTGGGAGATACATAGCTCTCATAGCAAACAATATTTGGATGTAGCAATCTCTTATTGGGTGTTTGATTACGAGGTCTAAGAATACAAAACGTAAGCCTCACCATGCAATAAAAAGTGGGATCATATGACATCACTTTTTACCTAATTACATGACGAACTACTGGAAGTATAGTTTCAGTTCCACGGTCCCAACCTCATATTCAAACACCCCCTTATGCTCCAGTGGGAGACATAAAAGAACATAAATAGTTGCTAATATTTTCAAAATGCACTTCTTTGCCTCTCCTCTCTCTTTCTCCCGCACACATATATATAATGAAAAGATGGGTAGAAGAGTATCGTGCAAGGAGTGAATGCAGGGTGTGGTGTATGTAAATAGAAGCATGTACCATGAAT